>OX451385.1:8935566-9265062 GCA_949629135.1 Eremobia ochroleuca | reverse complement strand
GATCGGACACCCAGTATGTGGCTATGTATGTATACAACGTGTAACGTTAAATGCGCAAAACCTGAAAATAGTTTGATCAGAATAACGAGCAGAATTAATTGAACCACTTTTTAATATAGGTCACATATTTCAAAAAATATTCATTAAAAACGTTGCCGTGTCTATTTATTAATAGGTCAAGCAAGCCAATGTCTACGCGGCGCAGCGGCCCGGTGACGACTCCTCCCTCGATAAAGCGTCGGCGCAGACGCAAGAAAGGATCAGAATGGCCAGTAAAACTAAAACAGCACATAAAACCTTTACAATTTTTTTAATGACTTATTTTCTCTCTGAAATAGGTCAATTGAATTAAAAATCAGTTGGGGTATCTGAGGTTTTGCGCATTTAACGTTACACGTTGTATATTTCACAGGTTCTGTGTATCTGTGTGTCTGTCTGTGGCATCGTAGCTCCCAAACAATTGGTCCTATTTTAATGCGGTTTTCTTAATTAGAAGACTGGTGGTGGTTCTTAGCTGTGTTTCATAAAAATCTGTTAAGCAATTTTGAAAATAGCAGACATCGTGTTTGGGCTCATTCAATGGGTCCCGATGAGAAAGTGAACATTGGTGTAGCAGGTCACAGGAACTCGGATTAGTAAATGGTAGACCAACAGAGTTTTAGACCCGTTGGATTGGTGTAGGTTGTAGTTGGTGGATCGTGAAAAATGATTTGATGATGTCAAGAACAAGTGTTCGGTCAGCGAATGTCAGGTTTACTTTTTATTTTGTAGACCCCTACTTCCACTCGTTCAAGGCAAGCAACTTGGTTTTCACAATTATTGTTACATTCAAAAGTTAAATTATAATAAGCAATGATATAAGTAATATAATGATGGTGTTTCAAATAAAGAAGAGCATTATGTTGATCGAGAGTTTTAGCAATTTAATCAATTGCTCGCATACATTTATTAAAAAAAAAATGGCATAAGAAGGCATGAAAGCTCTTACTTGAGATTAATTAAAAACTCACATCTCTGATTACTTAATTGTACTAAAAAGTTAACTGTAGCTTACAAAGAACGCGTATTAAATACACTGCATTGTGAACCTAACAATAACACTGATTTCCTTCGAGACAAATTATAACAAGGTGTTTAGTTAATTAGACTAATAAACAATGCTATGGTGTACTATAAAATATCGTGATATTGACATAGTGTGAGATCTCTATTCACATAATATTTTACAATATGAGGAAACACGGAAAACATCGACAACGATGTACGAATCGTATCTTTTTATAAGAGATTTGCATGTGGCTGGGTGTAATTTATCCATAATATGTATGTATTTAGAAATATATATGTATGTTTATTCAGTTGTCTAGTACTCATAGCACAAGCTCTGCTTAGTTTGGGACTAGATGGCGTTGTGTGAAAGTTGTGGAATATTATTATTATTATATGTATTATATGTATGCATTCAAGAGGAATTATGATGATGAGAAGGAAAACTTACTTGTATTGTATTTTTATCTCACGAAGCGACACGCGCTTTACTTGTGGTTACCAGGTATACAATCACGTTGTGAATTTTTATTTCCCGAAACGAACCGCGTTTCGGGAAATAAAAATGACTGTGTAGATAGTCACCTCGTGTGGGCCGGTGCTCGATATTGATTGTTGTAAATATATAATTAGTAGTTATTTGTAAACGTAGAGTTAGTATAGAAATATGATAAAAAGCACCCCACGCTTTTTACATAACTTAAATTAATTTTCTTTTCATAACTTTATTTTTATTTTAGAATTATTGTAAATTATTGTTACATATTGAGTTAGTATACTTTTTATAACAATTGAATAAAATATAAATTAAAAGTTATTTTCTGATTTTTAGTTCGGTTTGCTATTAAAGCGTGGTTTTTAGTTTTTAAACTGTATTTTTTTCACTTGATTTCATTTTGTTTATTATTACAAGTAAGTGTTATTTTGTTATTTTCTCGTGTTTAAATATACATACTGACTCCTAAGTTCTAAGATCTCCTACTTTGGGAGTTAGGGTTTACTCTATCTGTATGACCTTTATTCAGTGAAATCATCGGACCTAGTTTTTAAGCAGGAGGTATTTGTAAAAATAAATATTTTTTTAAATTCTATTTTACGTAACCTACGAATGTGTGCATATTTCACATCCTATCCTACTTCCTACTATTATTATAAACGCGAAAGTTTGTGAAGACTGACGGATGGATGTTACTCTTTCACGCAAAAACGACTGAACGGATTTTGCTGAAAATGTACAGTATTATAACAGATACATCAAAATAAGACACAGGATTCTTTTTATCCCGATATTCCCGCGGGATCGGCACTCTTGTGGGTGAAACCGCGGGGCGCTGCTAGTTTGTAAATTGCAATGTAAAACGCTTTGTGATTCTTTATTCTCTAATGTTCTGAATTCTCTAATGTTCTGAATGTACACTTAAATAAATAAATGGTCATGGTGGCATTTTTCAGAAGTAGCCCAGTCTGAATTTGGACCGAGCGCAAATCCTTATATTACTTGACTTGAACGGAAATAGGGAAATATGGGTGTACTATAGGAACACCTCTGTCTAATCCCTCGGGTATTACAGGCGTGAAGTTATGTATAAACGGTCTTACCGGCTGGATCTCTTTGGTGATGACAGCGGCGACGGATGGGTTCAGACTAGCCAGGTTCTCGTCCAGCCACCTCTGGAACCGTACCAGGCAGTCGTGGAGGTGGTGGTGCGAACTGTCCAGTTTGAACGCGCGCTTTATGCTCTGCAGCATCAGCAGGGGTCTGTCTGGAAACGGAATAAAATAAATGAAATTATTTTTTTTATTCTACAAATAAATCCATCGAGTCTCTCTTTCGTCTGATCGAGTTGACATTTGCTAACTGACTACCCCTAAGAACAATTTGTGTAAGAAAGTGATAATTTTGCACAATAATTGAGGAGCGTCGGAACAAAAACCGATATGTCTTAATTAAGACATTTTTTTTTGTACTGTTACAAAATGTTTAATTATACACCCTTCAGGAAAGAAATCAATTAAAAAACAGTTACATCCATCTTAAAAAAAATATCAAAATACTGTGGTCAAATCAAACCCGACAAATACATTTTTAAATTCAACATTCTTGTTGTTGGATTAAAAACCGATAATTCTTATTATGTTTTACACAATTCAACAATGGTCGGTTCAAATTCAATTCAGTTCAATACCGACATATCCATTTTGGTTTCGTCAAAAACCGATATATCCATACTTGTCCGCCAAGTATCTCCGTAAATTAAGTATCTACCCTCCGTCAAGTTTCACACATCAATCGATGTCACTTTAACTGCAAATTGACATGCTATGATTTTCCACTTTTGTAACATTAAAAAACTTACAAGCTTTTTTTTAATTTGTGAAAAATATGGTAAATTCGATATATCGGTTTTCGTTCCGACGCTCCTCAATTAAAATGTTAAGGTTTATGGCAGAATTAGATAAGAAATATACCATAATCAGCCCGTTCCCACTGCTGGGACACGGGCCTGCTCTGAGATGGGGTAGGCTGTAATCCACCACGCGAGCCCAGTGCGGGTTGGTAGATGTCACATGTCTTCGAATTTTTTGGTTCTAGGACATGCCGGTTTCTTAAGAATGTTTTCCTTCGCCGTTTTGAGAGCAGTGGTGATGAAATAATTTATACAAAGTAAAGCGTCTGGCTGGGTTCGAACCCACGATCTGTAACTTGTAAGTCGGGGCCCTTACCACTGGGCCACCACTACTCTACTATAAGATAAGAAATATGCAGAGAGCATAATCCTTTACCCTGGTGTTCCCTCTCTCACATACGTCGGGGGTCGCAGGAACGAACGATACTTCCTCAACCCCCGGCTGGTGCTGGCCCGCGCCTCCTCGTGTCAGGGGGGGGGGGGAGTGAGGTGTTAAACCGCGACATCTAAGAGGGGCGCGCGTGGAAAACTACGCGCCGTCACCTCGGGTCCTGATTTGTGGGGGGCGACGGACGTCCCCAAGTCCGTCGCCCCTGGACCACCGCGTCCCAGGACTCTTCGCTGCCGACCATAGACTCGACCACGGCCGGCAGAGAGCATAATCCTACCCTGACCTACGCAGCCGTTAATATTGCACTTCGAGACTAGAAAAAGTTTGACTCTATAGAGCTTTGTCTCCGTCAGTCACAGGCCTCGTTTTATACAACCCAAATTGTGCCCCACTGCTGGACAAAGGCTTCTTCTTTTTCCTTCCAAACCTGTCTATTCTGTGCGATCTCTGGTCACATTGGCCCACAATTATAATCAGATCGTCACACCACCTTGGACGTGGTCTACCTCGAGGGCGATGACCTCCCTCAGCACGTCCTGTGAGTAATAGTAATTAATATTTGCCTATCTCTCTTCGAAGAATACTTTTAATAAACCTTACCTTTTCTAAAGTATATTTCGAAGGCCATTAAATGTGTGTCTATCCTATCCGCGGCGAGCGTTCTTAGGGGTTGTAGGAACTTGATAGCTTGTTCTAGAGGATCCTCGACCTGTAATGTCAAAATAAACACATCAGTTGTATTGTTGAATCTAGATTTGTGCCCCATATAATCAGCCTACATTGTTCCCACTGCTGGGACACCTCCGATCTCCTATCTATGAGAGGGGACTCCCTCTTATCTCACTCCTTTCCACTCACTCACACCTCGCGGGCCCAGTGCGGGTTGGTGCTCAGTTCGTAGCAATATGCTCGCTCCTTACCACAAGAGATCTAAATACACATCTCTGCCTCACCCTATCGGAAAAAAGGTGCCCACAAACACCCACAACACACATCTAGCGTAAATGTGGGTGTATCTATATAGCGTGTAACAGAAGGGGGGTATCAACCCTGAAGGAGGTGAATGTGCTCATGAAACTCAACAACTTTCCCCACAGAACATAGGTCGAAATATGAAAAAAAAATTTGGCCCTCCCTTACAAAACTGACTACCAGCTGATTGATTTACTATGGGAGGGCCAAATTTTTTTTTTCATATTTCGACCTATGTTCTTTGGGGAAAGTTGTTGAGTTTCATGAGCACATTCACCTCCTTCAGGGTTGATACCCCCCTTCCATTACACGCTGTATAAACCGACGGCACGGTTGGCGCAGTGGTTAAGCGATTGACTGCCGCGCTGCGTGTCGCGGGTCCGATTCCCGCACGGAACAAATATTTGTATGACCTACAAGCAGTTGTTCCGGGTCTGGCTGTTTGTGTATGTGAGTTTAAATGTTTGTAAACGCACCCACAATACAGGACAAATTCCTGGTGTGGGGCAATGTTTAAAAAAAAATCCTTAGTCTCATCCTGAGCGACATATAAGC
The DNA here is from genome assembly GCA_949629135.1 of Eremobia ochroleuca. NCBI lineage: Eukaryota > Metazoa > Arthropoda > Insecta > Lepidoptera > Noctuidae > Eremobia > Eremobia ochroleuca. The sequence goes on along the minus strand of OX451385.1, from coordinate 9,259,689 downwards.
GAGATATTATGTTTACACAGTTGAAATAATTTAAAATCCTTGTCTAACTAATCCATATAACGTGATATATCAATAAACTATTTCATGTCATGCCTACAAAGTCACGACTCTTAGATAAAGTTACACGTCAATTCTTTAACAATACACACTTCATTGTCACCTACTAGTTAAACAGGTAGTGCTCAAAGTATTTTTAGCTCGGTTGGTACTGTTATAAACAAATTAATTGTGGCATTCTAATCTATCACTGACTTATTTGATATTTACTTCCCTAGGAAGTAAGTTTAGGATGTGGAAACACAAACAATAGGTCGTATTGTTGTAAGAAATTGATTTGACTATAAATTTTATCAGATAAAATCAAATGTAAACAGTCGTATCAAGGGCGTTGAGCAAATTATGTTGAGACAAGTATGTGCTAAGGCAAGAAAATATAATAAGTTACAAGGAAATCAATTAATTAAGACTGAAAAAACAGCTAGACACATAGTTGATTCGCCGTACTGTACTGGATGATTTTTTTTACAGTCTCCAAATTTTATAGGGTGTCTACTCATGAATATGAACAACTCTCACGAATAAAAAAATCTGCTGTTTAATACAAAAGTTCAATACAATACCTACTTGACCAAAATGTATGAAACAGCTGATTTTTTTTCGTGATATCAGGGTTGGTCCCATTGTGAAAGTTGTTCATATTCATGGGTAGAAAACCCTGTAAAAAAATCGAGAACGGTAAAAAAAATGCAGTATTAATATACTGCATGTTGTTGTGTAATCAACATAATATATTTTATAATATCATGTGATACTTACCCTGGCCAGTTTGTCAGGTACCAGTTCGTCCAACTGCGGCGCTTCAGGGTCGCCCTGCTCCTGCTGCTGTCTCGCCTTGTGGTGCTGTTCGCGCTTAACCTACAGCAAAACACATACATACCATACACACACCTTTTATTTTATTTCTCAAACACTTCCGAAAGAAACATGAAAGTGGGATCAACGGTACTTACATTTTTTTGGAGGTTATAACATAGGATTGTTACGTACTTACGTCGGTAAGTACCAAAAACTTTGTTTGTTTGAAATCATTACATGTAGGTATCGACCTGCATATTATAATGATTTCAAACTAAACAATGTTGTTTTAATGTTGGAATAGCGCTTGCTGTTACTACCCAGTAACTGGGTTGTGGAGGTCAGATAATCAGTCGCTCCATGTAAAATACTGGTATTCAGCTGCATCCGGTTAGACTGGAAGCCGACCCCAACATAGTTGGGAAAAGGCTAGGCAGATGATGATGAGCGCTTGCTGTACCCGTTCGGTTGACACAGATCTCTCTCAGTTTAAACTATGTGTAGGTACACACAAATGGGTTGCCATAATTAGTCTCTCAGTCACTGGCTACTTAAGAACGTGAAAGATACTTTAATCTCACATTTTGGAGAAAAAAAAACTATTACCAGTGTAGAGACCCGTATTTTTAGCTTAAAAGTTTTAGATGACCTGAATGTACAGTTCTCCTTTCCACTAAACAGAACATACTGCGATCATCAACCTTAGCCCCAGATAAGCGAGGCACGATTAGTAAAATGAACGTACCTGTACCTGGGCCTGTAACGCGCTTTCCTGTTCAGCTTTGCGCTTCGCCTTCCTCTGTTTATTTCTAAGCTTCTTCAACTCCGACGGCGCCAAATTATCTGTTGACAACGAAAACGAAACCATGTTAAGAATTGCTTTACGATTTCTTTTAGGCACAAGTGGGTCGGAGCGATTAAATGTGTTAAAATGTGTCTTGGTTCCCCTATTACACGGATTGACGAATCGGGTTGTTTTTATTGCGTTCTTACAAGACGACAGTAAACCCAGCTTAAATTACGCTGCTTAAAGTGAGTCGCAAAAAAAACTATGTTGCATTCATTACAATACGAAACTGCGGTATGCGTCGAACTTTACGCAAAATAAGTCCTCGTAAGAAGAGCAAATCGAGTCTAAAGTAAATTCCTGCTGATTTTCAGTTCACCCTGATCCCTTGTTCATAAAGTTTTGTCTTGAAATAATCTCAGTGTCTCCAGCAAAAAACGATCGGCCATCACACATACCTACACACATATATACACACACCTACATATTTATTATCAACATAATTCTCGTAATAACGCATAATCAAATTGCGAGTCTAATACGAATAATCGATAATGACCATCGTATTTAAATTCACGATGGCGGAGCATTCAACCCATATATGGTTCCTTACAGAATGGATGTTTAGTTTTGTCATCCAATGCGTAAGAAAATAGTTTACGCCTTATGGTAATTATTGTGGTTTTAGAGTTTTAGCAACGGGAATATACCCATCCGCCCTAGCAGTTAAAGGCTTACGGCCGATAATTGTTTTTTGATTATACACACAGGTAACATTGCACAAAAATATTGCTGGAAATCGACTTTTATTTTTGGTGTGAAATTTGCTGTTTGCGGTAATGCCTTTACCTTCAATATCTCCGTAACCAGTAGGTTCCCAAGTATGGTGCAGTACGAATAAAAATGAGTACAGGTGACTCTCGGGTTCGTTAAGTGTCTTTTTACACCCGTTATAGACCTTTGGCAAGGAGAAGTATAGTAAATAAAAAAATATATACAACGTGTATCGTTAAATGCGCAAAACCTGAAAATAGTTTGATCAGAATAACGAACAGAATGAATTGAACCACTTTTTAATATAGGTCACATTTTTCAAAAAATCTTCATTAAAAACGTTGCCGTGTCTATTTATTAATAGGTCAAGCAACCCAATGTCAGCGCGGCGCAGCGGACCGGTGACGAGTCCTCCCTCGATAAAGCGTCGTCGCAGACGCAAGAAACGATCAGAATGGCCGGTAAAACTAAAACAGCACATAAAACCTTTACAATTTTTTTAATGACTTATTTTCTCTGTGAAATAGGTCAATTGAATTAAAAATCAGTTGGGGTGTCTGAGGTTTTGCGCATTTAACGTTACACGTTGTATATCATCCCTGTGTGGCTGCACGGCCAGGGGTGCAGAGATAACGTAAAAAATCTCAATGTCACAGTTTCACATACTATAATTATCCCATTCTACAGATAAAGGGCTAAATCAGTGTCCACGCATTCTGAACTACCGAGCTGTCGAGCAAGATCGACTGATAACAGATAAGGGGTCGGCGTGTCTGCTGCGCGTGAGTGAACGCAAGGGTCGCGGTCGTGCGCCGTACGTACATGTCATGTCACGCTTAGTAATTATAACTACGTTATCTCGAATATCTATTCGACATACGTAGCTATAATTATGTCTTCTATACCTCAACAATCCAATATTGGAATTCTCAATATTCTTGGCTTAGACACCGTTTAAAAATTGAATAAAGTGAGACAAACACCGACCGAGCAAAGGTCAATATCATTTTTACATCGTTACTATGTAATAAGAAGATAATTCATTTCACATTGGACAAAGTTAGAAATATAAAGCAAACATATTAATTTGTACTTTAGAACATTATTACAAGTCTAAGTACTAAATTCATGCGCCAGCAGGGGCGCCTTATTTATTCTTAGCGACCATAATTAAACTTAAAAATTAGGTACCTACAATGTAACATTACTAACGATATATTGTATTACGTAAAAAATCAGTCCGAACAGCCGTGCGATTCTGTAACCATCTCACCGTGAAAGCTTGGGTGAAATGAGCGTGGAGTGAGCTGTCATTCGCTAGGGATTAACTCTAATAAGTGCTAACTTCACTTATGATTTCAGGGTGAGATTTTTACAGAATCGACCGGCTGTCTATACAACGTGTAACGTTAAATTAAATGCGCAAAACCTGAAAATAGTTTGATCAAAATAACGAGCAGAATTAATTGAACCACTTTTTAATTTTTAATATAGGTCACATTTTTCAAAAAATCTTCATTAAAAACGTTGCCGTGTCTATTTCTTAATAGGTCAAGCAACCCAATGTCAGCGCTGCGCAGCGGCCCGGTGACGACTCCTCCCTCGATAAAGCGTCGTCGCAGACGCAAGAAACGATCAGAATGGCCAGTAAAACTAAAACAGCACATAAAACCTTTACAATTTGTTTAATGACTTATTTTCTCTCTGAAATAGGTCAATTGAATTAAAAATCAGTTGGGGTGTCTGAGGTTTTGCGCATTTAACGTTACACGTTGTATAAGGGCTTAATCCGAAAATAGGGGTAGATTTTGAGCACTGCATGTTTATTTTTTCTGTAAAAAAAAAAAGTAAGTACCAGGGTACTTACTTTTTTTTTTTACAGAAAAAATAAACTTTTTAAAACGTTTATTAAAAAAAAAAAAAAAAAAAACGGGTTCGAGTCATAACATGCATAGACCGATATTGTCAAGTAAACACAATGGTGGTATAGCCGCTGACCATAGAGGCTTTACTGAGACAGTTTCGCAAGCATTGCCTCATGCGCACGGCGTACGAACGAACGCGCCCGCAATTACAGGGCTGACATAACCAAACTTAAATATCAATGGACAAAGGGATGTAGAAGCAACAAACTATGAAATATTCCGAGTAGATATGTGTTCCGAAGGCGTTTGCCAATTCCTGCAATTTAAAGACATCTAGGTAGGTATACCACTATTACGTTATCTCAAAGTGATTATGCAGGAAGGTGGTTTTTGAGTGGGACGGGACAGGCTGTGATAACATCTATGTACTATAATGAAAGAGTCCTCAAGGAAGAGTTTTGGCCGAAGGGTGTAAGTTGTGTATCGCCGGTTTCGTGGCCGGCTACATGACACCAGTCAGCGAAACACGACGCCGACACTTCGTGTGCAGTAGTATAAGTTTGTTATGTTGTATTTATTTTTAGTATTTTTAAGTTATATTATCATAGTATTGTATTTGTGATAATTTTGTATGTATTAGTTTATAAGTATGTTTTTAGTAGAATGTATTATTTTTTCTATGGGTCTTAGTTGCCTGAAATAAAGGAATAAATAAATAAATTAATTAATTAAATTCGCTTTTCTTGTCTGTCTGTGTAACCGCGTTGTTCTGCTTAACTACGCAAATGACTGTGACGCGATTTTCACCATCAATAAGACAGAATTTATTCCCAAAGGCTAAATAGATTAATCTGTTGGCATAAAAGAAAATAAAATTATCATTATAAATTATTGCATTTATATGCAGTTCTCTATATCTATACTAATAATGAAGTTAAGGAGTTTGTTTGTTTATGTATAACATTTTTATTGAACTTACATAAAATAAAGGAATCTCAATGTTTTGTCAAGTCATAACCGTGCGAAGCTGGGGCAGGGGCGGGTGGTCCCCTTTTAGTAGTACATAGTTGTAGTTATGAAAGGAAAAATTACCCTTTTTTCAGTTAAAGATATCCTAATGCAGTTTAAAGATTTCAAAAATCCGGCCAAGCGTGGCGGACCATGCACAGTGAAGGGTTCCGGAATCGGGATGAATACGCGTTGTATTTTCGCTTGCACATTATTGATTTTATCGATAGCAAAAATAAGATCGTATTTGTTCGTGTTCGTTTTGTGTTCCAAATAAAAATCACGATTTATCAAAAATATGCAAAATGGGCTAGAGAAACTGACTTCCAGGATACAAACATTCAATTTGAAAGTTACTATCTATACAACGTGTAACGGAAGGGGGGTATCAACCCTGAAGGAGGTGAATGTGCTCATGAAACTCAACAACTTTCCCCAAAGAACATAGGTCAAAATATGAAAAAAAAATTTGGCCCTCCCATAGTAAATCAATCGGCTGGTAGTCAGTTTTGTAAGGGAGGGCCAAATTTTTTTTTTCATATTGCGACCTATGTTCTTTGGGGAAAGTTGTTGAGTTTCATGAGCACATTCACCTCCTTCAGGGTTGATACCCCCCTTCCGTTACACGCTGTATAAGTATCTGTTACAGATAAAACGTTACGGCCAGCCCTACAATCGATTGTCAGCAAAGCGGTGGTGATTACGTATCAAATGGTCGGCTCGACCGGGCTGGCTCGTGGCTCGTAGCAACCAACCAATATTGCCATATTAAACTAAGTAACACCTATATTAAAATTCCACTAAATAACACAGAAAAATTAAACAGCAATCTATACTTATAACAAAGCTGGAGAGTTTGTTCGTTTGAACGCGCTGATCTCTGGAAGTACCGGTCGGATTTGAAAAAATCTTTTTGCATTTGATAGCCCTATTCTTGAGGGGGGTAGCCGAGCAAAAACAAAAAAACAGAAAGAACATAGTAATAGTGTATATGTAATAGGTATACACAGTATACCATATTCAGACAAAAAAAAAAAGAGATAAGTACCTAGATCTGACGATGGATATCAATCCTTAAATATAATATCAGTCAGCTTGTTGACAGACTTTCTTAATAAAAATAAAAAAAAAAAATATTTTTTTACGGTACCACTATGAAAGGCCAATTCCCTTAGATAAACGTTCAAAATCTAGTCACAATTACATCTCAGCGACAATCGAACCAAAAGCTTGTCAAAAATGTAGGTAACTGTAGGTTCCCTTAGACTAAGATTAGAATGTTGACCCAATCCAAAGTTTTCCAACGAATAAAACCGTAAATGTGCGAGCAATTAAGCGCGTAACATCTAGGTGTATATTACACGAAATGTCGCTGCATCGTCTGCATACATTGACCAACATCAGTTTTTGCACGTGTTTTTCGTTTCCGTCCTCTACTTGTGTATATGTAGAAAACAGTCGCAGTATCGTAACGGTTGTGTTGCGTTCGCCTGATATCCGGCACACCTTGCCGCATTCCCGAGCATTGCGGCTCTTTGCGGACAGGCAAAACGAGACAGCGCAGGTTGACGTGACATGCTCGAAAGTACTATGAATAGATCAAATTATAGTGCTGTAACGAGGGCATGGGATACGAATATGGCAATAATACCGCGCTTGCAAATAAAATTCTGGTTAGTAATAAAATAATGTTCATTAGAATAATCCTCAGCCGTCATATAATCGTTCACTTCTTTCCTTGGCATATATCGTCTACACAACTCATATATCTGGCGATCTATTCTGTAAAGTCTCACCGTGAAAAGTCATGAGTAATGAGTTCATTCCATCTGACGCTAAGGATTGACACTATTGACAGCTCACTCCACCTAGGTTTTCATAGTGAAATTTTTACAGAATAGATTCAGAGAGTTCATTAGTTTCCCTCTTTCCTCATCCAACCAGCTTTATCTCTGACTTACCGACCCCTTGACGGGTCAAAAGCGCCTGTTGAGTTGACTTTTAGTTTATATTACCCCATTCAGAAATGAGTACTCGACCCTAATCATTTGCACAAAGATTAAGCAAGTCAATGGTTACTCTTTGGGCATAAGTTAACGGGGACTCAAACGTGATGGGTTAGCTAACAGTACTTTTGTAGGCTTTCATCCTTATAGGTTAGGTTACTACGTGGAAGAACGCAACGATGTCTGAATGTCCAAAGACATCAAACAGAACTGAATTCGTTTAGCTACAGTCCGATATAAAACGATAAATAAGATACTTTTCGAGAGTGACATTATATGCTAAGACAATTTATTCTAAGGGCATTACGGTAAATATCAGCTTTGAATTATGTCTAGGCGGAAATTCACAGCGTGCAAATTTAAGGGTGTGATACCTAGAGACCATCAAACTGAACAACTTTCTCCGTGGGACAAACATTGTGATCGAGAAAAAAATTATCCACCGTCCCCTATATTTGGGTCGAGTGGGTATTGAAGTTTTGTCATTTGATATTTTTTTCGCGATTACGATGTTGGTCCCAAGGAGAAAGTTTTTCAGTTTGATGATCTGTACCACACCCTTAAATTTTACCACACCTTTTCTGAAATACATATATGCTGTAGAGACATGATTTTAAGAAAACTTATTGGTTCTTTTAAAAAGTTCGAGGGGATACAGGTGACAACTTTTTTAAGAGAAAGCTTATAACAAACCATCCACTTCGCTCCTTAAAATCCAGTTATTAGGTGATACTCCCGAAATCTAATAAAAATTAAAACATATGTTATTGTAGACATATACAAGGTGTAACTTAAATAACGCACAACCTCTTAAGGGGTCATTGTACTCATCATTATGAACAACTTTTACTATGGGACCAAACCTGAAATCGCGAAAAAAAAATCAGCTGTTCCCTACATTTATGTTCGCATAACTCGTCAAAATGTAGGGAACAGCTGATTTATTTTTCGCGATTTCCGGTTTGGTCCCATAGTAAAAGTTGTTCATAATGATGAGTACAATGACCCCTTAAGAGGTTGTGCGTTATTTAAGTTACACCTTGTATACCTATTGCTGTTGGGTTTTATTCAAAAGAAGTATGTATGTAAAGATCGTTCTGTAGTCTCTGCCTGCCCCTATGGGAAAAAGGCATGATTTTATGTAGGTATGTAAATATGAGTAGTTTTATTCTCTTACAAAACAAAACAGATAAGCCGATCAGCCCACGTAAAGAACTCGACACATTACCGACGACAATATACTCAAGTGCCTATTTACGTAAGTATATTGTGCCTTAATACGTCTAGGACACGTCGCGAGCACAAATTACTGCTCTAATTCACTGGAGGTTTCGTAAAAGTAATGAAACTGCGGCCGTGGGGGCCGAGCGACGAGGTCGGGGAGGTCATTTCTATAATTAAAATCTAACATAGGTATTTGTGAGTTGCAGCCTACAGTGTGGGGGTTAGGTTACAAATCATAGTTCCAGAACTAGGTGTCTCTTTTTCAATATAATACCATTTATTGTATGAATTGATGATCTCAGTAAGTTATTTCTATCGCAATAAAAAAAAAAACAAAAAACTTGGAAAAAAAACCGATCATTTCGATCAGTAAAGCCTGAATAAACAGGTCTACTTTGTAAAAATATTAAATTCATTCGTTTTCTGACAGAAAACGCACTAAGCCGCTGGGTCTTTGGAACAATGATGGAACTTCACAACAGGTGAGTCGCCGACTGTGGGCTTCGCTGGAAACCAGCGCTGGGGCTCTGTCTCGCATAGGGTCTTAGCATTATGCGATGGCCGTTCTGCGTGGATGTGTCGCATTTGATTTTCACGATTTTCCCCAAACTTGTTTTCTGTTCTTTTTCTGCGTCATGTTGACACCAAATAATAAAATAATAATATTCCACAACTTTCACACAACGCCATCTAGTCCCGAACTAAGCAGAGCCTGTGCTATGAGTACTAGACAACTGATAAACATACATATAATATAATTCTAAATACATACATATTATAGATAAATTACACCCAGACAAAGAACAAATGATCGTGCTCATCACACAAACATTTGTCCAGGGTGGGAATCGAACCCACGACCTTGCGTATAGTAGTCAGAGTCACTGACCACTAGACCAACAGGCCTGCCGAATAAACGTATTTTCTTTCTTTCTTGTTCGTTTGATCACTAATTTATCGGTACCTTATTTCTGTTAGAGCTAACAATATCGCAACAGCCACAAATTATCAAAGCAGCCCTGACGCAGGGCTCATGTCGCAACGACCGGACTTGTTCGTGCGGCGGGCGTGCGCCGGCGCAGCCGGTCGACTTTACAAACTGGAGCACCATTTATAATGCCGAACTCGGGTGTTTTAAATTATTTAATGTTTTAATTCTCACGAATGGCGCATTTTTATCTGATGTGATTTGTATCTGATTAAGGCCGTAAACTGGTGTTATTGTTCAGCGTTTATTTTTTGTGTATTAGAGTAAACTTAGAACAGCCGTGCGATTCTGTAACCATCTCACCGTGATAACTTGGGTGAAGTGAGCGTGGAGTGAGTCGCCAATAGTGTCAATCCCTAGAATCAGCATGACTCACAGCTCACTCTAAGTTCACTTCACCTTAGTTATCACGGTGAGATTTTTCCAGAATCGACCGGCAGATGATAGTTGCAACGGCAGATGATAGTTGCAACGTGGGCAAATGTGACAAATTGTATTTTGACAGCTTATGTATGTTGGTTACTCCTTGTTATAATTTTATGAGACGAAACATGGTATTTGTCACTAGATTTTCTGATAAGACCTATGATCGGGCTTTCAGTTTGCTGTTCGACAACGCGCAAAAGAGGGATCAATGGCATTTAGAAATTGTTTTGGAAAGACAAGCGGTGTCGGAAATAACATACCTACTGTTACGTTGAGTTACCAACAAACAGAACATAGAACACATTCTTCATTGTTAAAACATCGACCCTATCATCTGTCCTACGATATTTATACAGCATGTTTTTTTTTACCGTCTCCAAATTTTTACAGGATGTTCCACCCATGAATATGAATAACTTTCACTATGGAACCAACTCTGAGATCACGAAAAAAAATCAGCTGTTTCATACATTTTGGTCAAGTAGGTACTGAACTTTTGTATTTAACAGCTGATTTTGTTTTCGTGATTTCAGAGTTGGAAGTTGTTCATATTCATGAGTAAAAAACCCTGTACAAATTTGGAGTCTGTAAAAAAGACATCCAGTATAACATACAATGTGCGTATACACGTTATAACACATCGACATAAGGAAAAAATAAATGGTTTTGATTTGAACAGATGAAATAACAAGTGTAACTGAAATTAGTTCAATCAATGATCATCAGTCATCAGTTTAGCACCTGTCAAAACTCACCTGGCTCGATTTAAAACATTATCATCATTAGTCATTCTTCTTCAATTAGGTCATTCAAATTTATTTATTAATAACTAGCTTTTGTCCGCGATTTCGTCCGCGTGAAATTTCTTGTTCCCGACCCACCCCATCGCATCGCATCGCCTGCCCGGGCTATTACCTACTTAGTTTTCGCTCGTTATAGCGTTATTTCTGACTTTTTCTGTTTTCTTTTTCTGTTCAGACGTGACAGAATTTTTTATTATTTTTTCTGGATAATTCTACCTAAATAAACAATAAATGAATAACTTTCAGCTGGGGTATGATAACCGTGTAAACTAGTGTAATAGGTGTTTATTTATAAAAGTTGCTTAAAGTTGAGTAACGATAAACGTCTGCTTAACCATACATTTTTTGAAGTTGTCTTTTAACTTTTAGCAACGATTTATTAAAATAACAAAAATATAAGTGGCTAGAATCATAACTTGTGTCACACAGAAGATTGTAACTTCACAGTACCGTCTGCACAGTTAACCCTTAAATGCATGATTTATTTTATCGTATTGCAAAAAATGCTATTGTCTAGGTATTTATCTATAGAATTTAGATAATAAATATATAATAATTATAGAATAATATTAATATTCATAGAGTATATTATATTGTTTTGACAAAAAGAGGTGCGTTCAGAAACTCACAGCTATCACATTCTTAAAAAAATTAAATGACGTACTTTGTTGCCATATGGCAACATTATGCATTTAAGGGTTAAGACTATTGTTTCAATATTTTTTATTACTTGAAGGTGTCCAAATATGAATGAATATACCTGTGTAATTATTATTGCAGAATATAGTATTGTTTATACTATAAATGTTAATTTTCATTTGTAATACGCCATTGTACTCAATTGAGTACACCCCTCTGTAGGAGTGCTGAATATTTTTTTCAGCTTTTTCTACTTTTTTGTGTTTATTTGGTCTGTTATTAATAAGGTAATAAACGTTTCATAAAAATAATTTATCTAGTTTTATTTTGGCGGTTAATTTTATTTTTATTTTATTTTAATGGGACAAAGCAACAGATTTTGATGCGGTTTTACCATAATTTAGTTAGACAATTGAGTCCGAAAGGTTAGGTATGCTATTATTGTCTCACTGCAGGAGAAAGGCCTGTTTTCATACAGAGAAGTCACGAGTATTAATCACCACGCTGGCTCAAAACTGGTTGGCGATTTCAGACCTATATTGACTATAAGTACGGGTTTTCTGACGATTCTTTCCTTCACCGATGTCAGTGATAATACTCGTATACATAAATATGAATTTATCCTTACGGAACAAATTTTCTAAATAGTTTTGAAAACTGCATCAAAATTCGTTGCGGTCACACAGACAGACACGAAAAGCGACTTCAATTTATAATATGTATAGAAGCAAGCCTAATTTTATTTAAAACATACAATAAATCTATTATTTATGAACAAGACTACCACTACGCTGGCGCCATCTAGCCATATTTGGGTGACCACAAACGACCACCAACTTTTGATGGCAGTTTAAAACTATTGTTTATTCACAATAAATGTTAAAACTTCCTTATAAATAAGCATGAAGACTATTTGGTCTTTATGCCGAAGTCGTAAATTAAAATTAAGGCAAATAGCTTGTTTTCTAACAAGGCAGCAAATCGAAGTCGATTTATAAAGCATACGTTTGGATTTGGCGACATTTTGTTTTATAGATTATTAAGAACTTCAAGCTGCGGTGGTTTCAACATTATGTTGAACATATGAGAATCAGATATTTTATTCTATCATCGGTTTTATGCCAGTGATTTGGTTACTATGCTCAAACGAAGCAGCGGAAATCGAAGACCATTAATGTATCAAACATTTTTTTTTTGTTTTTTTTTACCATTTATGTACATAGATATACAACGTGTAACGTTAAATGCGCAAAACCTGAAAATAGTTTGATCAGAATAACGAGCAGAATTAATTGAACCACTTTTTAATATAGGTCACATTTTTCAAAAAATCTTCATTAAAAACGTTGCCGTGTCTATTTATTAGTAGGTCAAGCAAGCCAATGTCAGCGCGGCGCAGCGGCCCGGTGATGACTCATTCCTCGATAAAGCGTCGTCGCAGACGCAAGAAACGATCAGAATGGCCAGTAAAACTAAAACAGCACATAAAACCTTTACAATTTTTTTAATGACTTATTTTCTCTCTGAAATAGGTCAATTGAATTAAAAATCAGTTGGGGTGTCTGAGGTTTTGCACATTTAACGTTACACGTTGTATAAATAGACAAGAAAATACAGAACAGAAAAATAGGTTCAAAGGTGATGCTTAATTCATAAGAAATCTATTCCAGCATACCTGCGATAGGACAATAGATAGAGAGATGTAGACAGCGTGTGAAAGAGTAAAGGAGACAAAAAAATACATAAAATCGTAAACAATGATTCACTTAATAAAACTAAACAAATACTATGAGAATATACATCCATACATACATATTTATAAAACAAATATCCCTAGAATGTTAATAAATATCACGTAATCAAAATAATTAATTAGGCAATAATGTCCGACAGCTGGACACAGGCCTCCCTGCTCTTTTTCCACCTATCTTTGTCCAGAGCGTTTTATGACGTCCAAATGAAATCAAGTACTATAGAAATTAGGTATAGCCTAACAGATATAGTGAGGTGCCACATCAGAATATTTGTACTTACAACACTAGCGCTATCGTGTATGTCGTATGTGTGTATCGTGTGGCGGCAAAAATAAATAGTCTAGTTACGCGCCAAGTAATTTTCTCACCAGAGAGACCTTTAAACGTTCAAATTATCATTAAAAACATACTTGGCGAATTAGTAATAAATGCACCTGTCACGATCGTAGGACTTTTGCTAAAAAGTAAAATAGTATTTGATAAAACTGTTGCATGGTTAGATGATACTAGTACCCGTTCTCGTTAATGACAACTTAGGACTCCAGCTTTAAAACTGGAGAAGCCATTCATCAATTGAAAAAAAAAACTGTAATAAATTGTAAAGAAAAGTCCTACTGCTAACATTGAAAATCAACTTATTTAAAGAACTTACCGCGAATGTCTTGGGTCACAAGCCATGCGCCTGATGATTCCCAGCATCAAAAATTACGACCTTCCATACAAACTTCCATTCTCTATTAAATCCTCTTAGGGGATGAATTTTCTAAAATACTTCCTTAGTGCTAAACTGCTAACCTTTGTGATATATCGAACTCATGTGCAAAATTGTATACTTCTAAACGCACACGCAGGGTGTGCGTTGTCTGTCGGTGATTGAGTTTAAGATTTTTATCAAAGAATCAACTCAGCCTATCGCAGTCCACTGCTGGACATAGGCCTCTCCCAGACTGCGCCATAACACCCTGACCATCGCTTTCTGAAACCAGTCTGTCCCAGCCACCTTTTTGAGGTTATCGGTTCATCTAGCTGGGTGGTATGCCACACTACGCCTGCCGATACGCGGTCACCACACCAGGACTCGTCTGCTCCACCTGCGATCGGACCTTAGACAAACATGGCCAGCCCACTTCAGCTTGCGTACGCTGCAAGCTATGTCGGTAACACTGGTTCTTTACCGGAAAGCTCGGTTTTATTAAGTAGGTGTTTGTAAAGACTTACTTTTAAAACATTGAGGAGCATCTCACTAAGGTAAAAATATACATCTATGACTGATACAAAAGCAATGTGAAGTTAAGATCAGTAAAGTTGACGCACAATCACAGCGGACACATGGGTCTGGCATTGAGGGGTACACGGAAACCTCGTGACAAATTCACCTATAATTGCAACCTGCAACATGCTGCTCAGTGCCGAGGTGAGCCACTCGTGCATCCGTATCCGATATCATACATAATATTTATGTAAACGTTAATTGAAGGATTTCTATTATCTCCGAGTTTATTAAATGATTAAGTAATATTGCTTCACAATATTATACTCACACGTTAGTTGATTTCATTTCATTGCCAGTGTTTCAGAGGATATCTGATTCTACGCCCATGATGCAGAAACCTTGTAAAGATAAGGCGAATTTGTGTCTTTGAAGAGATGTGCAGTGCGACATTTCATGCAGCCACAGGGTGCTTGCATTAGGGCCCTTCCCACAGCGAAATTCCGTTTTATGCAGGTGCGGTTTTTTGCAGGATCCCGTTTAGTAGTGTACGTGTTTAAATATACATATTCACACAAGCATCCCGTTTACAGTATCCGAAAAACAGGATGCTTGTGTGAATATGTATATTTAAACACGTATTAATACACGGGATCCTGCAAAAAACGGGATCTTGTCGTGGGAAAGGGCCCTAAAGCGGGTTTCCGGGCCCGACTTCCAGTAGTGTTGGCATTTACAGACCGTTGCAGGTTCATCTTCGCAAAGAAACGGTTACATGTTTGAGATGCTCTTTTTTTTTAGGGCATGAGTTAACACGGGACTGTTTCACCCACACCGATCGGAACCGACTTGTCTCTACCAGGAACCCGCTTACGCTACTTAGTTATTTTTTGTCAATCTTCCGTCTTTTAGAAATTGCTTGCATCTTAACTCAATGTTGTTTTCCGACTTCCACGTGGACGGTACCATAGCTACCACAGCTCGTCATTCAATAACTCTATGGTTCAGGATGATGACACAGACATAGATTACTTTCATTTCGAAAGCAGTCCAAGTCCCATTGAAACCTAACCGGATCAATATTTTTATCTTAACATGGAATTCCATGGAAAGGAAACAACACATATGGCTTGTCTAGGTTACTTTCAATCAGTAGTTAATGAATGTTTCGTATCGGGTGTCGAGAGACAAAGATACGTCAGAG
This sequence comes from Eremobia ochroleuca, assembly GCA_949629135.1. Lineage (NCBI taxonomy): Eukaryota > Metazoa > Arthropoda > Insecta > Lepidoptera > Noctuidae > Eremobia > Eremobia ochroleuca. The sequence goes on along the minus strand of OX451385.1, from coordinate 9,244,146 downwards.
GCATTTTTTAAAAAGCTCCTCTGTAATTAAATGTCGGTCAATCAATTCGCTGGCTTCATAAGATGAGCGCCTGAAAATAACGTATGATAGGTCAAGTAATTCAGCAAGGATCGAACAAAGAGCAAGCTACTCTCTAAGCCTTTCACCGAAGATACAGACCCGTCCGAAGGAAGTTCGAAACATCGGAGTGAACCCTACACCCGATTATTTAATTTTTTGGGCGGATAAAAACACACCGGCAGTAGGGACACCTGTCAAATCGTGGCGTCATTCATTTTTAGATCGGGCTCCAAACTAGTCTTATGTCCTTAGGTGATACGGAGTATGAATCACCCGTAACTTCGGCCAAAATTACGGAATTCGTGGTTAGGGAGTAGATCTGCTGATTCGCCTCAATAAGCTTATAGAGGAGTAAACGCTACTTCTAGCTTTAAAATAATGTCATTGCTTGGTTTTTAATACTTTGTAGGTTGGTTTAGGTAATTAACTAAAGATAAACAAAAAAAAATCTAAATCTTTTGTTACAAATTTTAAAATAATTTTATTTACAGAGCTATAAGTATTAAAAATTTCGCCAAAGCCTTTTCACACGCACTTTTAACAAAATTATTTTATAATATAATTAGGCATTTTAAATGAAAACGTCAAAGTTTCACGGCAATGTTTTGAGTGAATTTATACTAAACAAAAGAAACTGACTAAACGTTATACCGGTCACTTCATTTGTCATGCCACGCTACAGTTGTAAGTACTCTTCAATGTAGCAAGAGCAACGTTATCTAATTCGTTGCATTTTTTTTAAGGTTTAGAAAACCTGTCTCTGTTAGTGAACCGCCTCTTTAGACTAGACAGATTACAAAATATTATATTATTATTACTTATAAATCTAACAAAAAAATGTTGCTTAAGCAGTTACATCTACGAAGAATAGTTTAAGAATAAATGATAAAGTTTAACACACTAATAAAAGAGGAAACTATTGTAAAATTCTAAAAACAATTTAATTTGTGGATAACGTATTTTTATACAAGAAAGTGTCACCTATAAAGAACCATTTTTACGATTTTTTTACCTATAGTTATTTACCTAAACCAATTGAATATAGGTATCTTCTTTACATGTAATTATAATTAATTTATGATAGGTATTGTAAAACATTTTAAAAGAGTAACTTTAATGTTTCTTGTCGATTCTTCTCCATACGAAACTACCTTTTGGAACACCTAAAATCAATTCTGTTTTCTAGTAAATTCTGACGATAAAAAGTGCCTCTTTATGGCCTACTTCAAAATCCTAGTCCTCTGAGTTTGGTTCGGCATTTCTTCTCAGGGATCAGTCAGCTAGGAAATGCCGGCGCTATCTAGTTTTAAAATATTGACCAACAAATGATGACTTCAGTAAAACAAATAAGCGCTTGATTGTAAAAAGGAGTCTACTTTTTTAGCATTCCTCAGATTTCATAAAGTAAATACAAGTAAACAGCGTCACACTTGCACCGCACTAAGATACATGAAGCGTGACAACGTAATTATTTATTGTTACTTATCGTAAACAACACATTAAGCGGGCATTGTATTCAAATACATAGCTGTTCGTGTCATATGACGACCTAGATACTGGTGTTTATTATAATCAGAGAAAATATTAATAAACTAGCTTCTGCCTGCGACATAGTCCGCGTGTTTTAACAAAAAACATATTCAGTGGCACTCGGCAATAGCGTAGCTTTCTATCAGCAAAAGATTTTGAAACCAGGAGAGTAGTTTCGGAGATCACCCCTACATACAAGAATTTCAACAAGACCCAAACTTTGTCACCTTTTTGATGTTAGAGACAAACAAGCATGTAGTCACCACCACCATAACCACCTCTTAGTATGTGGTTACTGCTGGCTATGGACATCTGCAGTGGCAGAAGCATTAAAGGATCGTTCTCATACCAGAGACAAACCTGAAATAACTCATGTGCCTGTAACGTCACATTTGCCTGACTTATTATCCTATCATCAATACCCACGGCTGGTTGTCTACACTAGCAAGTAAGAACAAACATAACTAACAAACGAATTAATTGAAAATCAAAAGCTGACAAGTTAAAATAAATTGATTAATGACAACACAAAGAGCCCGTAATATCTTCTAAGTTCTTATCATGCAAGGAGGTGTTAGTCGTACTTGGCAAGCAAGTACTACTTGTACCTTATAAACCTCGAAAAATTAGTGCGTCCTGCTGAAGGCCAATTCCCGTAAAACGTTCAAAATCTAGTCGCCATGTCATCTGTCAAAAACTTGTTCTATTCTATTAATTGTAATAACCAAGCAGAAACAATTTGTTCAGCCTTTTCCCAACTACTTTGGGGTCGGCTTCCAGTCTAACCGGATGCAGATGAATATCAGTATTTTGCCTATCTGACCTAAATGTAGTAGGGTATTGTGTTACTCAGTAACTGGGTAATAAACCCAGTTACTGAGTAACACAATACCCCTTGACTGGTTGTCAGACTTTTGGGCTTCTGACTACCCCTAACGACTCAAAGATCAAATAACAGCCGGGACCAACGACTTAACAACGTGCTTTCCGAGGCACGGAGGGGTCTCAATATATAATGGATGGTCACCCATACATGAACCGAAATTGGCAAGCATCGCTTCACCTTCGATCGACCCGTGCGGCTGTTGTTTACTTACGAGCACTTCTGAACAAGTAGAATTTGCAACATAAATGCTTCTAAAGTCGTCATTATAAGTTCTAAACGTTTCACTTTAGTTTTCCTGTTGGCAAAGCTCCAACATAAACGACGATACTAAATTGTAAGACTAGGTTCTAAGAACGGCTATTGAATTGCCTCTATCAATCGCTTTCAATTGAAAGTAATAGTTATCCACTAAAAGGAGTTGAGGATAGTTTCTTTTCGAACGACATAATGGCTTTTACTGAGAACTCAAGCACGATTGAAGTATGAATTTAAATTTTAAATTAAACTAAAATCGTAATATTGAACCTTAGGATTTTTCGGATACCTGATATCAATGATATGCAGTTTTTTTTTAATGTCCGTTTTCTAGGAAAAAAAATCGACAACCAGGTCTTATTCTAAATCTCCGTTACTTTATCTCCACCAACTGTTAGGTAGGATCCGCTTTGTTTGATTAAACTGTAACCATAAAACTAGTCCAAAATCAGGACAGGGGCTCTATTTCGAATTCCCAAACATATTAGCTAAGTAAACTTAAGTTTTCCCGCAATGTTGGCGACTGAATAAGTAATAGTCATAAGGCTCCCGCAAATAGTCGCGGAGCGACTCTAGGACAACATTTTTATAAAAACTTCATGGAACAAGTTCTACTAGAACCGCGTCGCACCGTGTCGCGTCGCGCCTTTCTGCGGGAGCCTTAACAGCATTTTGCCCTAATACCTAAAAATGTCCTCTTTTAATACACTAAAGCATTTTCTTTGAATATTAATATTTTTCAGAAAACCTATTATTAGTCTATTATTAGTCAAAACTATGTTATTGAGTCATGATGATGAAATCACAGCGTGCAGTAAACACAAATGCGCGTGGTTTACCTAATGCTGCGCATACGCACGATAGCCATTACTTACGGATAACTGTGAGAAAATATGTAACAACTTACAAGACGACCAAGGGAATCCTTATCCACTGTGCTCATGTAATAATTGTGTACAGTTTGTCTATAGACCTCATTTTGGTGCAGAACAGTTAGTTTTTTCTAACTGAATAGACAGCTGTGCTTCTGGAGAATTTGTAGTTGTTCACTAGGAAGTAGTGAAGGATAGGCGTATTGGGGGTCTGTCTTATGTAATTTTCGCGTTTTAAAAGTGCTGATTCTCAGCCCTAATTTGAATAAACGACTTTTGATTTTTTATTTTGAAAGCTTTTTGTATATAAATCATTCATTCATAAAGCTTGATTAGGTCGATATTGTTCTCAAACAATAGAAATTGATATCTATACGTATGATGGTATTGTAATTCATAAATTAAAATTTTCCATCACATTATCCAAAAACAAAAGATAAGTGATTCTTTCGTGCGCTTCCTCTACCAAATGAAAAAATATATATCACGTAAATTGCCCCAGTAATCACGGAGAAATCAGTATACAACGTGTAACGTTAAATGCGCAAAACCTGAAAATAGTTTGATCAGAATAACGAGCAGAATTAATTGAACCACTTTTTAATATAGGTCACATTTTTCAAAAAAACTTCATTAAAAACGTTTCCGTGTCTATTTATTAATAGGTCAAGCAAGCCAATGTCAGCGCGGCGCAGCGGCCCGGTGACGACTCCTCCCTCGGTTGTCGCAGACGCAAAAAACGATCAGAATGGCCAGTAAAACTAAAACAGCACATAAACCCTATACAATTTTTTTAATTACTTATTTTCTCTTTGAAATAAGTAATTGAATTAAAATTCAGTTGGGGTGTCCGAGGTTTTGCGCATTTAACGTTACACGTTGTATACAACGTTGGCTTGCTTGACCTATTAATAAATAGACACGGCAACGTTGTTAATGAATATTTTTTGAAAAATGTGACCTATATTAAAAAGTGGTTCAATTAATTCTGCTCGTTATTCTGATCAAACTATTTTCAGGTTTTGCGCATTTAACGTTACACGTTGTATACATGAAAAAAAAAACCGAATGCATAAACCCTTCACTGTTGTAATTCACTTAAAAAGAAAATGGCACCAGACGATCACGCATCATTAAGAATAAGATTATACTACTGATTTGACAGCATTTCTGTGTAAAGACGACAGCTAAATACAACTCTCCGATAACTGACTAGCAATTTAAAAGTTCTTAAATTTCTATTTATAGCAACTGTGGGAATTTACACCTGCAAATGTTAACCCATAACAGGTATTATTGAAACTGGAGTTGCAAGTGGTCCAGTTTTCGGTATACGCGACTATTTGAACCATAAACCGGCATTGTTGGTGTTCCGCGTCGGCGGTACACTTTACAACGACCTACTAAACGAAATATAAATCAGATAAAGCCTGAATTGCACTTGCGCAGACGCAAATGACTTTTATTGATGCCAAAATAGGGAAATTTTGTTTGGTAGCAAATATCAAATTGAAGGCGCTGTTCCTTTGTTAATAGATGACTAAAAATGTAGTTCTAGTGACGAATGATTCTATACTTATCTTTTTAGTAATACTAATGGCAAAGACGAGTATTTATAGCTTAGATATACCATTGTCAAACAGAATCAAGAAGTGCTGCAAATGCTCTTAGTATGTTTTTGTAAAAGCAAATACACTGTTTACACTACGTTTTACCTAATGTTTTAGGTACAACGCCATAAACTAAATCAATAATTTAAGTTTGCCGCAATAAACAAAGTTATTTAGTAAAATGGGTAATACACTATAAACACGTTTACATTAATGTAAGCGCAGTGAATACTATAACTTGTCCGACAATTTCTTGTCTGTATTTCTCGTATAAAATTAAGTATAACATTCCAACGCTAAAAATTTCTGTAAGTCAAAGGATCCAAAATGTTTATATAATGTCAACTTCCTTATGCACCCAAACACTTCGCATGACCCCGCCTAGGCGTGATGACTCACGCATTTTTGACAATTCTAAATATTTGACAAAAGCTCACTTCTCTGAAGCGATCACAATTACTAAAGATAATACTACAATCATCAGCGCACTTCACAAACGGATGATCGCAATAGGCAGAGTCACAGAGCCTGCATACTGCATAAGATCCGAACGGGTCGAGTTACTGATTTGGCTTGCAGAGTTAGCAGGCAGAAGTGGGTCCGTCATATCTGTCCAAGAAGCGATAACCGTTGGAGCAGACGAGTACTCGAGTTGAGACAGCGTAACGGCAAACGTAGCGTGGAATGACCCGACAATGGCAGCTAGATTAGATGGTACGGGTGTTGTGGCGCAACTTGACAGAGGCATGTCTACCAGTGGATTGATATAGGCTATCTAGGCAGATCATGCCCTTAGAGCCTACATTTACGATACCTTCAGCCGTGCCCGGGAATCGAACCACACAGCAATAGCTTTTACGACTGGTGTCGAAAAACTGTTGAACTATGTCGTGACACCGCGAAGGACGACCGGCTGTTACTCAAAACTTACGTCAATTACGCACCTGGCGGCAGTCGGGCACCGCCCTGTGAACTTATTGGTAACAACATAAATTGTACTGAACAGACTTATCTGGTACAATAAATCTAATAATGATTGGCTGTGTAATCAAAGGTCATTATTTGAAAATATTCAGGATCAAAAGCTTATTTCGATGCAAACTCATGAAACTAAAATGTTATCTATATCAACTTGAAGTTTTACTGTTTCAAAATCCAGAATTGTGGGTTATTTTCGTAAGTAAACCTGACTTCATTCTCACTTATACATGGCACATTTCGAGCACGTCCCAAAAAAAACCACGGTGAACCACGATCAGACGTATTGGTCAAACATCACGATTAGCACCTACCTAATCCGTATACATCCGTTACGCATCAAATTCACAACCGAGGATCGTAATCCTACTACGTAAACATTACTGAGAAAAACCCACTCGATTCCTGGGCGTGACGGTTGAAGCACGGCGCACTTGGAATGACCAAATACGTGAAGCTGGTGCCTAATGTAGGCACGTACGAATTGCATGCGTAGGAGCACGCACGTGCTGTGTATCAGAACGAGTCACAGCGAATCGTCAATTGACCGTAGAGGTGACGTAGACACGGGGAAACGTTAACCTTTGTGCCTAAACTGTGCATCACCGTAAACGTCTGTGAATAGGCCAAACAACGATGTCAAGGCAAAGCCTAAACAAACTGTGCAGTCAAGTCGTCAATAGCTACGTAATTAAAAGACACATCCCACAACACTTGCTAAATAAACAACACAATGCTGCATGGTGTCAGACACCCAAATAATTATACATCACGTAACTCTGTTTAATAACGAAATCAAAGTAATTATAACACTACGACTCATAGCCTAGCATACACCACAATGACATCATTCCCAAGCTCTAAAGCTGTCACAGAAACGTCACAGCATACCTAAATGATGAGCGACTGTCAAGTCAAACATACAGAGTAGTAAGCAGACAATCACACTGACTCATGGCGATTAATACAATTTTATAAACGAAAGGATATTCTTAGGCGCTGACCGCAGATGACTAAACGTATCTGCGTCCGAGTATTATGATGACTACAGATAATCGGGCAATATATAAAGTCGTGACGAAGGGCCGGCGACCCCGGACGCTAATTTGTGAATGAAAGAGTTATTTTCATCCGGTTGTAAATATTTCGCAGAATGTATACTAACACTACAAAAACACTGCGCTATGATGATCAAAATTCTAGGATTTTATTGTGATTACCATGTTCAATAAACACCACCATAAATGTGTATCGTTTGCATTTGCATTTAGATTGGAACTACACAAATTAGCATCAATTGTCATACTTGATCCCCTTATATGGTCCAGGACACACATTTTTACATCATCTAATTACTTCTAGTGAATGATGATGAAGCTGTAGCAGTATATGACAGCACAACGATGACAAATTGAATTGACCATAACGTGAAGTCCTTAGCGTGCGCAGACGCGCGTAAGGAAAACGCTTGAATTTTGTCTAGGCCCCCATAAGAGCTAAGCACGGGTAAGTTGGAAAGAATCACTTATTCAAGACATTTGACTATACAACGTGTAACGTTAAATGCGCAAAACCTCGGACACCCCAACTGATTTTTAATTCAATTTTTTCATTCAAAGACTTATTTCAGAGAGAAAATAAGTCATTAAAAAAGTGTAAAGGTTTTATGTGCTGTTTTAGTTTTACTGGCCATTCTGATCGTTTCTTGCGTCTACGACGACGCTTTATCGTGCTGACATTGGCTTGCTTGACCTATTAATAAATAGACACGGCAACGTTTTTAATGAAGATTTTTTGAAAAATGTGACCTATATTAAAAAGTGGTTCAATTAATTATGCTCGTTATTCTGATCAAACTATTTTCAGGTTTTGCGCATTTAACGTTACACGTTGTATATTGTGTATTTGCAATTTAGACTATAAAGACCAACAATAAAGCGCAAAATGTTACGCCCGCTAAATTTGTACGCGGATCAAATATGTGACTGAACGTCAATATATTGTCAACCCGGAATCTCCGATGCATCTCATCAATATTAACATTGTTGGACGACTTGATATCGATTCGAGGAATCTGATAATTGTATGTGTAAAGAATAACACATTATTTCTGACGACTGTTATTACATGGTGTTCTAGCTACAGAGATCTGTGGGAACGAATAAATCTCTGGTGACAAGGCCGAAGCTAACTTTATTGTTAAAAACATTGAAATAATAATGGGTTTTCCAATGTAATCACTCATTTGCATGAAGTGCGAGTTTATTATCCGAAGAAAATGTAAAAAGTTGGAAAAACCCGACTGTTAACTGATGTATTGTTGTGCCCCTTGGCCCATTGTAGTGCTGAAGTGCGTCACGTTTATGCTAAGTTTATAATATCTTTTACATTTGATGTATGTACAAAACGATGCTGTCTTTGTATAGAAGACGTTCAAATAAATAACTATGAAAGTCGTTAATTTGTCTAACCAAACCATTTTTGTTTTCAGAGTGGAAACTGAAGTAGCATTAGAATATAGTAGATCTTTCTGAAGTTTCTCTATAATTACATTTATTTATATAATTCTTTTGTACGTATGTCACTGAACTCCTCCTAAACGCTTGGACCGATGATGATGAAATATTTTGTGTGCTTTTGAGTGGATCCCTGGAAGGTTTAGATTCACAATTGGACCCGATAGGGCGGCGCTGTTCGAGCAGTACAAGTCCGATAGTTTAATATAATTATGTAATCCTAAGACACGATGACACGAATAAGGCGTTATTCTTATTGAAAGGTCAACGACATAGCCATCCATGAATCACGCTACATTGTCCAGTCCATGTTGAGTGCTGATCACATCTTAGCTGCGCCTGCGACTGACACAGGCGGCAATTTGTAAATTCGCCATGCGTTAGTTACCTTCGAGTCATGCTCGGAGGTTGAACTTCAGAACGTAAACACGTTAGGTGTCTACTCATTGTTGTGCTTGCTGTTTACCTTCGTCGTCAGAGATGCGTAGGCAGTCCCGCCTCCCCTTAGTGTCTAAACACACTATGCCGAAGTTACGCGACCGAAGTTCAGCACAATTACGCCTGCAATGCTATTTGAATTATTGACGACACACTATGCCGAAATTACGTCGCGTCATAGCGTACAGCCTAACTTCGGTCGGGCGTAAGTTCGGGTTTCGCACCTCGAAAGTAATAACAAGATCACTTTGTTTTGCGTCTGTCTGTCCAACTGTGTAGATAACACGACACGACGCCAAGACAGCGCTCGAGACACTTAATACACACACAAAGTTTCGGAACTGAATTTCTGCCGCGTAAGTTCGGCACTTATGGTGTGTCATATCAGCCGAATACGTCGGATCGTAAAATCAGCCGCTGAACTTCGGTCGCGTAACTTCGGCATAGTGTGTTTAGACACTTAAGATCTGAACTTTACATCAATGCATGTGGTGACAAGTTGTTACCGCGTCATTTGAGAAGGTTATCATAATCAGCCTATAATGTTGCCACTGCTGGGACACAAGCTTCTTCGAGAGGGAGTGGGCTGTAATCTACCACGCGGGCCCAGTGTGGGTTGGTAGATGTCACATGTCTTCTTTTTGGTTCTAGGACATGCCGGTTTCCTCACGACGTTTTCCTTCATCATAGTTATGGATTATTATGCGATGAAGTTCCATTTATATAGAGTTAAAATTTAAGTAACGCTACTTTCACATAATAATTGGAAAAGTTTACGGTCGGAAAGTAAGATAAAGTGTTTTAATCATTGTATGAATTGTATCAGTGACGTTATGATTGAAAGTTTATGAAGTATAAATAATGAGGATATGTAACAATTCGTGAACATTACGTAGATTAGGAAGTTAATGCTATCGAAGTAATTCAACAAAAGTTTCGACTGTTACGGTATCTGTTACCAATACAAATCCATATTATTCTTGATTATACTCTTCGAGTCTTGGAAATGCTTTCTTGAATAAAGTAGGGTAAGCCAATTTGAATGAAATAAACTTTCCAGTGTTTTACTTTCATATTAATTTCTATTATTATTGCGGATAAATGCATAGTGCAGGGCTTTCTTTCATCTTTATAGCTGCAATCATGTTTATTAAAATATATCGGGTGACTGGTAATTAGTGACCGATACTTAAACACATCGCACCTACGGTGCAATAACGTCACTTATGCAATTTGGGAGGGTTGTAAATTTTAAACGTTTATATTATTTTATTACAAAATTGTGAGTGATGTTCGCTTTAACTTTAATATGAAGTTCTAAGTTGTAGTTTATTACCAGTTAATTTCTTTAGTCAAGAAGAGGAAGAAGAACATTAACGCAATATTACATCATTTGCATAAGTGACGTTATTGCACCGTGGGTGCGACATGATTCTACTCATGACAACCAACAAGTTTTATAATGGGACAAAAAGTTAAATGACGAAAAAAAAACCGCTGTTCCCTACATTTTGACGACTCGTACGAACATAAATGTAGGGAACAGCTGATTTTTTTTTCGCGATTGCGGATTTGGTCCGATAGTAAAAGTTGTTTGTAATGATGAGTAGAATCATGTGTTTAAGTATCGGTCACTAATTACCAGTCACCCTATATACTCTTCAAGGCACTGATTGCGATGTGTCAGGTAACTTTATTGTTTTGTATGGGTGCGTATGCGACAAATGAACAGTCAATTGGAGGATGAACATCAAACGAACTTGTGTTCAAATAACATTAAATATAAAGTAAACTTTTTTTTATTCTTTTAACAGACAGTTGTGCTGCTGTCTTGCGCCACGTCTAGTTGGTGAAGGGCGGGCGTTTTGGGGATTGTCTTATGTTATTTTGATGTTCAAAAAGTACAGATTCTCACCCTAATTTGAATAAATGTCTTTTGATTTGATACATGGCGAGGATTCACTAAAAGATACGTGGAATTCCAAGCAATACTTCCCTCTTATTTCAAGGATCTGGCGTATTTGAATCTACCAAGTGTCAACGAGCGAGCTAGATTGTATTGTAGCACATTATTTTACAATTATGTGGTGAAAACAACTATAACGAAGTGTACATGCATTGTAAGCAACCATTGCTTACTAATCGTCTTATTACAAGGATCAAATCAAATCAAATCGTTTATTGCAATCCATAATGTACAATTACAGGTGGTAAATAAAGAAATAATAGAAACAATTATGGACCCTGTCGGGCACAGCAAATTTTTAAATAGGTAGAGAGAGGAAGAGCGCTTTTTAATTTTCCTTGCCACTAAGTTATCATTATTTTTTATCTTATTATTAACTATGTATTTTGTATTTTCATTTATTCACTTATTTTATTAATATTTTATATGTAGGTCTATCTATTTATTTAATTATATGTAATATTGCTTTTACTCGCTTATAAATTGTTCATTAATATTAATGTATTATAAATATTAAGTATTATAGTATAATTTATTTTTGTTATTTTAATTATTAAAATATATCTGTTATTCATACTCATGTATTATTATTATTGAATTTATCTATTAGATATTCTTGTAATGTGTAATAACTTTTTTTAATTAAGTATTGCTTTATTATGTTGTTTTATGTCTTCTGGTAATTTATTATATATTTTTATTGACATTGAATATGGACTAGATGAATGTAGTTTAAGGCGGGAGGGGGGCATATTTAGTCTATTTTTAAGCGCAACGAATAATTTGTTTGTATGTGTCCCCGTGTGCTGTAAGAATCTGGATATTTAATACCAACTAAGGTGAGAATCTTGTGTTGCCGAAAGTAAGGCATGCAACTATCTGTTGGTTCTATATTGGTAATTATTCGTATAAGCTTTTTTTGGAGGGTAAATAGGGAGGGAGCGTCTGTGCCATTTCCCTATAGGATGATGCCATAATTAAACCAAGCGTGGGCATACGCGTAGTATGTGACTAGTGCGGTTTGTAGGTTTGTAGTCTTTTTATTTCGCGGAGTGCATATGAAAACTTTGAAATTTTTGATTTTACTGTTTGTATATGTATTTTCCAGTTTCCATGGGTGTCTATTGTTAAACCTAGGAGAGTGAAATTGTTAACTGTTTCTAATTTATGTTGAATGAAAGTAAAATCTATATTTATTTGCTTTTTTTGCCAGGGGTGAAATGCTATTAATTTGGTTTTGGTAAAATTTATTTCGAGATTATTGTCGCTCATCCAGTTTACAGTTTTATCAAGAATAGTTGTAAGTTTTTCATTTAAATTAGCATTTGTTTGGCATGAAGTTAGGATCGAGATATCATCCGCAAAAAGTACACATGACCATGATATCATATTGAGTATGTAAGTCATTGATTTTATTTTCGTACTTAATTTACTAAGTCCACCGTCCACCGTCCTAATTACCGTATGCTGCACCGGTTGACGTCATCACATCAACACCAGCTGTCGTTGAAAACCAGCGCCGAGGCTCTGTTTCGCTTAGGGTCGTAGCATTATGCTGAGCGATCACCGTTTTGCGGGGAGTGACGTATACTCTCGTCCTACTTGCACTTTTTTGTGTTTGTGTTCTTTCTCTGCGTCATGATTACTTCAAATAAACGTATTTAAGTCAAAGACCTCGCTTTTTTTTTGTTACGTCTTTGGTTGTGTACAATAAAGTATATATTAATAAATAATAAAGCACACAATAATACACTGACAAAACAAACAAGCTCATAGTTAGGAACACTCAACGCATTCTAGTTACATTGTTTAGATTTCTTGGTTTTCCAAAGGGCAAGATCAATAGTGCAATCAATATTCAATGTACGCGTTTGCCCGGTGACAATAAGTCGTTGACCAGCGTTAAAGAACAGCCGGTCGATTCTGTAAAAATCTCACCGTGAAATCATAAGTGAGGTGAGCACTTAATAGTGTTAATCCCTACCATTAGGGAATGACAGAGCTCACTTCCCGCTCACTTCACCAAAGTTCTCACGGTGAGATTTTTATAGAATAGCACTGCTGTTCTAAAGGCGACGGCAGACCGCTGACTGCGGCAAGACTACTGGTTTCTACGTATTTCTATGAAAACGCTTTCGTAGATGGCGCCAGTGCCACCAGCTGCTGCGGCCAAGCGGCGACTACAGACGACATACCATTACTGCCGTTACTGGCTTTCACTAAGGGCTCGTGTAGACGGCACCGCAACCGCGCCGATTTATGAAATTGAAGGAGTGCTGTTGCCGTTATAAATGAGGCATTGCGTACGGAATCAAAATTGCAGCGGTACTGTCACCAACGGCTGTTGTCAACCCTAATCATAGGAACGCCGCTGCCTTCTGCGGTCTGCCGTTGGCTTCGGAATTGTACCTTAAGCTACACGTAAATAAAAATGATGGCTTCGATAAGTGATGGAAGGCATTGACACATTACAATGTTGGTGATGGCAGGTGCATTTAAATGAAATACGATTAGAATATCACTTTGTATTAGGATTGACTTTTACGAGAGAGAACCATAGAAAATCATGTCTACTATTGATATTCTTCATTGAATTAGTCTCATCTACGGTGTTAATTTAATGTAAGTGTACTGGGTGTCCGAAAAGTCATGGATTACCTTTTATCTGCTGATGGGCCACATTGTGATCTACCAATAAAAAAAAATGACCATGGTAAGTCTTATGGTTTCAGAGTTTATAGATGTTTGATGAAATTTTGGAAAATCTCTACCTCTCCATGCCATTTTACGAATGAAAACTTTTTCGAGTACAGGTTTTTTTATTTTCATCCAGAATCATCCTACTATCGATTGAATACAAGAAAGTTACAGATATCATCTTTTAAATACCTAAAATTTAGGTTCAAACTTAAAATTTTCACCCAAAAAAATTTATCTTATTTTTGATCGGTTTTAAGGTGAAAAAATTTTTTTATTGGTAGGTTTTTTTAATTGATAGATCCCAATGTGGCACATTAGCAGGTAAGACTTTTTGGACACCCAGTATATATGTTTTTCATTCATTATAATTTCACTATTTGCACATTAAATTTTAGAATCGAAAGTTTAATTGATAATTGACATCTTATAAATATTCAATGAACCTACAATGGCTCATTCTCAATAAGTTGTGCCACTATCGAGATGTACAGGGTCAAATTAAAAACGAAACAATATATGATTTGAATGGAGGGGGGGTTCCAACGACCTCTGGTAGTTTTATTATTAAACTGATATTTCAAGTGTAGGTATAATATACACTTAATTTCTGTTTTGATTTATCATGTTTAGATATCGATATAGGTATCACGACTGCGGAGTTTCGCTAGCTAATTTGATTTGATGTATATGTGTTAACACATAGAACGCCATGGTGGTCACCAGTGAGAAACAGCAATTATTTTGTTAATTATTTGGATAGTAACAATAAATAAATATATAGACTATTTTGAACCGTATGAGCCAGTAAAATATCGTCGACCGTAGGTTCAATTGCTGTAAGGGACAAAATACGATTTTTCAGGAGAGGCCGACAAAGTTTTTTTTCGGACTAAATCGCCCATAACTTTTTTTGTTATTAACCATTTTCGGGTCTGATTTCACACATAAACTTGTATTTTAGTGCTCTATCTACATGTGTAACATTTATTTAAATGAGTTAGCTATTTAAGAAAATAGATGTCCCTTACAACAACGTATTTTGTTAGTAATGTCCCTTACTGCCCAAGTATCTTGTAGTCCCGTCCCTTACATTAAATTGACCTCTACGTTGGATCCAATCTATTAATGAAAAAATAGTGTAAAGGACATGTTGAACAAATTTATGAAAAAAATACAACGTAAAGAGATTTTTGACAGAAAATGAAGTACACACTTTTGACGTACGGATATCTTAAATTTGGAAATCGTTATAAGAAATCATTTAAAAGACATGAAAATGTATTAGAACCGTGTGTGTGCTTTTTTGTATGTCGCTTACATGCAATGTTTGTACATTGTAATAGCAAATTTGTATTAGTTTGAATAAAACAATTTTTATTTTATTGTATAAAAATTGTTTTATTAATAATTGTTTTATTTATGTTACCATTTTTTTAATAATTTGATTTTAATAAACATCTTATTAAAATCAAATTATTAAAAAAATGGTAACAATTTTACCTATACTTACTTTGAATTCTTATTCAAATAAAAGAGTAACTGCAAAAACCGCGCACAATCCCGACCAAACATGTAGCTGAAGTTCCAAACGTTTGAATTCCAAAAGTAGAAAAGGCTGCTCTACTACTTTCTTATATGCAAAAAATCGAAATAATGAAAGATATATTGAATAATAAACCTTAATTACGATTAATAAGACATATCATTGTAACATATTGTTATTATTGCATTAGAAAAAAAATATAGAGTGATTATCTAAATAATAAAAAGGGAACAATTTAATCAGATTACATTTATAAAAAACAACAAAAATAATGGCTTTTTGGCAAATTTAAGTTGTCTGGCCCCTTGAAACTTTTTGAAAAATTTCTGGAAAATCAACTAAAGAGTGCCGAATGATTTTCGAAAATATTTATCATCCGGCAACTACCCCTTCTAATGTTTATATATAAAAAACAACAAAAATAATGGTTTTTTAGCAAAATTAAGTTCTCTGGCCCCTTGAAACTTTGTAAAAAATTTCTGATAAATCAACTAAAGAGTGCCGAATGATTTTCGAAAACATTTATCATCCGGAAACTACCACTTCTATTGATTATTTTATAAAAAACAACAAAAATAATGGTTTTTAGCAAAATTAAGTGCTCTGGCCCCTTGAAACCACGTGAAAAAATTCTGGAAAATCAACTACATAGAGCCGAACAATTTTCGAAAAAATTTTTCATGCGGAAACCACCCCTTCTATTGTTTATTTATAAAAAATAACGGCTTTTTGGCAAAACTAAGGGCTCAGGTCCCTTGAAACTTTGTACAAAAGTTCTGATAAATCAACCAAAGAGTGTCGAATGATTTTCGAAAACATTTATCATCCGGAAACTACCCCTTCTATTGCTTATTTATAAAAAAAACAACAAAAATAATGGCTTTTTGGCAAAATTAAGTTCTCTGGCCCCTTGAAACTTTGTAAAAATTTTCTGGAAAATCAACTATAGAGTGCCAAATAATTTTCGAAAACATTTATCATCCGGAAACTACCCCTTCTATTGTTTATTTATAAAATATAACAAAAGTAATGGCTTTTTGGTGCTCTGGCCCCTTGAAACTTTGTAAAAAATTTCTGATAAATCAACTAAAAAGTGCCGAATGAATTTCGAAAATATTTATCGTCCGGAAATTAACCCTTCTATCATTTATTTATAAAAATAATGGTTTTTTAGCTAAATTAAGTACACTGGCTCCTTGAAACCTACTACCCTACTACAAAGTTTCAAAGGGCCAGAGCACTTCGTTTTCCCAAAAAGCCATTATTTTTGTTGTTTTTAACGACAGATGAACTCGCACTGATACCACTTTTTTATGCCCGCGCGCTGCTTTCGCATTGGTACTATCCTCTCTTTTGCACACAGAAAGACGTTGTGAGATAGAAAAGGATGGTAATAGTGCAATAATTCGATTCAAATAGGTGTAACGTTGACACTGCTTAAAGTATGACAATGCAAATTGGGGTAAGGGACAACTATGTCCAAACTCGTGCAATAAACCATGTAATGGTAATTCGTTGATTGGGAAGACCCTTACCTTATTTGAAGTGGATTGGCGGCGATAATTACACCATTTCAAGTTCCTATATTGCATAGTTTTTCAGATACATTGTTATTATGGGGCTGATTCTAAATTTGGATCCAAAAATCATTAGAGTAAGGGACATTTTTTTTAAGCTAGAATTTTTTTATATTCACCATTCGATAGAGCGAAAAATTCTGAACAAAACTGTATACTCAACTCATTTTGGGTATTTTGTCCCTTACAGCAATTGAACCTACGGTCGACGATATAATGTGTAAAGTCGAAATCACGAATCGGCGTCAGCTCAGTTGGAAAGTATAGTGTGGTCATCGGTGACCATCACGGCGTTCAATGTGTTAAGATAAGCACAATAGTAAAGATTACAATAAATCACGTTTCAAGGGCAGTAAAACCACATTGCAGAGACAACGTTTATTTTAAACCTGCAACTAATACCGCAGCTGCCAGAGTTTATACGTAATCAATACCATAGCCACATAATTATCACGTGTGGCTAAATGATTGATGGCGATGCTTCAACACAATTATTAGTGGTTTATATACGTCAGGAGAATTCGCTGTTTACATGTATTTACTACAAGGATGTCCATATGAATACGGATATGACAAGGTACCTAGAGTGATGAAGAATGGTACAATTTATACTAATAATAAATCTGAAGAGTTTGTTTGATTGTTTGAACGCTCTAATCTCAGGAACTACCGGTCGTATTTAATCGTAAAATTTCTATATTTATGTCTGTAATCTATATGGTGTACATAATAAAGAGTATTCTATTCTATTCTAAAAATCTCACTTTGAAAACTTAGGTGAAATCAGCTTAAACTTGAAGTGAGCTGTCATTCCAGATGACATTTACCATTGACAGTTCAAGTCAAGCTCACTTCACCTAAGTTTTTACGATAGATCGGCAGATATTTGTGACTAGCAATTATCTGAAGGCCAATTCCCGTATTTATTATATTAAAAACGTTCAAAATCTAGTCGCAATCTCATGTCAGCAGCAATCAATGTCAAAAATTTAGGGAAATTAAGTGGTATTTTTGACAGATTGAGACCGAGATCGGACTGTAAACGTTCTTAAAATAACGAGAATTGCCCCTCTGGTTTTAGTGCCTATGAATAATACTTTTCACTTCAGGTAATAAAGTGAATAAACTCTCTACGTACAGACGCCAGCACATCAAGCTACTACAATCTGTCAAATTTCCTTAATAGATTTTCAACTTTATCGCTAAAAAATACGGTTCAAAGTTGATTGGGAAAATTTGACAGTTTCGGGTAGCTTGACGTGCTGGCGTCTGTACATCAATTTCTCATTGCAGGCCCGTCATTCGTCTGACCCTCTAACTTTTCGGTATAAGTCGACATCTCCTATTTCTAAAGAGATTTTACTGCAAAACTATTACTTAATTGATTTCCCTTTGTGTTTTCGATGTTAATCTTAGAACATTTCTACAAAAACATGAGCATTCTAAAAAAACGAATTCATAAAATCACCAGTACGTAAAACGATTGTTCTAAAAATAAAACGAAAACTTGAATTTTATTCATACCGATACATAATTTTACTTAGGCCTGATTTTTTAATAGTCAGATATTTTTTATCTGCGGAAATAAATATTGCTGTTTGACTTATTTTATCATAAATTTTAATATAAAGGACACGTAAACATGATAGAAAATTATCACCTAGCATTAAGACACAAGAACTATTTAAAACTGCAATTTTGTTAAACTTTAATAATTTAACTGATAAGTTGTTGGAAATAAGACCCCTCGTTACGGATAAACAAATTTAGTATTTTTTTTAAATTTCCTTCGTGTAGCCTTCTGCAAAGTTGTGGTGTATGCACCTAATAATATTTTCTACCTCAGCCCTTAGCTCTTCTACAGTCTCATAAGACGTTTTTCTAAATATAATTTTTTACATGGCCCCATAAAAAATAGTACAGAGGCGTCAGGTCTGGACTTCTTGCAGGACATGTAATCGTCCCGTTTGTACCTATCCAGAAATTTATCTTAATTTATTATCTTTAACATTGACTTTATCGACTAGTGAAATAAAATAGCAAGTTTTTTTTTTTTTTTTTTTTTTAATTTTTTGTGGGTACGATTCCCGGTTAAGGTAAGTTTTTCGTGAAAACTGTGAATGCAGTTTTGTTTCTTTTGAAAAATAAAGGAATGTTTCCTTTAAGTAAAATAATATATATTAAGGATTAAAAGAGGTTTCCCTTCAGGTTCCATTGATTTTTTTCCTCCCTGTAGAATATATGTCAAACTGTCATATTTATTCTTCAGATATAAGTTACCTGGCTATTGAAAAATCTGCCCTTAATCATCATCATCATCATCATCGTTCCCCTGCACCTATCCCAATTTATTTGTGGTGAGCGCAACATGTGTTTTTCTTCCATACATCTCTTTTAGTCCTCATCTCGGTAGTCACCCCCCTTTCTAACCATATCATCATTCACACAGTCCATCCATCGTTTCTTAGCCATCGACATTCATATCCAAAACTCTGCTCATGACATTTTTTCCTCATTCCTCCGTATCACATGCACATAGGTACCATGAACACCGATTTCCACACAACTTTTCAGTTGTCGGTGCCACTTTCAGACTTCCTCTTATGTACTCATGTCTTATTCTATAAAAAAAAAGCTGCCCTGAATCATTAGTTCAAATGTTATTTAACCGTTCATTAATTAAAATCTTAATTAACGCTTATAATTCGTGCAGCGTTACATTCATTTGATTGCATATTGTAATGATTAGACTGGTGATAATTAAATGGAATAATACTGATTTATAATGACCCCCATTCGTGTTAAACGAATTGGTGGTTCAATCATCAATGATGTGCTATTAGTGCTATTTTAAATTAACAAGCGCAAAATTTCGGTATGCTGTTAACATATATTATTTAGCCCGTTATTACATAAATATATGCGTAGAGTGAAATATATTTTAATGTACAACATATGGATTTAAGGGAATTTTTAGAAGATATATATTGATGTTTAGCTCGAAATTATACGCTAACTTATATTCCTAACGTTTTATGTGACGTTTTGAATGTAGAATCAATCAGAGCTTATAATAAAAAAAAACATTTACAAGATGTATATGAATCACACTGTAGGCCTTCTCATAAAAAACAAAACAAAAAAAAAACTTTTCACGCTCCTCTATTTTTTATTGTTATCTACAATTCTAGCTTTTATAGTTTTTTTTTTTCAAACGTTTAATCTGAATCAGTTTTAGGGTTCCGTACCAAAAGTATGCCAACGGGAACATATTACTATGGCTCTGCTGTCTGCCCATCCGTCTGCCACAGGGCTGTATCTCCTAACAGGTAGACAATTGAATTTTTCACAGTGTATACTATTATGGCCGCTAAAATAACAAATAAAAAAAAATAAGGTTAAAAATTAAAGGAGGTGCCCAACAAGAAATATTTTGTATTCTTATTTAGATTGTTGTTTTTTCATTTATATCTAATCGTATGCAGCACTGGTTGACGTCATCACGTCAACGCCGTCGTCAGCGTTGTCGCTGAAGATCAGTGCTGGGGCCCTGTCTCGTATAGGGTCTTAGCATTATGCTGAGCGATGGCCGTTTTACCTGGATGTGACGCATGTTTTCCTCCACGTTGTTATTTTTTTTTTTACTTTGTTTTCTTTTTATGCGCCATAAGACACAAAACACAACACAAACACAAAATAAAAAATATTTGCCACAAATAAACTTATTTTCTTTCTTTTAGTGTTAAATATTGCACGGTGATACGGAACCCTTCCTTTGGCAGCGTTTTTCCTTATTTGTACAAATTGCAAATCAATTACTTGGAGGTAATAGGCCTATACAAATATCCAATAATATCCTCAATTGGAAAATCATGTATTGTGTGCCCTTCGAATTACAATATTTTACGTAGGTTAGGGTAACGGGGGAATTACTACAAAATTAAGTAATGTATTTGTATTTTACTACAGTATTTTACATATTTATCGACTATTTCCTATTGAAACGAGGAATTGGTATTGAGGTAAGGTCACTGACAAAGACGTCAGTTTTGTTAAACGTAGCGCAATGGCAATCTAGCTGAACGTCGTCGTTCAGTTGTTTTACATGATGTAGCTGATTTCTAAAACAGCTAGCGGTTTTGTAAAACAGCGGATTCGACAATCCATCTGAGACACATACCTACACATTATTGTTGTTGTAAACTACGCAACGGATTTTGATGCGATTTTCACCATAATTTAGAGACAGGCAGGGACATAAGTAGAGTGAAGAGAATTTATTTCGGAAGGTTTACGTGTATAATACATTAAACATTAAACTAACAAAAAAAATATACAACATTATTTTTAGTATATTGCAAACCTGAATATAATTTGTTCAGAATAAGTAACTGAATCGATTCCGATAATTTTTACACATTGTTATATTTTGTCCCAAAAATGTTTAAGAAAGGTCGGACACCGAGCGACACTAAGTACATATCCGCAATCATATATGCGCACAACACAGGTCACAATTGGTCGGCCGGCGGCGCGTGTTAAGTGGTAACCAACTTTTTGTACGGGCATCCAGACAACTTAACAAGCTTATAACTTTGTGATTTTTCATGATACAGTTTCGAAATTTTGTACATAGATTCTTTACATAAAAATACTAGACACATGTTTCGGGTTTCGCATATACTAAAAATAATGTTGTATAAATCTCGATGTTTTGTCAAATAAAAACCGTGAGCAACTGGGGCGGGTCACTAGTCATAAATATGCTAAAAATATATTATAATACGCTCAACGTAAGAACCCAGAACCATTAAAAGCGGATAAAGATAGATTTAATACATAACATCTAGTTATTTATCGAACAGGAAATGGTGTGGTGAATATAATTATAATTAAATATAATACGGTATATAAAATTGTCCGTAACAATAATGCGTAAGTTTTAAATCGTGCATGTATAGCAGTGATCTACGTAAGGAGGAAAGTGAAGATTAGTTTAGTACCTATTTCCATTTTTTTTAGTTCTTTACATAACTTCACACCAGTTTTCTAAGAGTTAAAAAGAGGTGTGCACCCAAATTTTGCGTGTTATTTTTTTTATGTCCCATATAATAATGGGGGAGTCTATTGCCATGAATCGGGCACGAATCTAAGACTCTGGGCTGCTACTGAGAAATTCCTGTTACAAAAACCCACACTTTACGCGCCCTGGGAATAGAACCCAGACCTCATACTAAGAAGTAACGCTTGCGACCACTGGACCATTTTCTTCTCTAATAAGAGCAAGAGGTAAATAAATTACCTACTCGAAAAATACTTTAGTTATACAAGGTGTAATTTAAATAACGCAAAGCGTCATAAGGGGTCATTGTACTCATCATTATAAACAACTTTTACGATGGGACCAAACCTGAAATTGCGAAAAAAAAGTCAGCTGTTCCCTATGTTGGCGTAACTCGTCTAAATGTAGGGAACAGCTGATATTTTTTTTCATGTTTTCAGGTTTTGTCCCATAGTAAAAATTGTTCATAATAATGAGTATAATGACCACTTATGAGGTTTTGCGTTATTTAAAAAACACCTTGTAGAATGAGTATTTAAATTAATTAGTATTCCAGATTCTTCTTCTTGTAACTTCTTTTTCTGTAACTTATCGACTCTGTTAAACGAATACAAACCCTGTTTTTAATTCGTAACGCGGGTTTATATTTGTTTTGGCTGTTTGCCAAGAAAAGCATCATCGATCAGGAAGAGACATAATATGCCCCTCTGTAGGATGGTACAACACTACAACTGACGACACTACGATTGAATATAATGAAAACTGATAACAGTAACAGTACTGTTATCTGTTTTAAAGCCAAGATATGAAGTAAAGGATAAAAACAGTATAAAACTTATAAACTAAAGTCGCTTTTCGTATCTGTCTGTGTGGCCGCGTTGATCTAGTTTACCAGACAACGGATTTTGATACGGTTTTCATTATCATTTAGATTATTTATACCGGAGAGTTTATGTGGACAATACATCACTATTAAACTTACATAATAATAAAGGAATCTCGATAATTTGTCAAGTCGTAAAAACCGTGCGAAGCAGGGGCGGGTGACTAGTTCTAACTAAAGAAAATATCCTGGAGAACGCCGAGGCTAATGGCCACGAGATGCCGGACACAAGAAAGCAGCATATTATTTTAATCACATCGCTTGCATATTCAATCGCAGAATCAGTTGGCACATCAAACACCTCAGTACATCCGGCTAACACTCCGATGCAATTATTTATAACTACCTGCAATGCTGCAGGACATATCAATGCGTTGTAAACAACCATTATATTGTCATTTTACACTGCGTTTTACTGGAATTTCTCAGTAACAGCCCGGAGTCTGGATTTGTCATCATTCTGGACTTGGGCCTCTCCCAAGCCCCTTCACTTCGAGTTCCGTGCTTCCCGCATCCAGCGGATTCCTGCGGCCTTCACATGCTACGTCTTCCGGTACGTTACCACTCCTGGGTTACCACTCCAGAACCTTTCGGCCCCATCCGCCTTCTTCGGGCTATGTGGGTTGCCTTGGTTCTCCTGCGAATCTCTTCATTTCTGATCCAATCATGAAATGGATTTGTGCAGTCGATATGTGGGTGTACCAGGCGCACCTCCGCCTAACCCTTCAAGGTTTACGGGTGTGATGTTGCCACGTTGGCGTATACAGTGCGGTGTCCGTAGTGCAGTTAGTTGATGCGACTAGAAAGTAGTTTAAAGCCCGGTTTACATTATAAAACTTCAGGGACTGAGTGATATCTGACATGACATTCGTGTCCTTTTAGGATACAATATTCTTGCATAACGGATAATTAATGACAGTCGGTATTACAAAGGACGGCTGAATTACACAACTAAATTATTCTATTGGGTTTAATAAAAGTAGAAGCTTATCAGTCTGCCTTCCAGTTTCGGGCTATCTGAAGTAGTAATAAAACCAGAATATTATACAATAAGTCCATGCAAGTAATTTGATGTCAGTCCAAATCAAAGCCTTTTTAGGTTCCGTGCGGCTGACTGAAAAAATGAAACCATTTTAGGATCACTCGTGTATCTGTCTGTCCATCTGTCACAGCCCATTTGATTCGAATCTAATTATAGATTATTTGCTAAACATCCACCCCAGATAAAAAAATCGTATCGAATATAGTGAGCATAGGTAGTATTCGATCCAAATAAGATTTATTTCTGTATTCATTTGCTGGTATTGTGTACTAGGTTTGAGTTTGTCGTGGCACACGCTTTGCATTCTAAAGTTTCAAGGTTTCTAATGGAAGGATTAATGCAGTTTGTCTTGACTCTTTTGTTACATGTTTCTTATTAAAATGTCTTGCAGTTACTCGATCTTCGAAATGAATATTTAATCTTACTTCTTTTTACCCGACTACGTCAGAGACGAAGGGTTACGTTTTCTCTGGCTTTGTTTAATTAATGAGGGTTTGTTTTTAATCCGATCTAGCAAAAGTATTTCGTTTTGATTCCCAACTTTAAACGCACTTTCAATGTCTGTAGTTATTTTCAGACTGCCCCGTTGGTCTCGTGGGCGCAAGCACGACTGCTGAGGTCCTGGATTTGATTCCCGGGTCGGGCGAAGTGTTACTGTGTTTTTTCATTAGGAATTATTCAGTTAACAGCCCAGAGATTGGAAGTCAGCAGTATGATACACTCGTGCCTCGCAAAGCACGTTAAGCCGTTGGTCCTGCGCCTGATCTCTCTCCGGTCATGTCGGATTGCCGTCCCATCGGACTATGAGAGTGAGGGAAGAGTGAGTGCACCTGTATTTTTGCACACACGTCTGAACTATAATATCTCCCGCGTCGAAGGAGACTACCCTTCGGCGCAGGAGATATCCGTTGAGGTTGGCCGCTATGGCCGAAATAGAGTGTGGAGGACTATAATAATTTTCACAAAGTTCTATCATCACAATCTGTAGGATAGTATGATTCTCACTTACCACATTTGTAGTACCTAATGGAATAGCTTGTCTGTCTTATATTCGGTATCATAAAGTCTCCTCATCACCGTCTTACCTGTAACAAAATAGCAAACTTATGAATAAGGGATTTTCCAAGGTTGATGAAATCATAGGTTTTACAGAAAAAAATATTACTGTGCAATCAATTAGTATATTGCAACACAAATATAATACAAATGTCTAAGATGAGTAGGCCTATATTTCTTGCAAGGTGCAAAGTATTTTTGAGACGCATTTTTTTTTAAATGGCCGCTTCCTTCGGGAACGTCAAAACCAAATCGTAATCAAAAAATATTTTAACGGATAACAACAGTTGCGATTCTTAAAATCCAATTAGTTTCCGACTAACAGTAGAAATAAGAACTTCGGCGAAACCTTTAAAGAAAATGATTACAAAAATAAACAAAACCTTCACGTAATTGATGTAAAGAAAGGAATAAATAAGGAAAAGATATTATGCTACATCTTGCAAATGACAGATATGTATAAATGATAAGTGCAATTCATCTCGTCTTGCTCAGCCCGTTTCTGTCATTATAATCTCTTTTTTATTCCTTTAATGGCACTCCAAGCAACCGCCGATATTAAAAATAAATCGTGAATATTGTTAGAAAAAGAATATGGAAAGAAATGTTCTTTTACAAATTAAGTCATCATTCTCTTGCCCCTTTATCCCTATTTATTTGGGGCGGCGCAATGTCTGTTTCTTCCATTCTTCTTCTGTTTATCGTCATCTCGGTAGTTAAATATCATCTTTTCACACCGTCAAAATATCGTTTTTTTTTTTTTTGTCTTCCCCTACTCTTGTAGCCATCCACATTTTTGCAACCACTCTTTTGCAAATTAAGTCAATCTTAAAATTAAAGATAATTTAAGTTTTTTAGTTTCTCATAACGTAGGAATATACTTTTTCGTAGAATAACGTATGACTCCTCACTATGCCTAATTGAATCGGAACAAACATTAAACCTTGGCAAAAATGTTACGAAACTTTCCAGCGATCGTGTCATTCGTAAATAACTAATAGGATGTGTCACCAACCCAAAATACAAATCGATCATGAAAGCAAATTTGAATTTTCTTAATAAAAAAATCTGTCAATTGCGAGTCGGACTCCCGCACCGAGGATTCCGTACAAAGTAGGTATGTAGGTAAATAGTTTATCATAGGATTTTTTTTTTGTGTTGTAACTACAAATTTACGGTTTTCGGATTTATCCCTTTAATTATGCTACATGACATTGTTTCTTGCCAAATTTCATGATTCTAGATCAACGGGAAGTATCCTATAGGTTTTGATTCTATATTCTATATTATATTATATATTCTGGAACTTAAACGCCTGTATCTTTTGATCGCTTTGACTTAGAAGTTTGATTCTTTTACTGCTTCAAGGGATTGCAGCCCTGAGTATTTGATATTAAGATTATATGTTATTGAGATAGTAGGATTGTGCCCTGAGTATTTGTTATTGAGAGATATAAAATTTCAACTTGATAACTCCACGCGTTCCAGAGAAAAAGGGTCTTGACCGACGGACAGACAGACGGACAACGAAGTAATCTTAGAAGGGTTCCGTTTTTCCTTTTGAGGTACGGAACCCTAAAGAGAACACGAGTCTGTGTCCTGGAACTTTTTCAGAGACAAATAACTTTACTCAATTTCCACTTTGGGCGGCCCACCGCTGGACATATGAACCTCCCACCAAACCATAGCGGACAGGTCCCACCTGTCCGCTATGATTTGGTAGCCCCATACTGAGACATTGGATATGCCTACCTACCACTGTGGCGTAAGTATACATTAATTTGATGTATTTTTTCCGGTAACTATAAGAACTAACACTAGTTTCTAAGTTTTTGTACCTATACTAACCAATCAATGGACTCTGTCTGAAACATAAGAT
This sequence comes from Eremobia ochroleuca, assembly GCA_949629135.1. Classification (NCBI taxonomy): domain Eukaryota; kingdom Metazoa; phylum Arthropoda; class Insecta; order Lepidoptera; family Noctuidae; genus Eremobia; species Eremobia ochroleuca. Next base: position 9,217,293 of record OX451385.1, on the reverse strand, counting down.
TTTTTTTTATCGTTTCACATCACTGTTAGTTGTCAACTTCTCCATAACACAATATCACGTCAGTATTTCGCAAAGTGTTAAACAAATACATTTAAAGTATGCCCACAGTCATTGATCATGTCAAATAAATTCTGCATCAATGTCAGCAATCACTACAGTGCAACTAAAAGACAAACAAAGAACAGAGCTAATTTCTCCAAGTCCAGCTAATCTCAATGACTACCATATAAGGACTTCCAGTATATTCAACTCCACACGATTTCCTAGTACATAGTATAGGTAGAACTTACATAATGAGCAGTCTCAAATGAACGCATAGGAGCACAGTGAAGTTCTAACACTTATCTAGAGCCGATAGCCTGTTAATGAGCCATTACGACGCCTTCTGACGGCTATCGAGGAATTCTATATAAATAGTCTGGTAAGGCGTCGCGCGCCCCGGTCACGATCCTGTCTGCCATGATAATGCTACAATGTGTACTATTTGCAATCTGATTTGTATAGTAGGACTGGAGGAAAAATAATATATTTGATGAATCAAATGCCTTGTAGTATCGGTATTGATCAGTCGAAAGCTTTCGACTGTGTGAATCATGAACTGACTTGGATTTGTTATCTATTTAGGAATTTCCAAATGGGCCACGGTAACGCGTCCCCGGGTGGAAAGTTTTTAGACGGCTCGATAAAGCTGGCAGAGGGCTTATGAAACAGTTATCAAGATATTTGGCGTCACGCTGTAGGTAATCAGAATCTTAAGAATCATTCACCAAGGTAACGTAATGCCAACATAATTATATTAACTATCTGTAACATATGGTTACCTCACAGCAAATCACAACCAAATAAAAATACTTAAGGATTAAAAAGGTAATTCTCAAGATGCGCCTGATATTGGAACACTACCATATAGATGTACAATTATTCGTGTCAATGCGTTGAGCTGATGATGGTACATTTGCAAGTAATTAATCAGCCATTCTCGTCGCACCACGCTTCGGTATGCATGATGTTAAAGCAAATTAAAAATACGCTAAATGCCTACAGACAGACGGACAATACGTATGTGATCGCATCTGCATTCATGTAAATAAAAACTGTCGGATCGCAACTTATCAAGTGGCTGATTAATGCCGAACCGTGAGCGTGGAATATTCAGTGGTGTATCGTATAATTATGGTACATTTCAATCGCTATTTACCTGTGCAGGTATCTGTTAAATATTTGTATGCGTTATTAGTTGAAAGTCACCTTTGTTATTTATTATAGTTTTTGTTTGACCACTAGCTGACGTGCACTATCGTCGACCGTCAGTCGACGATAGTGCTCGCTGGTCTATGTTTAAGGATCATTTAACTACACATAACTTACACTGTTTGACAAGTTCTCAACTTTAAATTCCCAATTCAAACAGAAACAGAGTATTAGAATTGCAAATTCTTATCACCATAGGATTTTGCGAATCTATCCTCAAATCAATAATACTTCTTATGAAATAGACCAGGCAAAGATCTATTGTCACCCATAAGGTGTAACTTAAATAACGCACAACCTCTTGAGGGGTCATTCATTGTACTTATCATTATGAACAACTTTTACTATGGGACCACTAATTAATTTAAAAAATAAATAAATGTGGTCAAGAGCGAGTCGGACTCACGCACCGAGGATTAAAAAAAAATGAAAATTTAATATATAATGGTACGGCATTATGTACTATATTTTTTTTTTAAATAGTGTGCTGTTTTGACACATCGTTTTATTTTTCGTGTAATCATTACATAAACTTCTATCACATAGAATATTTTCAGATTTTTCTCTATGCACGCTTCGGGGATAAAGGAGGGAACGGTATTTTTTTTTTTACATTTTTCATCAAAAGTCGAAAACTATGCGGCCTAAAAAAAAGAAAAAATGTTTGAGAATATGCAAACAGCACTCTTTCATATGCCACATGCCCTAGCCCACTTCAAATTTTTAAGAAGCCCCGCTTTAGTCCCTGTTGCAAAAAATAAATATATTTATATTTATTTCTTATTTACAAAATAGTTGGGCAAACGTCAGCTAAAATTATTCCAAATTTCAATATGATAGCATTAGAAGTTCTTGAGATATCCAGCTGTGACAGACAGACTGAGTCTCACCATAAGGGTTACTTTTGACCATTTTGGTACGGAACCCTAAAAAGGAAATTCTACGAGGTGCGGGAACGAGTCTAATGACGTAAATATGATTTTTAGAATTATTTTCCGTTCGCCTGGATGATGTTCCAGATTGGCGCAAAAACGGCTGAACGGATTTGGATGAAGTTTGGCACACAGACAATTTATAACCTGGATGGACCTCGATACATAATAGGGTACTTTTAATCCCGGTGCATATTTTCCGACATCCACGCGAGCGACGCCACAGGTAAAAGCTAGTTTTAAATAAACAAATCAAACGAAAAGATTATGAAAATGATACAACACAGTTTTTTTAAACAACAAAACCTGTATTAATTGCTTTTAATCAGTCAGCATTAGGAAATAAGTAGTTAAGTAAAAAACAGTTTTCATAAAAACCAAATAACAAAACGTTTTGTATTGAAATGCGTTGCATCAAGCCATTGTTTTATTTAATTAATAGTTAATAACATCACGCTATTATGTACTCGTATGTAATTCAAATCACAAATTGCATCGCATGCAAAGTGGCATGGCGATTACTTATCCTTTTATGCATAAAACCATGTAACAATTAATATTACAAGCATGATGGAACTTGAGTTTTAATAGGCAATAATTAACAGGAGCACTTATATACAGGGTCAAGTTAAATTAGCTAGTGAAACTCTACAGACGCGATGGGCATCGATATACAACGTGTAACGTTAAATGCGCAAAACTTGAAAATAGTTTGATCAGAATAACGAGCAGAATTCATTGAACCACTTTTTAATATAGGTCACGTTTTTCAAAAAATCTTCATTTAAAACGTTGCCGTGTCTATTTATTAATAGGTCAAACAACCCAATGTCAGCGCGGCGCAGCGGCCCGGTGACGACTCCTCCCTCGATAAAGCGTCGTCGCAGACGCAAGAAACGATCAGACTGGCCAGTAAAACTAAAACAGCACATAGAACCTTTAGAATTTTTTTTATGACTTATTTTCTCTCTGAAATAGGTCAATTGAATTAAAAATCAGTTGGGGTGTCTGAGGTTTTGCGCATTTAACGTTACACGTTGTATAAACACGACAAACTTTATGTACGCAATGGATGATGTTTCAATTAGTCTGATAGCTTTTATTTGAGGAATAAATATTGCTGTTTGACAGCTTTTGTGTAGAAAATATGTCAATCTGTAATAATAATTATTCTTCAGGTATAAGTATTGACTATTGTAAAATCAGCCTTAAGTATAACATACATAAATTGTTTGCGATGGTATCATAGTTTGCATACTAAGCGATCAATCTTCTACACTAATATTAGGTATAAAGAATAAAAATCGTTACTTTGTTGTATGTAGGGGGTAATCTTCAGAACTCTGCTGCGATTCAGAAAATTCTATCACTAATAGGAAGCGACAGTATTGCCGAGTGTCATATGACATATTTATTTTATGTTAAAATCAGAAATTTAACTAATTCGCGGGCAGAAAGAAGCTTTTGCAATATTTGGAACTAGTAAGATTCATCGAATGTGTATCGCGATAAAGCATCGTTTTAAAGACGGGTGGATTGTGTGACACACAAATAGTTTATAACCAGGATTAACACATAGAATACTTTTTATCCCGATATTCCTACGAGATCGAGACTTATATTATGCGTGTGCAACCGCGGGGCGCAGCTAGTATAATTCCCGATAAACTTTCTCCATCAGTTGTAAAGACAACTAAATTAACCTTCAAGCGGGCGCGCGGCGTCGAATCGACCGCGATGCGATCGATTCTCGATACATTTATGATGCCAAATTGCTTACAAATCCAAAGAAAATTAGAATATTATTTTGATTTTATAATTTTGTTTATGTCCTAACATAATGATAATGTGATAAATACAAAAAATATTAAATAATTAGTGTTTTAAATCCCTGAAATATCCTATAGGTCTTTTAGGTTACGCGCGACCGCTGGCGTTACAAATGTCCGCGCGCCCGCTTGAAGGTTAATTGTTTAATGAGGCTAAATAATCAACATGTTGTTCCTAATTACGCCTCCAAAGCGTAGTTATTATAGCAATAACTGCATCCTGCGACTGCCTACACGCGTTATGTCATTTATTCTCAAAAACGGCTGTCACTTAACAAAGTAGTTTTTAGGATGTTGGAAACATCATAATAGCGCCTTGTGACAATAAGTCCGTATGCATAGCACAATTTGTCATTGACAGCAGCTTTTATGTCGTAGCAGTAAGAGCGATTTTCGCAGTGCAAGTATCACTAATAAGCGATTGACTGTAGGGACCCATTTTTTTGTTTTTTTTTTTGTTTTTAGGGTCCTAGCGTGAAGTTAAATAGCCTTTAACCTTTCTCAAGCACTGCACTATCAAATTAAAAAATATTTTTTTCAAATACGTCCATTTCACATGCAACACATCATTAACAAAAGACGTGAAACTTGAAATGCTCTGTAATTCAGCTAATTGATATGAGAAGGAAAATAAAAATAAAGGTGCAATCAATTTGAATTCCCACGGTACTCTGAAGTACTCTAACAGTACCTAACCACGTCAGTATGTCACTGCTAACGTCGATTTGATTAATAGAATTAGTTAAACTTAATAACCGTAAAAATGGCAGTGACAATACACGAGGACAAAGAAATCAAAAATAATGGAGCTTGTAAGTGCCTCTAAGTACCCATGTTTTTCCCGCGGTTTCGCTTGTATTTTACTGGTCTGTTGCTTTATAGTTTGTACTTGCTATCTAGATTTTCGTGAAATTAAGTTTTATGAAATGTAGTACTGACTGAGAGCTATTTCTAAACGGGCTTAAAAATGTCTTGTAATTTTCCAGCTATATAAGGTATAGCTGAGACGAGTAAATAAAATACAAAAGCGTTTAGCCCCAGAATCATATTGTTAGCTCTCAATCCGTCTCGACAAACATTTGCATACCAATCGCAAATTAAGTGACTGAAACGATACGGTATTACATTGCAGTTGCGCAACGTTCAATTAAAAACTATACATCGTAACAGCACGCAATATTACCGTTACATCAAAAACATGTCGACTAGATAAGAAGACAAGACATGAATAACAGCTCTATTAGAACATGCATAATGGTGTATTCACACGGGTCGATTTTCACCGCACGACTAGGCGTCACAGCAAAAATCAACCATCTAATGTAGACAGCAATTCGCAAATAGCAGGTGACTCAGATCACAACTTTGGGTAGGCTTTTACCGTGCGACAGATTGCATTCGGCGGGCGGCTAAATTCGACCGTGTTTAGCCCTCAATCGCAGGCGATTGCTCGCCATTTAGGCTGCGGGTACGAAACCATTGGAATGGTGGCCAAGCGAGACGGTGGCGACGGTACTTAATTGTTCCGCCACCAGCACTCGCTTAGCCATTACTGGTTTAGTTCGCGCAGCCAAGCATTTTTAAAGAAAATTACCTAGTCCGCTTGCTTTTTTTCAACTGCTGTAAATGGGGTAGTTATGCGGCTTTGTTAGGCGATTTGGTAAGCGACTAGCCGTACGGCGAAAATCGACCTGTGTAAATCCCTCATAACGAAACAAGTTACGTCTGCCTGTGAAGTGTGTCTCACCTCTATTGTTGTGAAGATTCGGCAATTAATTTCGTATAAATAGTGTATGCGGATGAAGTGCTAATACGCAATTAGACGTAGTTTGTTGTGGTAATATCGCTAATGGATTCTTTGTGGACCGTAAAACTGAAATAACCAAGAATATTTAAGAATACACCGCATTTTATATACTTTTTTAATTCTCAGTGTGAAACGTGTTGAGTAATTATCGTCAGTTTGCATAATTTGTTAATTACAAAGGTGTCAAGACGTTAAGTTGAAGAGAAAACACTTTCTTACGGCGACAATACCTGTGAAAGCTAAAGTAAGATCGCTTTCATCTTATTTTAAACAAATATATTATTTCAGCGCGTCTTCGCGACTAAAATGCATAATATATAGCAGTAAACAGTTACAACGGTTGCATTACTTTCCTTGGCAAGGAGTCTCTTTGCATTCACAACCACAGCACAAAGGCTTCGAAACAATAAGAAAGTTGAAGCAAATGCAAACTTGAAAGAAGATTTCACCTAAAAGTCTCAAATGACAATAAACCAATCACAATAGATGTATAATTTACATGGAACGGAATGAAGAAATTGAACTCCCACTATTGAATACAAAGAGAACAATTATTAGCATCTGTGATTATCAGTTTCACTAAAGACACTGAAGGTTAGAATCATATGAACTTGATATGACAAAAGGCATAATATTATGCTATAGACAAACATTGGAACAGCAATTACCTGACAAAAGAGCAGTACGAAAAAAAAAATTGTCAAGTGGCAGTCGGAGTCATGTGAAAAGCGTTCCCTACAAACATGTACATAAATTATTTCCTATGAAAGAAGCAGGTGGGATTCACCTACTTAACGCATTTTATTTTAATTCTGCCTGTCAGCGCAAAATTCCTGTCGTCTTCTTCCATTCATTTCTGTAAGCCTTTTTGTTACAATCAACGTATTTATTTGTCAATCTCTTGGTCATATGTATTTCATCCCTACTCATTAGATTGACATGCATTAATGGTGTTTTTTTTTTAATGTCCGTTCTTTGAGGGTTAATATGCTTAAATAACGGATACTAAGAAATTCTAAAGTACCATTTAGAATCCGTCACTTTATCTAAGGTATAAGCTAAGATCCAGCTTTTTCTCAAGAAGAGACCTCTCTCTTCACAATGACTAACTTTGCGAAAGTTTTACCAAGAACCATGGTAGAAGAATTCCAAAAATGGATGACAAAGTGTTATTGTACACAAACTTCATGCGACTTAATGATTAAGGATAGTGTACACTTGAAACAAAGTATATAAACGGCATTCGAGATAAACAATGCCTTAATTGAGTTAATAGTCTTTACTATTGTTTTACTTTAGTTATACAATTAACCGCAATAGACAAGGAAAGCTAAGTGATCAATTATTAGTAAAAACATATCGTGAGACAATCACTTATGTATACCTACGTCAGTTTAATAAAATTGCGTCAATCAAATACTTGGAACTATAGGTTGAGAACCAAGACCTATCCCAACAGACTCGGTATCTTGTATACTACAATACAAGTGTATAATCAAAAACCAGTTTCTCTTATCGATCGTTTACTAATGCTAATAGGGCTATCGTGCGAACATTTTCCGCCATCTAGATGTTTCTACGCAGACTTCGCCATTGTATGCGGCATTTAGTCCCAATCATGTTGAATTGTTGATTGTTCACTGCAATGGGCATTTTACTTAGGTAGATAAACGCATCTGTGATTATTATTTACATGACGAACAAAAAGTCAATTTGCATTTTTTATAAAGACGACTTGAGGTTTTTAATGATGACAACTGTAGATATGATAATCTGTAATGGAATTCTCAGGTAAGAAATATACAATACAATCGTGATTTTTTTTTTTAACATAAACATATTATATGTGAAATACACACGTTTTTACTTAAAAAAAAATGTACGTATTTTTAGGAACGTATATCTCAAAAAGAAAAACGGAACCCTGATAAGACCGTTAAGACGGCCCATTGTGTCACCCTTTGTAAAATTTCTACATTTTTGTCTGTAATTTATATGGTGTACATAATAAAGAGTATTCTATTCTATTCTTCATTGTCAGTCTGTCCGTCGGTTTTGTAATCAAATGAGGCTGACTTTATGTCTATCTAACTTCGCTCGCATTTCCCTGCCTGAAATAACATTTAAATATTTTTAAATCCAGTCATCGAAGGAGCACGTTCATCTGATACATATATAGATAGAATACCCCTTATTATCTAAGTACATCATAAAAAATGCAGATATAAATCAGGTTTATTTCAATTTTTCGCAGTTGGAATATCAATCAGGTATTTCAGAATAGCATAAAAATATACTTACGATACTATCTGTTTGTCTAGCACTTAATACATTAATTTTGTTACGCAACTGTCCAAAATTGTACCAGCATACAATTACAGACTGGTTTTCTTTAATCTCATTACAATAAATGACTTGGTATTAACAATCTAGTTCGTTCCATGATTATAGGTAGTCATGATAGCAATTATAACGGATTTTATTAAAAACGTTGTTAATTTGCCACCAGCAATTAATTTTCTTTTCCTCGTTACATCATTCATGGGTTCGTCTTTGTTGATCATCATTACTTTCGAATTGTACTTTCCGAGATATTTCTTGCACTAAGTATATCACTCTTCTATTTTCGCGCCTCTTATGGGTGTTTCTTCGGTTTCGACATTATTTGCGCAGTTTTTGTACGAAAATTATAATTTCATTTTTTTTTAAATTTGGTTGCATTACGGTATTTGGCATTATTTTATTTATCAGATAGGTGAAAGGCACGCATATATTTCAAACATTGATGGAGTTATGGCCACTTAAAATATGTGCTAGGTTACGGTAATGAACCCTATCCACGGTAATGAATTCTTAGGTATACGGTGATGAAATACAAAGACATGGTAATGATAGAAAAAGATGAGAATATAAAAAAAAAACAAAGGTACCATAGACTGTTTATTAAACAATCGCCTTAACAAAATAACTAATAGTTCTTTCATAATTTAATGGTTTTGGTAAAAATCAGCCTTACAATGTCGTATTAGACCATACCGATTTTGATATACGGAACGCAATCACACAAAAGCCTAGTGTCAAAAATATTAGTGACTAAATTACAAAAACCAAAAAAAGTCTTTCATAAATTTATATTTTTGGTAATCAGCCTTCTTGATAAGGAAACAAGGGCTGCCTTTTAAGTCGTGTCGTTTGCAAGCCTCCCGCAATTATTAAAAAAATTCTAAATTCAAAAACAAAAGAATGTTTTTTGATAGGTCGAATAGTTTTATTGTAGCGTCTATTCAAAGGTGATAAGTCCGTTGTAGAAATGGAAATATCAAAGGAAAATATGCGTGTGATAATTTTCTACAACTTTCGAAGAACGCGACTTCAGTGCTTTGACGAGATCACTTCTGGGTTTAGTGCTGCAGCACCATGTCTTAGGACTGTAGAGCGCTGGTATTTAGAATTTCAACGTGGGCACTCTAGCTTCAGTGACAAGCCACGTGAAGGTCATCCAAAAACCGCCATGACGCAAGAGAATATCGACGCCGTGCGGCAGCTAATCGTCGAAGATTGTCATGTGACATACCGTGAAATAGAGGCAGCTGTGGGCATTTCAGGGACTACTATCCAAAAAATCCTGCACGAAGAACTCGGCGTAAGAAAGTTGATCTCTCTTTGTTTACCACATTTGCTTAGCGACGACCAAAAAGCAGCCCGTGTTAGATGGTGTCGCAAAACTCTGCAACGATTCAACCGAGGAGAGTCAAAACACGTTTATGATATGATTCGTGGTGACGAGTCTTTGATATATGCTTACGATCCAGATTCCAAGCAGCAGTCAACTGTCTGGGTCTTCCAAGATGAGCCAAAACCTCACGGAGCACTTAAGAAAAAAATGGTTGCCTCGTTTGTGGCAAAGGGTGGTCACGTCGCCACTATTGTACTAGAAGATCGTAAGACGGTTAACGCTGACTGGTATAACACTGTTTGTTTGCCACAAGTCATCACAGAGTTTCGAAAAAACAACTCAAGACGTCGCGTCGTATGATACTGCTACTGTAAGTTCGCACACCGCCCGCGATACAAAGATGTTTTGGAGCACCCAAAATGTCGAAATTTTAGATCACCCGCCTTACAGCCCTGACTTGAGCCCTAACGATTATTTTACGTTCCCAAAAATTAAGCAGTCTTCTTGGTCAACGTTTCAGCTCACCCGAAGAAGCTGTTGACGCATAAAAATCTGCCATTTTGACTACCCCCACTTCGGAGTGGAATAAATGTTTTAAAAACTGGTTCGAACGCATTCAAAAGTGTATTAAATATCGCGGAGAATTCTTTGAAAAACAATAAATGGTAATAATCTATTAGATCGTCTATACTTATTTCAAACGACACAACTTACAAGGCAGCCCTCGTACTAACAAGTTTGTTTTCAGATTTTCTCTTCAAGTATCTTGCTTTTTCCTTCACTTTTTCAATATTACATAATTCTTCGTTTTGTTTTAAAGCAGCGTAGTTATTACACTTAGCGATTCTTCTTCTAGCTAAAATTTCGTCTATTGTCTTCTTAGGGCGTGCCATTTTTAACTGAAATATTAAGTATATTATTTAGCAACAATATTAATATTAATTTCTTAACCGTCTTAAAAATTATTTATTTAAAAAAAGTATTTTATAGAAGCAGAGTTACCGTATTTTTCATTCATTACCGTGACCTCAAAAAGGTTACGGTAAACGACGGTAATGAAGGACACGGTTATGAAAATTATGCACTGTTAGGTTATTTTACATTTATCTATGATAAGTACATGTTATCTACATATTAAAAAATGAAAATGAAACAGAATCTAATGAATTGATGTAACAAAAAGATACCAAGTTTATTTACGTATCAAGATGTAAGCGGACTTGTAATGAACAACAAAATGGACCAAACACCGTCAATACTCACATCGATCGTAATTTATGGCCCGAAATCTTGCGTACGTCCTTCCACTGTTACGTTTGCCGGTCGACTGAAGAGCAGGGGAGCGGCAGTTCACATAAAGGCGGTATGATCAAAGGGTTTTGTCGTGTAAAATTCGATTTACCGTCATGGTTCTGGTAATGAGTTTTGCGCCGTTACAAAATTGTAACAACAAATTAGTCTTTAATTTATTTATAAATCAACGGGTTAGTTTATTATTATGAAACAAACAAAGACTAAGTTATTCGACACACTCGTCAATTTAACGATATTCGCACTAGGTTTCCTATAATACTCATAAATATATCAAATCTAGTAATGGAACAGGTACCTGTAATGAGTTTTTGGGTCATTAATTATAAAAAATTATGTATAATTAACATAGAAACTAAAAAAAAAGTACAGCACCTGTTAATAATCGTAGGTTTACATTACATACATATATTGAATCGAGTTTAAACCTAAATTCAAATTTTTTACCCACTAGAACATGTGAATTTGGTATACTTTGAATATTCACCCTTATACATCGTGTCGCTTTAATGGCGACATTAATACACGTATACGGTTTCGCGTTTTCGTTTTATGAACATATTTTTAATTTAATTAAACGTTATTATTTATTTACAATTTTCTAAAACAGAATCTTGGAGCAAGCTGTACTTTAAGAGCTGTAGCGCGGGGGTCATTTGCCGGGGTCACAGATCATAATATCGCATCAAAGAAATAAAACGAATAACGTGCAAAGAGTAGGCGACTTGAAGGAAAGCGAGAGAGCCCTATGTCGGCGAGCGGCGCAGGGGGTAGTTTTCAAATGACAAATAATTGTATATTGTTATAATTTGTATTATTCCTGGCCAGTAGCTCTACCTGTATTTTAAATTAATGCCACCATTATAGCGGCACCTTGGGGTATGTTATCGGCTTCAGCCGGGGGTTGCGGAAGTATCGTTCGTTCCCGCGACTCCCGGCGTAGGTGAGAGAGGGAACACCGGGGTGGTTTTAGTCAGTAAGAGTCTGACAGACCCCGCCGCCCGCCCCAGGGCAGCGGACATCCATGAGGATTTTCCACCCAGAAACAAAAAAAAAAAAAATGTTATCGGCTTCCAAAGATTCACAGTCTACATAATTTTCTCTTTACCAATGACGTTATTAATGTGTTTTTTTTTATCTTCATTAATAAATAACTGATTTTTATTCGGCTTTGAAAGAATGTGTTTTATGTTTAGGTATGACAAGATATAATCAATTATAAATTAATGTTTCCAGGGTTAGCCATAAAGATCAAATTGATTTTTCTACGTATTATCAGAAATTCGAACCTTGTTACTTTTCGTATAATAGTACATTCGTTTAATATTGGAATGCTGCCTTATAATTCATTTGCTATGTCCAAATTTTCTTATTACCAAGTAGGGAAAGATGTTGCAATTAATTCGACGAAAACTCATTCGGTTTCAAAATAAATGACTTACATGGCAAGCTTCATTATTCTGGCTAGATTAGCCGTGTTCCTTATTTCGTACACAAATTAGATTTTTAGAAGTTCTTTGTATTTGTTAATGTAAAGAGCACTGTGCTCTGTTCACTGATATCATCAGTCTCCTACTCTTATACCAATTTATTTAGGGTCGTTCGCAATTCTTTTTCTTAATCTTTTTTAACACCTCGGTAGTCAATTAGTCACCCCCTTTCTAGCTATACCTATCATCTTTCACACAGTCCATTCGACGTTTCTTTGGACTTCCCTACCCTTATAGCCACCCACATTCACACTCTCACGACATTTTCTTCATTTCTCCGCATCTGATAGGTATACCAAAATATTCAATAATTTATTATACTATAATACTACTAAGGTCGCATTCCACCAAACTTTTATACATAGAATAAGTCTTATACTGAGAATAAATTTTGAATTTTTGACAGTTAGGTGCATATTTCATACAAGAACTGTCAGATGTCAATTGTATTCCACGGATAAAAGTTATCTGATTTTGGTAAAATCAGTCCTAAATATAATAGACAAAGAAATCTCAGGGTCAAGGGAACGTTGTAATACCGCAGAAACAAAATTCAAATCTCATGACGATTTTAACTGTTTTTGACAATAGTTTTACCGGATCAAAACTGCAAAAGATTCCCCGTTATCATACAGAAGACATTGTTATTTTTCCGTGCAGATTTAACGGAAATAAGAAATACCATAAATGCCAGTAATTTGCCTAGCTTAGAATCAGGATGTAACAATGGTGCGCAAACGCGGATATATGTGGATGCTGCGTAGAACAGGAAGACTGGTGGATTATCTGTTGGAATCACACCCGTAATGGATACCTCGATAACTGTTATACACCACACGTAACTGTACGGTAGTGCTTGGTACTAAGCAATTGCGTCTGTAAGCCTTTGGAATGGGCAACTAGATTCATCTTTCTGACTAACGGACTCTCCTTGACAATTCAAAAGTGTCTGTAAATTGGTTTAATTGAAATAATTGCTGTGTTTCGAGTTTGAAACTTAGTACATCCATGGAAGAGTGTTGGAAAAGCCTTGACTATTTAGTACTGTGAACACACAAAAAATTGGAACTTAAAAAGTGCATATCTATATATACAAATCATTTAAATTCAAGTGTCTGTTTGTAATATAAAATAACAGCTTTTTACTAGATGCGTATGAAAGTATCTATAAGGAACAAATAAAAAATAAAATAATAAATTGTCTGTTTGTTTGTTTGTACCGGCTAATCTCCGAAACGGCTGGGCCCATTTTGATAAGACTTTCACTAGCAGATAGCTGATGTTTTAGGGCGTAGCTTAGGCTACTTCCACGCAAAAAAAATAGAATCCATGAAATCCTATTCGTTTTAGCGGGCACTCAATATATTTATTGCATTCCACATTGTGAACTTATATGGTAGGTTTTACAAAGACATGAGCATTGTGGACCCTATCGGCCACAACTAAGTAGGAGAGCGGAAGAGGGCTAGGCTAATTTGACTAATTATTTAACCAGTAGTCCATTAGGTACTACAAGTTAGACAGGTATTCAGTGTACAATCACTGAGAGAAAAAACAACAGAACACAACATACATTAGAACGGTACATATAGCAACGCCTTTATTTATTTATTTGTTTTACCATTTATGTACACACATATATAAACAGACAAGACCTTTTTTTTTTCTTTGTTTCAGACAACCACGGGATGGCAAGAATACTGTCCGTATGCTTTTTGCTATCTATTAACCCGCTTTTGTTGGCCGTACGTATGTTTTTGGCGTAAAAATAAATATGTATATAATGTCGATAAAAAATAACAAATACAATAACAAACTGTCAAAAGTATTGTAGTTAGTATTCACAGCCACAATCACGTGTCAATGTGGTTTTCCTCAATATTGAAATGAATGAGCATGAGAAACTCTGTGTCCTATATTTTTGTGAAAACATTTTTATCAGCGGTTTTATTCGTAACACGTTGGTTTCGAATAAAAGAACTGCCAAAATACTCTTTGATTTCTATTTGTTTTTTGGCAAAAGTTGAGATAGATGTGAAAACTGACAACATTGCACTATGCAGTGCAGAAAAGATTATCCATAGTAAAAAAAGAGATAGTTTTAAAACTAGAAAAGGTTTTTATATTGAAGACACGATTAGTAATGTTTTAATGCGTCTTATTATTCCGGCTTTACACCATCAACCTCTTCTAATTTTCCAGGTGTGTGAATATTTATAGGTGGGTAACGCGATGCATCACGCGCGACCTTGCAAGGTCGCTAGCGCGTGCGCAGCGGACCGATGCATTCGTTACAAATTGGACTACTTCAACTAAGATGGTACGCGTCGGTGCATTTGAAGACGCTGTTTTATAAATAGCGTAATAAAACTTTAAAAAAGTGATTCGCACTGTCTAAATTGCCAATCTCAAGTTCACTGTACCCACACAGTACCATATATTTATGTGGTTTCATTACCGGATAAAAAGCATTTTTGCACGCCATTGAAAACTATAAATTAGTACGTACTACTATTCCAACTATGCGTAGACCTTCATATTTGCAAACAAATGGGCCCGCACACGACAAAGTCGTGAACATACATTCACCAAAGGAACATATTTATCATAGAGAACAAAGCCGAAATCGTGTTTCGGTGTGCAAGGCGGTGTGCCGCGCCCTATATCAATGCATGTGCAATGTGAGCAAAATAATCGGTTCCAACGGAACAAAGAAAGTGCAAGTAAATTATAAATATAGTAGGTTCATTTATTTCCAATATCTTAATCTGAATGAGACAAACGGACAATGAGACATCACATAGAAAAATATTAGACAGCCAGCCAGGTGGTAGCAGCGCAGAAGGGCCAGCATCCATTAAGTTTTCACCATATTATGTTGACAACTATGTATACAACGTGTAACGTTAAATGCGCAAAACCTGAAAATAGTTTCATCATAATAACGAGCAGAATTAATTGAACCACTTTTTAATATATGTCACATTTTTCAAAAAAATCTTCATTTAAAACGTTGCCGTGTCTATTTATTAATAGGCCAAGCAAGCTAATGTCAGCGCGGCGCAGCGGCCCGGTGACGACTCCTCCCTCCGGTAAAGTGTCGTCACAGACGCAAGAAACGATCAGAATGGCCAGTAAAACTAAAACAGCACATAAAACCTTTACAATTTTTTTAATGACTTATTTTCAATCTGAAATAGGTCAATTGCATTAAAAATCAGTTGGGGTGTCTGAGGTTTTGCGCATTTAACGTTACACGTTTTATACATATAGTCATAACAGATAAGCTGATACAAAACCACATTATATATAGGGTAGCAGGGACAACGACGAGCAACCTATTACCATGAATCTTTCATCGGTTATTAAAAAAAACAGCTGCTCCATACATTTTGACCATGGCCACGAGGTGTTGCACTTTTGTATGAAACAGCAGATTTTTCCCGAAGAAAAATTTCAACGCAGGTGGAGTCTAGAATCTTATACTGAATCCATGGTTAACAGGTTGCGCATCGATGCCTTGCTACCCTGTATTAACAAATGCTATGAAGAGCGATAATCTTCACAGTGTGATTGAATGGGTGTAGCCGAAGATATATTCTTATTTGAAATGTGTGGAAGCGTGCGTTTGGAGAGTATGTCCAGCATTTGATAAACACATGACGAAAGGAATCAACTACTCAAAAGTATCAATAGAATAACATTAAGGCGAACAACACACCATAAAAGAATCGCAAGTATGCCCGCCGGTGGCGCAGGCGCACACTAGACAAAGGCCACGCTTTCATAACCTTGTACACTGCTACCTACCCACCTACCACGACCCGACTATGATTCATGATTGTCTCGTGTAACTTGCTAATGAGAAACAATGATAACTTCAAAACTGGAATAAAGTGCAATGGAAAAATGCTGACATTTTAAGCGTTGGAAAGAATATAGTTTTTTATTTCTGAAATGCAACTATTAGTTCTCCAAAAGTGACCTAAATATACTAGCTCATGTTAATCGTTTCAAAGGAAAAAAACTAGAAACTGAAAATGTATTCAATGTTCAAACACTTAATACAGAAATTCAGCCCCGTAAATATTCAAAACAATTTCCATGAAAATTGACACGTGTTTCGTAACACATTATTCTTGAGAACAACATTAAAGAAACGATGTTACAATTTCTAAGAAACAAGTACAGCTGTGTCAACTTAATTACAAATTCATATAAAATACACGTTTATGGTACATTAACAATTAACAATGTATTTAAATTTTACAATGGAAATCTTGGAATTAACGCGTGTTATAAAGTTATAATTAGTTAATAGGTTTTGATACACGTTAACTAGAATAGTGTGAGTAACACTGGCTGAGCTCAGTAACGCCAACATTATCTTAACAAACAATAATTTTCAAAAGCAATTGAGTTAAATACAATAAACTCGTAGGTCGTAGGCGATAGATAGCATACATGTTGTTGTGGAATAGAATATCTACATTGAAATTCAAATAATATATTATTAAAACGTAAAAATGTTAAATATTAGATGTCCTTCAATAAATGTTTGTATCATTAATCCTGGTAGGTAGCGAAATTATGTATGTCGAATCTAACAATTAATAACCAACATCAAAGGAAATTAATAACGCTATCAATGTAACATGTGACGTTGATACCGAACTACAGAATTAATGGACACATGCAAGTAATCCATCAAATTCACAGCGAATAACAACTAAAAATGAATAGCCAAGCTCAAGGTATATGTAATAATATACCTTGAGCTTAGTTAAATTGAGTAATCCAATACGAATGGCATCGATCAGATTATCTTAAAAGTTCCATTTATAGTCAACGCACATGCTGTACGAAATAATTACGCGAATGAACGAAATACCGTAACATTGCGACCTGCGTATGTCACGATTTTTTAAATCGCCTTTGTTTTGTGGGTCAACGACAAGCGAGGCTTCAAGTGGAAGAAACATTGCATCGTCACGTATGCATTTGTGGCCTATTTCACATGACTTTTTTACATCATTCCGTTCCATCCTTATAAGGTTCGTAGTGACCTTAGCTTGAAGTGGCGAGTTGAGATATAGCCCGCTACCTGCACTGTCCTACCTAGCTAAGTTATTCACAATCTCCATTTGGTAATAAAATTCTTTGCATTCAAACGTCAAAGTATACCGGGTTTTACCGATTCGTTCATAATTTATTTGACTTCTCAAATTCAAGATTCTCGGTGCGATTTAACGTCATTGTTTTCATTTTTGCCATCACGTCATTTATAACTTTAATCTTTGTGGGGACGTCATAGTTGCATATTGTGCACTTAAACACTGTTCAAAATATTCTTTGCAGCATTATTAAACAGTCCATACAGACGACAAAGGCATTCATAACCGCAAGACTACGTAAGTCAGTGCTATCAATGGCATTAATCAAAAGCACATAACGCCTACGATGTTACTTCGTCAGAGTATCTTTTAACTTCTCAAACTTGCGTAGGGTTTCCACCTCTTACCTCTCATTGTTGAACGTTGTTATCTTCATCGACTTGTTAAGATGTAATGGATTGTGCAGTTGATTCTATCGTATAGATCTATCATCCACACGTAAAGATAAAATAGTAACATATTCAAGACTGGTGATGCAACATTTGTTGTGCATCAGAATCGTCAAATGTTTAGTGTAATTTCAAGTAGACCATCATAATTCATAATTCTTATCATTGAATTTCATTGATTTGTTTTCCAAAAGTTTCACAACACAAACCATCATTTTCATCCTTCATAATTTCATTCCTTCTTAACGAGACTACATCCCTATCTTCACCTCCATAATTCAATTAGTATATCAAGTGTGGTCCAGCCAATTTGTCCGTATGTCACTTTGGACAGCTGCCACTTGTCATGTCTTACGGTAAATTGCGCCAGCAGTAAATACTTACAAGAACATATACTTTTCCCGGCAACTATGTCGGTTTGACTGTATTCATTGCAGATTTATACTCAATTTTAAGAAGAATATTCATGTTTTAAGACGTGAAGTACCAATTTTTCTTCCAGTTACAAATAACGACAGTAAAAAGGATGCCATTACTTGTGCTGTTATTGTTTCCTTCAATTAAAATTATGAATGAGATAATTCTGCAAATAAAAGCAACTATATAAGAGACGCACTATAAAGAAATGTGCCAATTTTATATGGGCATGGACAGCTAGCAGTCCGAAACTAGAACACTCGGAAACGAACACGTTTGGCAAATACAAGAAAACTGTATAAACATGTTAACATATAAGTATATGATCAATTTGTTTACAGCCAAGCAAGCGACCCAGTTGCGACGCAATATGAACAGACAATTTTGAAAAGCGAGAACATAAATACAGTAGTTAATAGTAGCAATATTACCTGAAGTAAACATACCCCATTAAAACAGTTAGCAGACAGATTTGTCTGACATCAGTAGAAGGACGTAAACTCACATGAATAATAATCACAGGGACAATTCTCGTAATTTTAAGAACGTTTACAGTCTAATCTCAGTCTCAATCTGTCAAAAATACCTCAAATTTCCCTACATTTTGACAAGTTTTTGACATTTGTCTGTCGCCGAGATGAGATTGCGAGTTTGCGACTAGATATTGATTTTTATTTTTTATTTTACCATTTATGTACACACATACCTATATAAACGGACAAGAAAAAACAGAACAGAAAAATAGGTACAAAGGTGATGCTTATTTCATAAGAAATCTCTTCCAGCATACCTGCGATAGGACATTAGATAGAGAGATTTAGACAGCGTGTGAAAGAGTAAAGGAGACAAAAAAATACATAAAATCGTAACCAATTTTTCATTTTATAAAACTAAACAAATATTATGAAAATATACTTACATACATACAAATAAACATACATACATACAAACATACATACTTCTAAAATAAATATCACTAGGATGTTAATAAATATCACGTAACCAAAATAATAAATACATACACAACTATGATGAAGTGGAAAGTTAGTGTCCTTTTACTCTTCTTTTAAAACCTGCAATAGTTTTGCAAAGAAAGTTTAAATTACGATTTAAAAAGTTCAAAATCTGGTCGCAATATCATCTTTCTAGGCCTTTAGGCGTTTGGTAAAAACACGATACACGACATCCTGTTTAAGAACACGCTGAATCGCTCTTCAAATAAAATAAAAAGTCAAATGTTACGTAATAAGTGTAATAATACATAACATAGTATAAAAAATAACAGAGATCAAGATCATTAGCCGGTCGTTGAGCGGTCAGATGATGCTATCTATTTCAAAATCATAGTATACGAGCCATATTTAGAGAAGGCTGACCGGCGCGGGCGCATCCGTCGAAACGGTCAAGTTCACGGAGAACGCGCACGACCAACTGGAACTCTTGCGCATCGCACTCGACCGCATCATCATTTCAAACGAATTGGAAGAAATTATTGCCTGAAACTGTTATTACTAAGACAAAAGTTATGTCTTTTGAGATGAAAGTTGATGCTAATAAGGAAGAGGAAATCTCGCAGGAAATAAAACAGGAAAAGATCGCATTTCAAAAGATTGCTAAGTTGCAGGCGTCGGACATTGGCATTACATTTGACTACGAACATTTAACTTTTGCAAAACATAAATGCTGCAACTGCTTATTTAATACTAATCAGGTGACTTCCTGAATTGCAACTGTTCAGCTTTCGTTTAATGATCGTACATCAATTATACAGGCATCGAAAGTTTTGAAAGAATCATTAAGTTTCGATTTATGCTTCCGTGTAGGAAACCCGGGGTCACAAGACTAACACCTGGCTCTAACACGGCGTACTTTTTGCTAACAGCAATTAATTAAAAAATAATTGATGCTACCAATTATAAAATAAAAGCAATAAATTTTAAAATCAAAGAAACCCCGGCTGGTCATCAAGGCGTTTCGAGAGATCACAAGAAACAATATTTACGGCCATTTTGTGAAGGCTAGGTATAATTTCGTCTTCACGTTTAAATATTAGAAACTTTTGAAGGTCGGCTGATTGCAGGGTCAAGTTCGAGAGATCCGTACCACATTTGCGGCACGCTTCGCTGGCACCAGCATCCATTGACCCGATGACGTGGCCGACATATCTAGGACCGAAGACGATTGTAGATTTAGATTTTGAGAACTATCTCCAGTTAACGTAGTAACGTTAAGTTGATTTTTAGAAGGTATCTAAGAAGTGACGGTCTTTCTAATTCACAGATCTTTTGTATTATTGATTCTTTAATGAGTTGAGTATATTAAAACAACCTCTTAGCAATTTAGTATTTCATAGTAGGCTTTTGGTAAATTCAATGAAATATTGGATCTGGTTGGAAACTTCTTTAAAAATACTGTAGAAATGAGGATAGATATCTAAGACCCCGTCACTTGTTGCTAACACTGTAGTATTTTTAACGAATTTGCAATTATCAATCCTACCCAATCTTGATTTCACATCATTTTTTAGATCCATTAGAAAGTTTCGTATGCCAGCAATCCGTTATTGAAGTCACTAAAAACTCACAAATCAACACGACCGTAGACCGCAGTATGTATTACGGCTCATATGAAAACACGGTCAAAATCAAAACATGTTTTAAATGAACCAACTATTTCTGTATATAATTATATTACTATATTGAACAACCAAGATGATGATTGATCATTGAATGAGTTTTAATCATCAATAACGGCGTCAATTTCTTGTAAATTTTCTTTTGTTTGTGATCGTATCAGATAAAATGTAATTTCATCCTACATACCTTTGTTCAATCGAAGGTTTTGTTCGTCTATGAATGGGTGGGTCAAGGTTTTAAATGTCTTATAAATTGCATTTCCATTGCTTGAGGATATAATAATTTTCCTCGAAGGTATTAATTATTCATAAGTAATAAGTGCTTAGATAATACATAGTAATTAGTCTTTAAATAGGGCTTATCCTTATGGATTATATAATCGTGACGTAAAGCTTCTGCAGTCAGTTATGGCCAACGTGATACATATCATACATAAGCGATGTTAATTAACAAAGGCATATATTTAATCGAACCACCAATAATATTCTCATTTTGCGGTCCTAAAAATGTACTCAATGATTGAGCCTCTTTTGCTGAATAATAACTATTTTGGGGTCATAGCCAGTATATCATAGACACCAGCGTACTTGGAATTCTCGCGTGGTTGGTCACAGTTCTAACCTAACGTAACCGTTTAGTTGGGGTACCCTATTAGCATACTTACTGCGACCATCTGAAAGAAAAGGCCAAAAAGTTAAAAAAAGAGGCTTATTTATTTTAAAAAGTGTGCATCATTAGAAACACAAAATGTTATTACAGGTTCATTAATTTAAAAAAGCGTGCATTGTTAGATGGTCCATAAGGTTTTTAGAGGATCGGTAAAATATTTCCCATTAACAAATATGGTGATGACAGAATCAAGATGACCGCTTTTATGGTGTGTCCTATAAACGTGTGTATCGTCATGCTCTGATTCTTATTTCCTTGCCGCGGTGGACTGTTTGCGATGACACGGTTACACATTGCAGAATGGACATAATAGGTTGCAAATGGGGTCATGCGTGGATAAAAGTTGCGATTCGACAAGATATTTAGTCATTCACACTATATTAGCAGAAAATAGCGAAGAACATGTGCAAGTTTGATGTTTATTAAAAAGAAGAACAAAAGGTTTGAAATAGTGACAGTTCGTGTAGTTACAATCCTAACTAATATTATAAATGCGAAAGTGAGTTTGGTCGTTAGCCTTTCGCGCTCAAACCGCTGAACGGATTTGGATGAAATTTGGCACGTGGGTAGAAGACCAAGAACTGGGGAAGGAGGGCTACTATTGATGTTGGATCGCAGACGAAGTCGCGGGCAACGCTAGTTTTTGTATAAAATCGAGATCTTTTCCTTGAGCATCGTTCCAGAATATGGGTTTGTATTCTGCTAATATTTTAAATCAAACTGCAGACCATTTATATGTAAAAATAAATTGTAAGCGTATACTATTCGAAAATGTCAGTACTGACATATCAATATTAATGTTATGTATGCCCATTGACAACATATTTCGAACAATACATTGAAAACATAACACTATAGCGCGGCCGACAAGACAATGCGTTTTTGACACCTGTCAGTTTCATACAAACGAATACGTGTTATGCGAATTTAATCTTTATTAGCTACTAGTATCGTCACACTGAATTGTGTCAGGAACGCATTCTCTCGACGACCTGACTGTAAATGTCTTTCCGTGACCGTGACATATTTAGCCATGTTTTACTAAAGTACACTATAGCATAACAAAAGGATCGAGGACCTATCCAATCTAGCGCGTTTTATTGTTCGGATCTAATCAATGTTCAGTGACAATGGCCTCATAATATGTTAAACTCGATATTAGATCATACGCACCAGAATAGATCGATAGATCACTATCGAGATTGTGAATGATTTATTTAATGTATTTTTAATTTAATCATATGATTGATTGGGTTTGTTGATAAAGTCCTCCAGACCGTATTTCGGCCACGGCGGCCATTCTTAACGAGACGAGAAAAGCCTTCGGCGCGGGAGATAGTGCACAAGTGTGCGCGCAGACACAGGTGCACTCCCTCTTCCCTCACTCTCATAGTCAGATGGGACGGCAATCCGACACGACCAGAGAGAGATCAGGCGCAAGACCAACGGCCTCGACCTCGTGTAGCGCAGTTTCTTCCGCCAGTTACTCAACAGAACCGAGCGCTCGGCGCATCCTGGACAGTCACACCTAACACCCTATTTGACTGGCCAATTCTTCCCTTGAGGTGGTAGGACTAACGCCCGCCTGTTTTGCGACCACCCTCCCACCGGAGTCCGGCGTCAAGCAGCCCGCTGTGTTTTGTCGATGCGTGGGAGATCCAGTGCCTTAGGCATCTTCAGAGCACGCTCGTTCCATCATAGACCTCATCCATCGCTTTCCATCAGGCGTGATCAAGGTTAAGAACGAGCCCATTCAGCAATTAAAAAATGGCCTTTACAGATTATTGTTTAGCACTACATGTTAATATGCGCTATTTTTATACCGAACACAACCGTATAATCGTGCTGACACCACCTTTATTCCGCATTGATTAGGTACTATTTTTTTTTAAATTATCGTGAAGTACTTATTCGAGTACCTGACTGTAAAGAAGGAAGCAATGATCAATTAGTTAATAACGATTTATCCATCTACTGTGTGATCACTTTATTTATGATTAGCTTCGGCCCGCGACTTCGTTCGCGAAATCAAATTTCTTGTTGCCCTGACCTAACCCGCCCGCGCAAAGCGTTTTTTCTGACTTTTTTCCTTTTTGCTCGGCTCCGAAGGGCCAAAGCGTGATGTTAAATAACCTATAGCCTTCCTCATGAATTGGGCTATCAAATGCAAGATCTTTTTTAAAACCGACTTTTAGTTCCGGAGACTACCCCTACAGACAAACAAACAAATTTTACCTCTTATTATTATACAATGTGTAACGTTAAATGCGCAAAACCTCAGACACCCCAACTGATTTTTAATTCAATTGACCTATTTCAGAGACAAAATAAGTCATTAAAAAAATTGTAAAGGTTTTATGTGCTGTTTTAGTTTTACTGGACATTCTGACCGTTTCTTGCGTCTGCGACGACGCTTTATCGAGGGAGGAGTGGTCACCGGGCCGCTGCGCCGCAATGACCTTGGCTTGCTTGACTTATTAATAAATAGACACGGCAACGTTCTTAATGAAGATTTTTTGAAAAATATGAGCAATATAAAAAGTGGTTCAATTAATTCTGCTCGTTATTCTGATCAAACTATTTTCAGGTTTTGCGCATTTAATGTTACACGTTGTATATGTATACATTATAATACTATACATTATATTATAAGTAATAAGTATAAGTACAGAAAACACTAGCACTTCGCCCGCGACTTCTTCCGCACGAATTTCTACTTAGAAGAGGGTGTCCCCTTTAAAGGTTAGTTTTGGAAAGTTAAGTTGCATTATGATCTTTATTTGTATAAAGTTCAAAAGGAACGTGTTTTTTTTTTTTCATAAAATTTTTTTCCCGCTTTTCATCCCGACAAGGGTTGATTTTTGAAAGAGAAAGAAAGAATAAAGTTTATTTGGACACAGTTCGTGAAACAGTTTTTTTTTTTTAATGTTTAATACTTTTTCATAACTCACCTCTGTATAAATCGCGGAAAAAAAATCAGCTTTTCCCTACATTTTGACGAGTTATGCGAACATAAATGTAGGGAACATCTGATTTTTTTTTTCGCGATTTCAGGTTTGGTCCCATAGTAAAAGTTGTTCATAATGATGAGTACAATGACCCCTTATGAGGTTGTGCGTTATTAAGTTACAGTTTGTATATATGTAAGCTTACAAGTTACTAGACCGCGTGTAGAGATACAATAAACGCATATAATAACATTTCATGAGATTATCAATTGTTTATTTGCATGCAGAAGTAGATAATTGATGTACGTGGATTTTTTGCTAATCTTCCTGCATCAGACCATTATAATTTCAACGTGCAATTGTAGATATGTGAGAAAAAGATGTTTCAACTGAAAATCCCATAGCATTACCAATAACAAAGCCTTGTTCAAACCCTAAGGATAACATACAAAATGTCACCCACAAAACAACTCAGGAAGATCATGTATTGTCAACGATACCACTGGACGACACCACTCACTAGGGTGTCGTTTCCTTTTTTTTTTGTTACTACACCACTGCCGACTAGTGATGTATTACGTGTAAGTAATAAAACAATTTATTATGTTTTAATTTTTACTGATAATTCTTACATAGTAGGTATAAAACAAAGTCGTCGAAATGTCTGTATGCGCATAACTTCCGAATGACTGCATCAAATTAGATAATTCTTTTTTGTTGTGTTCGGTATGCCAGGACAAGGTTTGTATGAAAGAAAATTTCGGAAATTCGAAAAAAACATTGCAGCCGTGCGAAGCTGGGGCGGACGGCTAATAAGTAATAAGAAGTAAATGCTGAAATTGGGCGAATTCACCAGAGATTCGAAAAACATAATAGTTGTATTCTTTAAAACAAAAATAACAATAATAATTTAATTTCCTAGAGGCAAATACGATCTCCACAAAGAGATTATCTGTAAAGACATGACATCAGTCATGTCGTGATCTTACGAATGATAAATAATTGATATCGATAAATGCATAAGTTTAGTATTAGAACTTTATTACGGTGGTGTAGTTACCATTTTTTTTTTTTTTTTGTAAACTACATCCCAGTAGTGTCGTTAACAAGACATGAGAAAGATACAGTAAATCATTACGTATTCATAGTGTATATGTTCAAATTGACAAGTCACGTTTGCAAACCATATGTAGTAAACAAAAAATATAACTAGTATCTACATTGTAGGTATAAATGTAAATGATCACCGAGATGTGAGACGAACAAAAACTGTTAATAAATCTATAATATAACATAATATCACACCTGTAATCCTGGTAGGGTTATGCAGAGGTGTACTTATAGCACACGCACATTTCGATAATAGATGGCGAGCGGATTGCCATAATGTTAAGAAAATCTTGATGGAAAAAGCTGTAACACTTTGCCCGACCTGGGAATCGAACCCAGGCTCTCATACTCAGCAGCAACGCTTGCGACCACTCGACCAACGAGTCAGTCAATAAGTACACTTATCTACTTAAGAATCGTCAGGATGTATGTATGTCAAAACATAATTTGTTAGAGTATCTAATACCTCCAAAAACGAGTGAGTACTTCATTAAATAAATCTTATAAAATACCATATAAAGATTATGACAATTTTGATTGTTTATTTTGTAGGTAGGTGTTAATACAAATATATTACAATAAATTAACCTTATCGCTCCTAATGAGCAATATGTCTTAGTTTGAATTTTATTGTTTACTAGCTTCAGCCTGCGACATCATCGCGACATTTCCGTTCAGCCGTTTGAGCGTGAAGAAGTAACAAACATACAAACACAGACAATCACAAACTTTCGCCTTTATAATATTAGTGTGATTATTATATTATACTTTATGAAACTTTAACAAATCGATAAGGATAATGCTAATTAATTTCGGTCGGGATGAATAAACTTCAATTTATATTTTCATTATTTACAAGTCGATGGCATTTCCCGGCGGCAAATATGACAAAATTTCAGTCATTCGGGGATGAATTTTCAAAAATCCGTCCTTAATGCTTACTTTCGTTTTATAAGGAACTCTTGTGCAATTCCAAGCTCCTATACCCAGCGGCTATGTGTCATTGAATTTAAGATATTTATTAAGCAAATCTACATTTAGGTATATGTACGACACCTTCTTTTAACTAGATAATAATTTTTAAAATTTCTTAACTATTTACACTAGGTACTAAATCAAAAGACTAACTATATAAATAAATACAAAAACAAAAGGCTATTTAGGCGTCGAAGTACTCGTCAGCATAGCTGTCATCCGGAAACGTGCCCAGAATACTGGCATAAGATATGCCTAGAGTGCACCGTGTCCGACACAATTCTTCTACACAACAGCTTTGCTGACTAGATAAGCCTATATTTTGATCAGTAACGCAGTGACGACAACAACTTTGCTGACTAGATAAGCCTATATTTTGATCACTAACGCAGTGATCAAAATATATGCTTATCTAGTCAGCAAATTTTTTGTGTAGAAGAATTGTGTCGGACACTGCACTCTAGGCATATACTCAGCGGGCTGAGTATTATGCCTAGGGTGCACCGTACGTGAATTTAAGTACTACCGCCGCGGAAACTATTTTAATAATTTCTCTGTGGAATTCATAAAACTTTGGTCTCTTTAGATTCGTATAGCACAGTTAGCAATGTACAAATATGCCCTATTAGTCCGTTGTAGTCTATATAAGGTCCCATTAAAATAGATGGACAAACTTTTAGAAATCATGCAGACCACCAAAATAAGGACAATGATAATAAAAAAAAAATTACAAGAAAAACGCATTAGACACTTACAAGAAAAATAATCAGCTAACGAAAATACAGTAATGTGCCGGCAATTTATTATTTCAAGTCAAAATAAAATCACTTTAATCAGTGTTTTTTTTTTGCTTGGATTCTTTGGTTAGACGCACTGAGCGCTGTGTTAATATGTGTCCATTTATTTTAATGGGACCCTGTATAGTCAATGCCAAGGTCGTCACTGTTCAAATAAAAAAAAAGAGGAACGCTCATTAGCATTTAATAATTATACCTACGTACCGACATAAAATGTATACAACACATACCTACAATACTTCATCTTATTTGCGAGTGTTTAATTTAATTGGCGTATAAAATACTTGTAGTTTAGAGGTGACACGTGATATAAGAAAAACTGCAAGCAGGTTTTTCCGACGGATGTCAGATTTTGTAATGTAATGGTGTTTGCAGAATAAACCTTTTTAATTTTTATTTCTAATATAATAAACACGATACATATACAACGTGTAACGTTAAATGCGCAAAATCTGAAAATAGTTTGATCAGAATAACGAGCAGAATTAATTGAACCACTTTTTAATATAGGTCACATTTTTCAAAAAATCTTCATTTCATCGTTGCCGTGTCTATTTATTAATAGGTCAAGCAAGCCAATGTCAGCGTGGCGCAGCGGCCCGGTGACGACTCCTCCCTCGGCAAAGCGTCGTCGCAGACGCAAGAAACGATCAGAATGGCCAGTAAAACTAAAACAGCACATAAAACCTTTACAATTTTTTAATTATTTATTTTCTCTATGAAATACGTCAATTGAATTAAAAATCAGTTGGGGTGCGCATTTAACGTTATACGTTGTATATTAGTATCGTTATTAGGATCGTAGCAGGAGGCGTTCTGTAGTTTCTGTCTACCCCTTATGGGAAGACGGTGTGAGTGTATGTAACGTATGTATTTAGTATCGTTATGTCACTTCAGTCTAGTGGTATAATATGACAAATCCAATACCACATTGTTAAAATTGCAAGCAAATGGACCAACCTGAAATTAAATTATTTTAAATGCTGAAGATTCGTAATGTCAAATTCTGGTGTCTGTGATACAATGATTTTCATTCATTAGTACAGGCACCAATGATACACTTTTATCTGAAATGTTATTTTTTAGTTGGGAAATTGTTTTTGTGAACCTTAAATGTGTTTTTTTTTTTTCTGAAACAAAAATGTAAGTATTATTAATAGTAATAAATTATATTATTCAACTGCGTGCAGATATTACTATTGACGAATACAAAGCGTTACATTCCTTGCACACATCTGCACAGACCTTTAATCGTTCACAAACGTGATCAACCCCGCATTCTACGTTTCAATAACCGAACGATTGTCTAACAAAGCCATAAACACAGACGGTTTACCAACTAAAATATCAAGTTAGTTGCACAAAAGCAACCAGTACAAGAAAACCCGTGTAGATTACACAGCATTAGCACACAGCGTAGTATTACCGGTAACTAGTAACAACGAACAGGGGAAATGCACGCTTACTGTACCGATTAGATGATGAAACGTGTGTAACAACACCAACACCTGCTCCAATAGCTGTTTGTACGGGAAAAAACATGTTATTCCTGCTTTTATGGAGTTATGGATAAGTGGAAAAACGAAAAGTGGAAAGCGGTGCGTGCGACCCTCGAACGACCGACACGTAACGTGCGCTTATTAGTCGATTCGCACGAATTTACTCGCCCGAAAAGTGCGAATCGTTACTATTAAATTCAAAATGTGCCAATTCGTGCCAGTCGCCTATAGAAATAATATTAGATATTATTTAAAATTGACGATTCGTACTTTTCAGGCGAGTAAATTTGTGCGAATCGACTAACAAACCGTAACGAGTCAGCATCGGCAGCTTCGGTAAGAACTGTAAGAAGTGATGGACATAACATAACATAAGTACTATCTGTTACGCGGTGGACAGGCAGATAGCAGTTCGAGGAAAACTATCAGCGTGCAATTATTAACCGGTTCGTTTCCATGTTTCTGGGAATCGTATGAGTGCTTCTTTTTGAACTGTGCGCTATGCAATTGCTGCGGCGCGGCTAATTATCTGGAATTTTTAGCATGTCCCTTCCTTATTTATAATCAGTTGCTAAGGAACTTCTTACATTATAAATCCATTGTTACATTACCATGGCGGTGTGTTTTGCTACGCATTCCTTCCGTCGAAAAATTCTACTTATCTCATTTAGAAAAAACGTTGTTTACCTCAAATATAGACACTATAATATGTAAAACCTACAATATTACTACCTACAATATTTGTCTCTCCTTCCCTTTTCAATCCATCCAAAGGTTGTCTTTAAAAGTTCGCTCTTAGTGATAAGACCGCCCATTGTGTCACCCTTTGTAAAATTTCTATATTTATGTCTGTAATCTATATGGTGTACATAATAAAGAGTATTCTATTCTATTCTAAAATACTTAAACAAGCAAAAGAAAAAAACTTAAAAAATATGGCAGTCGCCTTCTGAATATTATAGAAATTGTTATCGTTCTATTTTTATCAGGAAAAATACTAACATTAATATGTTATGTCCAAAAACGTCCGAGACGGCGCCACATTAACATTTTTTTAAATACTAAAGGTCTGTGTGTCAATTTAATTCGGACTAAAAATATGTCATTATTATCAGCTATTAATAATATGAAACGAGATAATAAATTATCGAAAAACTAGCAACATTTAGCTACTAGTTTTAAATTTGGTAGGTAGGTACTAATGCCTGAACAAGAACAAAGTGCACTATGCAGAATGCACTGCCGGGTCAAATAAATTATTCCAACAAAATTATTCCTTTTAGATTAAATGTGCAAGCGACTAAATTAAAATGTTTATCAAGAAACCATTAAGAACTGGTAGTCGGCGCCAGTCGGAAAATAAATTTCGATTATATTTATTCTTTTAGGAATCAATGTTTACAATTTTAATGTAAACATCAGCGATTCCATTTATTGGACACATATGTATTGTTTTTATTTTAGAATATTTCTGTATTATTTGACAAGTTTAAAGAAGGCGTGGACGGGTTACCTATTCTTCGAAATGAAACTAATATAAAAAAAAAAATGTATTTCAAAATGAGACTAGTAAGCTTAAAATTAATTGACAGTAATGAAACTTCAGTTTTATTGAAGTTTAAATCTATAGTAATATGTTATAAATACGAAATAAACTCTGTCTGTTAGCTTATAGAGGTATGAGGAACAGTGTGTAAAGTTCACTCATCCTCCATAGAAAAGGAGGGATTACAACCAATTATTACTGCAACGTAACTTTGTACATTTAGCACAGATGGTTGCGTAGCCTTTGGTATCTTGGTTTTGAAGGAAACGGGCTTGAAAGTTTAAAACTCGTGCTCACCTAAGCCCTTATCGACAATGCACCGGACAAGCACAGCTTACATTTAATTGGCCGTAAACTCTGAAACCTGTCTCCGCTGAACATTTTAATAAGGAAACCATGTTCTAGAATTCTAGATCGTACTTTATTGATATGAAAATAAAATTGTGGAAATTCCCAGCCGGGCAGCTAAACATTTCATCACCATCACTCTCTTGGCCATATCCCTCTCCCCCTTCTCCCTTATCAATTCATTTGGAATCGGTGCAACATGTTTTTTTTCTTCCATACTTCTCTATTAGTCGTCATATCGGTGGTAAATAATAGTAAAAAGGGAGTGCTTTTTAGCCATATCATCTTTCACATAGTCCATCCATCGTTTCGCCGGTCTTTCCCTACTCGTATAGCCATTCACATTAATACTCAAAACTTTCTTGACGTCATTTTCCTCAAACAGCTATACAATTCTTCATTCCAATAATATATTTGTCAAAAAAAAACTTCAGACTAATTTCAACAATTCAATAAAAACTAGTTTTAACTGATTTATTTTAAGACAAGCTGGACAATGGCTCAAAAATTTTCTTGAAATGACTTGCATTATCCAATTATAATCTCGTCCAGTGGATAAGGTAAATCGATTGCGATTCGATACACATTATGATTACGTCTAATCGATTTTGAGCATCTCCAGTGCCTATAAGTAATAATAAGTAAACTGAATAAAAAGTGTATTTAATCGACAAGTTTTTGCAGAGATCTCCGCGGGATTTAGTGTTGGCGAGCATGCATTGCGTTGTTCGCGCGCTTTTCATGCGGCGGCCATGTTGTGGGAAGACGCGGGAAAGTGGAAAGTGCTCGGGTTATCATCTTATTGTCAGTGTCTAGGCCACGTCATTGTCTCTGGGCGCGATATTCTCTTCCCGTGTGAAAGCTAAGATGTAAGTGCAATGGAAGAAGTCTTTTGATTCAATTATACACTTGCGTAATATTATTTGAATTTATTACATAAGACCTTAGCTGTTGTATAATACAGAGCTAATTAGGTCACTCACCAAAATTATTTTAGTACACACACAATTTTTGCTTCGGTATCAAGCAGAATTGGATCAAAACAAAAGTATAATAAAACTTTTCATTAGGTATACAAAAAACAAAGAATATTTGCAAGGTAAAATTACTATCTGATTACTAAATATTTACGTCCTGGACAAAACCATAACGACATTAGATAAGTCGATAATCTGCATATTTTCCTATTTATCAGTTTATCTAGCCTACCTATATCCGCAAAAGCCGGGCATTTCACTAGCAAGTTCTCATTAATTCAAATAGATTCGCGATTAGTGTGAAGAAAAACTCTACAATTACCATTAAGCACACAATGGTTATCGAAAGTGAACTCCCGCGCGTCTATGATCTATGATCTAGATCAATTACTTGTTTCACACAAGGTGACGGAGGAAAACGTCCTTGACACCTTGATTATATGCCATTACATTAATTAGAAACGATGTACAAGAAACAGCCGGAGCTTACAATGACTATCATATTTACATCTTCACTGAATTACTCATCATTATTTTCATATTAACAGAACTCGAGAACACTAAAGGTGATCTTAGTTTATTCATATATTTACGAAGTTATTTTAATAGAATGACGAAGTGGCAGCTGTATTAATTGCAGGAAAATAATGTTTATTTTGATTTTCACGGTGGTCATAATTTATCGACGAAACGTAGGATAGTTGAATGCCAAAAGTTGCCCAACATTGAGTAATTGCAGAAACCAGTAACGTACAAAAACCTAAAATGCATTTATTGCTATCCATTAATTCTGCAGCACTGCTTTCGGCGAATATCTCGAACATTTAAAGGTCATGATCCGATTTTGTCCGCTATTTTTTATCGGACCCCACACGGCAAGCCGCGTAGGAGTTTGTTTATTCCCCACCTTCGGACCAGTATTTTATAGTCATTGGAATTTTTACGACTAGATATGACATTTTACGTATGTTGGACGTATTTTTCACGAATACCTCGTTAATTATTCCTTCAATAACAATGAATGCCGAAGTAAACAACCATTAAAATATTGGAATCTTGTCACCGCCGCGCCGTACCGTTCCTAATGGCGATTTTGCTTGGTTATGCTAATACCGAAGTCGGGTCGGTAGAGCCATAACTAGAAGTATAACGACTTGTTTATAATCTTTGGACATTAATCTCGTTCACGGTCTTATATATTCGTAGCAGCCGAGATTCCATTTGTTGGCGCCACCTATCAAATCGTTGTAAAAATACCTTCTGGTAGTTAAGAATGGCAAATATGGTCCGCTTCGCTTAGCGACCGCGTTCGTGTGTCATCTTTGTAGTAAGGGAGATGACGCCGTTTATGGTAACATCGACAAACCAAGATGGGTTTGAGTTCGAACCCAAGATTTGAATACAATGGCGCCGTAAAAAACGAATTTGGTGTTAAAAGCGTGAAATGTGAATTTGATTGTTTGTTGATTGCTACAATTTGAAGAAGACATCGGTAAAGGAAAAACATCGTAAGGAAACTTGGACTTATCGTTAATATAAAACTGACATCGCCAAACCGTCTTGAGCAAGCGTGGTGTTCAATGCTCGTGTCTTCTCTGTATGAGACGAGATCTTTGGCGTGCAGTGGGCTGGTATTATTATTATTTTAATTGTTATCTTTCGAAATGCTGTTTTCTGTTTCGTATCTGATAAGTCATAAATATGTAACTGAAGTGTTCAACTAATCCCAATTTATTCGGGAGCGGCGCAACATGTATTTTCATCCATACTTCTCGATTAGTCGTCATCTCGGTCTTTCTAGCCACATCATCTTTTCCCCTATTCTTATAGCCTTCCACATTCATACGAACTACAATGTTTCTCGCGACATTTTCCTCATTCCTTAAATTCACTTTGCAACGCCGATACCAACACTTGATAACGCCGCACTATTACAATAATTTCCGTCATCTTATGGACTCGAAAGATCAGCGAAATGGCTATCTCTCCAACTATATAGTGTAAGTATTAATATTCTTGTATCAATTCGAGTTTGATGGGAATTCCGTTTTGGGTCGTATGCGCATGTCCTCAGTCGGAATGCGGAGATGACCGCTTGCGCGCGCGCCGACTTTTCGTCGATTCGCCTTTCTCATTAGCATAAAAGAATCGAGTATTAGATTGACGCTCGACCTTTTGATTTACACGTACTATCAATGTCAATGTCATTGGATATTTGCATAATGAAAACAATAATAAGATGCTTAATTATTGACCCGCCGCGCCGGCCTGAAATAATGTAGTGTAAAACTTGTTACGTGTGATATTTTTAATATTGACCTTTTAAATAATTAAGCTATTATAACTTGGGGATTAATTAATAAGTTGCGTGGCATATTAATATGAAAATTTATTTCATATAAATCTGACAACGATCTGATGATGATGACCGTTGGGGTAAAGTGTCCTTGAGTGGAGACCGCGTATCTGTAGACGTAATGTAGGACGCCCTCAGGCTAGGTGGAGTGACGGTCTTCGCAGGATGGCTGGTAGCAGCTGAATAAGAGTTGCCGAAAATCGAATTGAATGGCGTACACTAGGAGAAGCCATGTCCAGTAACGGTCCACAGTTGGACATGGCCTGCAAATAGTACATGGCCTGGTCCTGTCAAATTAGTCAGCGCCTGACGTAAATTGACGTATTTTTAGTAGCCAATTTTTTAATCACGTCTAAACTTGTCTATGGAGCACCTTAATTTGACAGGATTAAACTGATATTTATCTTGTCCTTTTCTCAATGAAATAGAAAGAAAAAGATGCACTGAACTTAATCTTAGTTCAATTTCTGAACAAGGGAATCGGCGCCAAAGATAAACAAAAATATAGTCCATAGAATTTGTAACAGGCAGTATGACAATGTCATTGCTGAATGATCTGTACGGACATAAATGTATCTTAGTCATGACCAGTATTTTCCACGTATCTATAAATATGTAGTTTATTAGTAAGCCTCCTCACGTGACCGTAAACTTGAGGTTAGGTCGGCGGGTCGGCAGATCACTAGCACGTTTCCACACGTTACGTTTTAACGTGACTTGAGCTTACGTAAGCCGATACGGTTATAGTAAAGCTAAGTTACTCATTAGTGTGGTTTAACATTTATTTTTAACTAGCTTTTAACCGGCTCCGCCCGCGTGGATGTCGGAAATTATACCACGGTAACGTACTACCGGCATTAAAAGTACCCTATTTGTTAATCCATTAATCTGTGGGCCAAATTTCATCCAAACCGGTTCAGCCGTTTTTGTGCCAATACGGAACATACATATAGACAAACCGACAGAACTTAAATAAACTGTATTTTCGGCTCAAACTCATTCCCGCACCTCGTACCAATTACTGTCCTTTATTTTTTGTTTGTTTTTCGAATTTACGAAATTTTCTTTCATACAAACCCTGTCCTGGCAATACCGAACACAACAAAAAAAAGAATTATCCAATTTTGTGCAGTCATTCGGAAGTTATGCGCGTACAGACATTTCGGCGACTTTGTTTTATACCTACTACGTAATGATATGTATAGATCAACCGTTTCAACAAGTAAACCGTTGATTAAATTTTGATGAACCCGGGCCATTTACAGTTACAACGAACTAATGTCATTAAAACTGCAAATAAGTTAAAAAATAAGTGAACAAACAATCAACATTTTCAGTTTGACGTCAAAAAATTTTAAAAGTATTTACATGGGATGTTTTTTAAAAGAAATAACGGTTTTTAATGATGTTATTGTGAGGTAATTTAGCAGATAATATTTGAGCAGTGATTATCCGATGGACAGAGTATAATATTATGGCCATTAAATTTTTTGCATGATCCGTCAAGTGTTTACCGCCCACGGCGCAAATATAGCGTTGTAAGTAGTCTCGAGTTATTAAAAGCACGTATCTATTCTAATAATAATAAAGCTGAAGAGTTTGTTTGAAAGCTCTAATATCTGCCGTGCGATTCTGTAACCATCTCACCGTGACAGCTTGGGTGAAGTGAGCGTGGAGTGAGCTGTCATTCGCTAGGGATTAACACTATTAAGTGCTCACTTCACTTATGATTTCACGGTGAGATTTTTACAGAATCGACCGGTTGGAGTCTACCAGTCGGATTTGTAAAATTCTTTATGCATTTGATAGGCCAATTTTTGAGGAAGGCTATATAACATCACGCTAGGTTCTTTGGAGCCGAGCAAAAAGAAAAAAAGTAAGAGAGACCGCTTAGCGAAAGCGAAGTAATAGCGCGGGCAGGCGAGGCGATGCGATGCGAGACGGGGGAAAAAGAAATTTCACACGGACGAAGCCGCGAGCAGAAGCTAGTTCTTAATAAAGATTTTATTCCGTCAGATCATGATTGGATTGATTTTCCTTCATTCTTTTGCGATTATTGCACAGGGAAAATATTGTGATGATGTTGTACTTTTTTACCTTAACCCTTTACCGCATAGGAAACCATATATGGTTTGACATGTTTACATTTTATTTACTCTAAAAAAATAAAAAACTATCGTATAAATCCTAATGGGGTTTGTTTTTCATATCATTAGCAATAATAAAACACAACTTTTTTTTCTATCATCACATACCACTTGGACATAAAAAAACATTATAATTAATTCTGAAGCTTTAATAAAGACATTAACTTAAAAAAAAATGTTTGTCACTTATTTAATATATCATGCAGTAAAGGGTTAAAAACTACTAAGTATAAAAAGCTAAGCATTTCAAATATCTTCTCACCATGTATTTTTCTCCGACTTAATAAGCGGTTACTTTGAAAGAATTATTAAACAGATCAGCGGGGTAATTGCGTAAGACTATCAATGGCTTTCATTTTGACAGTTTAACAACATTCATTGCATTATTTACGTTGTTGAGCAGACAAATCTTTCGAACATATGAAGCAATGGATTAGCAATATCCTTCAAAATCATTCAGATTGTGCTTGATAGTGTGATACGCAATAAGGGTGCAGGTAAACATTTCTTAGTTAGAAGGCAAAATATTAATTAACTTACACGAAGAAAACTGGTCGTGTAGAAAAAGGCTCCATATTTAGACGCCGTTACATGTTGCCAATTAAAATAGTTGAATGATTCACCAATTTATACGCATACAGCGGATGCTTTGGACTACTTGAAAGCAATAAGAGCTAAAATTAATACCTTTCCCTTTAAACCGACATGTATTTTCCACGACCATACCACTTTCTACATAAGAGTTACGTCCGCGGGAACCTGGCTCGTCTCGCGTCCGTTGCGTAATAAGCTTTCTGTTCACTGGCACCTATAAAAACTCTTTTGTTATCGTCCTCTTGTTTATATTTCCGTAATATTTGTTGAACGTCAGTTACGCAATGCCGAGGTATTTTGTATGTAAATAAAACTGCGAAACTGTCTCACACAGTCTATATTTTGAAACGGTTATTTTTTTTTTTTTTTCTGCACTTAACATCAATGCTGTTATGTATAACAATGCAAGTCCTTAGCAACAGCCGAAAGTCTCTCAGGAATGCATGCTTTATCTCCAACACCGTAATAAGGAAAAAAGTAGTAAAATTTTTATAATTCTTCCAAATTCGCGTAATACTGGCAGCTTATGGCGACCGCCGACGCCATAAATTAAAGTTCGATGAAAAAAAAGGCGGAAACAAGGCGCCAGTGTCGCGACGCGTCGCTTGGCCGGGATCCGCGTGAAACCCAGTCGTTTGCATTTTATACGTTAAGTATATGGACCGCGGGCCGGCCGTCCAAATCCGCAATCTCGGCAGTACGACGACCTTGGTCTTTTATGAGCCTTTATGAATAATTCGCAAGGGCAAACTCTGTAAGATGAGAAGGACAGTGGAATTCACATGCTTTATTACTCGGCTTTGTTACATTTTGAAGATTTGTGGTGACGCGTTGGAAGACGGCAAAACAACATCTTTAATCATGCTCAAAAATTTAAATTTTTGAGTACCTAAGTATTCACGTACGGTCGACTCTTCACGTCTCCAGAGGGCTGGCCTATTTTTGGGCCACGGAAGCCTTTGGAAATAAGATGGTGATTGGGACATGCTTATTGTAAGAATTGATATGATTTCACGAGTATTTTTATATTATAGAATATCAAAACTGTATTTAAAACATATTGAATAATAACTACACTGTTATGAACATGATATTTAATAATGGATTAATGTATCAATTCCGTTTTTAAACAAAAAGCTAAGTCCAGTCTTTAAAGTATGTAATGGCAGCACCTTCTTTATCGTTCATAACAATTGTCAATGCCCGTCACTGTCATGCATTTGTCATAATTATGTCATTTATGCTTTACACAGAGTTAAAACTAATAATAATAATACATTTCTTTCTATTTTATTTATATCTCTGTGGTGCCGCATGCGACAGCATTATGAATGTTTTGTTGTGTTTTCTTGTGATTTGTTCAAAAATATAATTGGCTGTGCTTCTGGTTATCTTTTTTGCATTTCGGAGTGACTTCGCCTTTCTTGGACTATGGATTTTTGCATTGCAGTTTACCTCGGCTACAATAACAATACCAATAACTCGCATCTCGGACTACTCTGACTACGTTTCGAACGGAGATCCAAGGTTCTATAAACTGGCGCACAACGAATGAAGCATTTGTGATACAGTCGTTAGATATGAGTGAAATTCAATCTGTTGGAAGACAGTGGATTACTCCGTAATCGACAGGTTTGGATTTAATTCTTTTGACAGGTATGAAGTCATCGAAACACTATTATTGCTTCATAACACATTTTGTTTTATCTGGGCCAAGCTTATATGGGACAAAATCCATCTCCTTTAAAAAGTTGAAATAAAAGAGTATGTTTTAGTATCTAAGCATGCGTAAAATAAAGCGCCAATAATTTTAATCCAACAGTTTCGCAATATGGGGTTAATGACTTCCGATTTTGTCAGGCCAACAATTCACAATGCAATAAATAGTTAGGCATACAAGTGGAACGGTAAAAAACTAGTTACAAAGTGTATATTGCAATACTTATTAACAAATACCGTATCTATCTAGAATTCAAAATGGAATATCCTCGTTTTTTTTTTTCTTTTTTTAAGTAAATGTATTATTTAATTATAGCAGTCCCGACAGACGTTGTCCTATCAAAATTTCAATAGTTCATACAAAATTCCCATAAAAGGACGTTCAGTTTTCCCAAATTTGAATATTTTCCGGGAAACTCTTCCAATTTTTCTTTCCATAAAAACCTATTTCGAAGCATTTTGCCATAATGGTCCAGGTGCAGCCGTTTGAAGTGATGCGCTTACCAACAAACAGCATTTAATTCACAAAGATATCTTCCCTCACACAATCAATTCATTTTGAAAACGATACATCTTCGCTTATTAGTCGATACGCCTAGTAGTCGATAAGTCTTTTAAAGGCGAGCCACACTTTTTTTTTAAATTTCGTTGCATAAAATTCAAAATGGGCCATGTAATTGCTTATTACATATTTCTAATAAGCTTTCATCTGATACGTACTTATTAGATGAATCTTACTGATTAAAATCTTACGAACAGCATTTCATTTTTATTTATATAGATTAAAAATAACTGTACAGAAACAGCAACTTATACCATGATCTTTAGTGTGCTATTCATTATCACCGATTTAAATGTCGCATCCAAACCAGATTCCGTCGCATTATGTTCAAAATTCTTTAAGTGGTTCACATACAAAAATAGACATGATAATAATATATTTTTCTAGAATTTAAAAGACGACTGTATACTTAAAGTTTCTGATAAATTAACGTCTATTTTTTTGTCACCCGTACACATACTTAAATGTTATAAAGATTTTATTTCTTAAATATTTTTATTAGTAAATAATTATGTTATATATACAGGGTTATTTTTGAAAGACCAGCCAAATCTAAGGGTGAGGTACAGACCATCAAAGTGAACAATTTTGTCCATGGAACCAACATCGTATTCGCGAATAAAAATTCAGCCGTCCCATACGTTTAGGTCGAGTAGGTATTGAAGTTTTCTAAGGGACAGTTGATAAATTTTTCGCGAATACGATATTAGTCCCATGGAGAAAGTTGTTCAGTTTGATGGTCTGTACCACACCCTTAGATTTGGCTGGTCTTTGGAAAATAATCCTGTATAAGCAATTGAATGGATATTATTGACAAAAAG
This sequence comes from Eremobia ochroleuca, assembly GCA_949629135.1. NCBI lineage: Eukaryota > Metazoa > Arthropoda > Insecta > Lepidoptera > Noctuidae > Eremobia > Eremobia ochroleuca. The sequence goes on along the minus strand of OX451385.1, from coordinate 9,177,313 downwards.
CTAAGTTTACATTGCACATAAATGGCGAATGATAAGAAACAAGCTTTTAATTGGATTATCGAATGGTGCTTAACCTAGGTTAGCTGATTAGATTAGCAAAAATCAATAATTTCAACTTGGGCCACCTTTTACAGACTATGACCGATATTTTTTGTGCCAAAAGATATAAACGACTGTTAAGACTGCAATACCTTATATACCGGCTGCCTTTTTTTACTCGTCTGGACAAAAACAGGGTATAAGAGGTGAACGGAGTAGAAAGCCTGTGCCACAGAAATTACATTATTTTTTATCACAAAAAAAAAAAATCTTTTTTTACCTTCAATCCTTTGTTTAAAGCCGGCCGATGGCTTCAATCAAAGTATCGAATGTCGCTACGGTTTCCGCGCGTAGAGAATGCCTTTAAGTTGAAATTTTATATTATTTGTTGATTTATAATATTTTTTTTTTTTTTTTGTGAATAAGTAGACATTGCTGTGGCATATGGCTTCTACTCCGTTCACCTTTTATACCCTGTGTTTGTCCAGACGATAAAACAAGGCAGCGGATATATACACCTTATACGTGTTTATAACAAGAATATGGTAGAAAATAATAAATGTTGTATTCAACAGGTGCTCATTTTTAAGATGGTCAAATGTCAACTGTTCAGCTGTTATGTAACAAGAACATCTGTCGCGAACTTATTTATGCGCATAACAATAAACTTTTCGTTGTTTTAAATAACTTTACCTAAGTCGTCAGCACAAATAAAAATATTAACATAACATCACGCCTTATTAGGCCGAAGGGTTGACCAAAGGTGTACCTACCTATAGAATAACCACCTTTCGCCAGGGGTGTAAAATGTCCCATGAAATAGGGAGTGAGTCTACTGCCATCAACCGGACACAAATCCAGGTTCCAGGCTACTACTAAAAAATCCAGATCGAAAACCCCAATAACACTGCCCGACCCGGGAATCGAACCCAAGGCCTACTACTAGATCAACGAGGCAGTCAATAAAAATATTGTGGATAAAAAAACCTTTAAATAGATTTTTAATTGGTAAGCGAGCGAGCCACTAAGGATAAAATTTAACCCTACAGTGCATGATTTTTCATATCGGCTTAAAAAAAATACATTAGCCTGCAAATATGATGCCATTTCTCGAAAAAATATTTAGAAAAATCATAACTCAATAGAAACGTTTGTTTTTGTGCATGGCACATCATGCATTATAATGTTAATATGTGTTACGTAGTATCAATGAAATTACAAGATTACACGTAAAATGACAAATATGAACATGAACTTACCTCTACTAATTATTTCGACCCTGAAAATTCTATCATTTTAATTTTATAATTTTTTTGAATTATTATACGCCGCTCGTTAATCTTATTCAAGGTATGTACCTACCGATTTGAAGAAAACGTAAATAAATGTTTATCTACAGATCTATCCAAAATATATGGTACTAAATTCGAAACTCAAGTACATAATAGTTAATCTTGTCAACACTAGATCACGCTACTGGGATCGATTTTTAAAATATAACACATTTTTCGGTGTGTCCCATATGTGGGACACTATGCACTGTAGTGTTAAGGCAGGGCAGAGGTGGTGGGAAGTCGTATACAGCAATTAGTCTATTGAGACATTTCCATGAAATTATCCGGAAATAACCGGAGTTACCGACATAGCTTGCAGGAGTAAGCAAGCTCAACTGGCAGTGGGTTGGCCATGTTTCAAATCAAATCATCTTTATTGTGGATCATAGGAAAGTGTACATAATACAGCTGGTGTTAATATTGTGTTTTGCGAACAGCTATGTCCTGCCCTTAGGGCGTACAATAAATGTAGTTACATAAAGTGAGTCATGCATGTCAACAATAATATTATTAATACAATACATTACAAATTATAATTATACATTTTAGACCATTGAAATTGTTGTTATCCGTCATGTTTTTCAGAGTCCTTCATAATGTTTAAGACGCATCATGTATCTATACAAAACGCATCGTGACCTAGGCAGATTGTATTCTAAGAGTGATTTGTCGGCAAAGAAGTCTTTCACAGAGTAATAACATTTGTTCACTAACATTTCATGGAGATTCTTTTTAAATGATTTTATTTCATTAATTGCTCTTATGGGCTTTGGAATGTTATTGAAAATACGCGGAGCCGAGCAGAAAACACTTTTGTGTTTGTCGAAGGCCCGATGGCCAGTGGAGCAGAGCGTGTCTGCAAGCGTAGTATGGGACGCCCCTCAGCTAGATCAACCGAGGACCATAAAAAGGTAGCTAGAACAGAGTGGATGCGGATGGCTGAGGACAGGGTATCGTGAGCATGTGAACCTGGGAGGATAAAGAAGCAAAGGACACCGTAATTAACATAGATCACTTATCGATAAATACAAACATCTTATAAATTATTGGTATTTTGTCAAAATATAAGAAATCAATCAAAACGGTATTTCGACAGGTGTACTTATTCAAGCAATCGCCTAGAAACATCTAAGTGGCACAACGACCTATGACCATAAAAATATAGGTGGCGTATAACAAATTAATATAATATTTTATTCTGAGTTAAGCAAGCAACCAACCAAGCATTCTAGGCTTGCAACAGAAACCGTTGTGTAGACTCGAAAAAATTCATTTCATAACATTTATAGCTGTAAATATTTTAATGAGAATGTTATTTTTTATGTCCTAGTATGTACTGTTTAATTAGCCAAACATACCATACAATAAAGGGTGTAAAAAGACGCTTAACGAAGCCGAGGATCACGTCTTGTTCTTCCCGACATTGTGATATTTTTTTTATACTGGACCATACCTGGAAGTCGGTTATAAGTTTGGTTACGGTGATTTTGAAGGTCAAACTTTTGACTTTTTGACGTTTTAAGGGTTCCGTATCTCAAAAAGAATAACAGAACCCTTATAAATAATCACTTCGTAGTCCGTTTGTCTGTCCATCTATCAAGACCCTTTTTCACAGGAACACGTGTAGTTATCAAGTTGAAATTAATATCAAATACTCAGGGCTACAATCCCTTGAAGCAGTGAACAATTAGGGCTTCTAAGTCAAACGCAATCAAAAGATACGGGCGTTTACGTTCCGTTTATGCTGCATATTTTGGCACTCGCAAGGGAATCAAAACCTATAAGGTAGTAAGTATTTAGTAATCTGTGCTATAGGGTACTTCCCGTTGACATGTAGCACAAAAGGAAAATTTGCGAAAACCGTAAATTTGTACGGAACCAGGTTAAGCGGAGTCCGACTCGAGCTTAACCTGGTTTTCTTTTTTTTTTAAGGACGTTTAAATGTTACAACGTTACATTTAAACAGCAACATGATCCCAATACCGTAGCACGTTGCATACACCAATGATTTGCGTGCGTTAACTTGCGCACTACCATAAACAACGAATTTTCATTAAAACTTTCTGCTTAATAGTCGTTTCGTAGTAATCACACTAATATAATAAAGGTGAAAGTTTGTGAGTGTGTGTGTTTGTATGTTTGTTACGCAAACGCAACGCGTTTGGTCACGCTCAAACGGCTGGACCAATTTTGGTGAAATATGGCACACAGATAGTTTATAACCAGGATTAACACAGATTACTCTTTATCCCGATATTCCTACGGAATCGAGACTTATGCTGATGAAACCGCGGGGCGCAGCTAGTTAATTATATTTAGAAAAAGTTACTTAGTTCAGTACAGAATGCGTAGATGACGACATCGTGAGGCTCTTTAACACCCTGTATAAGTAGACTAAATATAAAACCGAGCCTTTAGATATCTGGCTTTTTGTATTGTAGAAATGTGTATCAACCATCTAGATCGGACACACACAAGATCGGACATCACACCTTGCCTATCAAGTAATTATCGCATCATTATAATTTCACCATCACGTTTTCGCACATCGCTCTTCATACAATTATCATACTAATTAGAATAATCATAAGCGTCATTTTAAAATACCAATTATACGTTTTTTTTGCCAAAACGCATTTACAGAATCTTGCTTAAAAAAAATGGTATTTTAAGAGCAATATTCTCCATGTTTTATCATTTACCAGTTTTGCCACCAAGAAGACTATTAACACGTAAAGCATAAAGATCCCTTCTAATTATAAAAGAGTCCTTCCAATATAAGCGAGAAAAAATATTACATACTAAAGGGCCCATTTAAAACCTCCAAGGTGTAAATTTGACTTGCATAATAAAACCGCGAGTTGCATCGGGTGCTAACAGATCGAAACGTGCTAAAATATCAGAGGAAACTAATTGGAACAAGGCTTCTTATTGCGAAACTCCATGAGAATATGTATGAAAACTGAACAATTGAATTAGGCTTGTATTTAATCGAACTTCTAGTAATTCCCTTTTTCCGGCCCAAAAATGTTATTGTTCACTCTAATATATAACGTGTAACGTTAAATGCGCAAAACCTCAGACACCCCAACTGATTTGTAATTCAATTGACCAACTTATTTCAGAGAGAAAATAAGTAATTAAAAAAATTGTAAAGGTTTTATGTGCTGTTTTAGTTTTACTGGCCATTCTGAGCGTTTCTTGCGTCTGCGACGACGCTTTATCGAGGGAGGAGTCGTCACCGGGCCGCTGCGCCGCGCTGACATTTGGCTTGCATGACGTATTAACCCTTTCGTTGCGAGCGCCGGATATAGCCGGCATCCACTCGATGACTTCTGTTTACGAGCGCCGGATATAGCCGGCATCCATTCGATGACGTGTGTGTATGAGCGCCGGCTGTAGCCGGCGGCGGCGCCAGCGTGATACCGCTCACCAAACGGCCCCGCTATACTTTTATTTCTTTCGTTCGTATGCACGTAGCACATCGATAGCACGTGTCACTCTTTAGTTCGTTTTCATTTGTTTTACTCCAAAAATAAGACATGCACTGAGTTCGAAGCAATCGGGACAACAATCACGCTCCACTCTTCTTCAAACTAACAGTGTTCGCGAAGCTTCAAAGCGCGAACCAGTCCGTTGAAATAAAAGCATATTTCAAACGCAAATTATGTCTAATAAGATAATTTCAATAAGACCAATTTCCCGACTCACAGTATGCACAGTTTGCGGAGAAGCTCTCCGTTCAGTGGCGCTACTCCGACGGCGCGGTGCCCCGTTTGGTGGCGTTATTCCAGCGGAGCGAAATGCCGTAACGAAAGGGTTAATAAATAGACACGGCAACGTTTTTAAAGAAGATTTTTTGAAAAATGTGACCTGTATTAAAAAGTGGTTCAATTAATTCTGCTCGTTATTCTGATCAAACTGTTTTCAGGTTGTTTTCACGTTGTAATGATTGCACCTCTTTTTGTGTACCTCCAATAAATCCTACTTTGAGGTCCTATAATACTAAACAGCCAAGTTACTTGCGACCAACTTGGATGTAGTGCGGTTAGTCACAGTTTCAACCTAACATAACCCGTTTTTTCGGGGTACCCTAGCTTAGTTACTGCGACCAACCGCGAGAAGAGGTCAGAAAGTTAAAAAGAAGCTCAATTATTTTAAAAAGTGTGCATCATTAGAAGAGCAAATAGTTATTAAGAGGTTCATTAATTTTAAAAAAAGTGTCCGTCATTAGAAGGTCTATAAGTTTTTTAGAAGATCAGTAAAATATTTTCCATGGAATTAAATGATTCCCCACAGCAAGCATCGAGAGGGTTCAATGTAGATTTTATTTCATTACAATTGGTTGATTGATAATAATTAACACTCCGCATACCGGCAGAAGATGAGAAACGGGAGATAATTGAATCTTTTAATGGATCGTAAATGGTCGCCAATTATTTATAGGTATCTAGAGATAAAACTCATTAAAAATAAATATCCGTATATTTCTGATTGTGAACGTGAGTTTTGACTGTCCAACCCCTTGATAATTAAAAAGTGCCTGTAATTGGTTTATTTGAAATAAATGCTTTGAGTTTGAGTTTCTAAAACTTTATTTTTATTTTTTATTGGCGATGAGTCTTTATGTTTAATTGTAATCGTCTTATTAGTTTAGAATAAACAAATTTTCTTTCTGTATTTCTTATCATAAAAATACCACAGTAAGTATGTGTGCTATTTTATGTCTATAATTTAATGCCGAAAGGAATTTACTGTCTTGTTGTCAATTAATGATCACAAGTCACAGTTACATGGGTATTTCTCAAAACGAAGAATCCGTATAAACAATTTTTTTGCGTCCAAATACAAAAATTCCAACTATTCGAAAAAACGCCCAAATAAGTCTAAAAAATACCTACATATTTATGTGTTCGATAAAAATAACAAGTTCAAATAAAATTAATGGATCAGCCGTGTGACGGACGTCACGGAATAATTTTATACATTCGCCGAATATTTAATGTCCCAAACAAAAGTTTTGGAATGATAAACAATAACACGATTAAAATCGTACCTCATTAAAATAATTAGATCTGTGAAACATTTGAATAAATTTACATTTTCTATAAAATATTAATCTATTTGTCTCGGTGGACACCACAACAAGCTAACAGATACAAAAAACGTAACAAAAAATAAAATCGATTTCAACCAATTAATCAGTCCTTAGTAGACGAACAAAAACATCGATAAAGTACAAATAAGTAGAACGTTGAACATCACCAAAAATAGAATCAAGTTGCGCCAAATAAATTGTTAGATTGTTATCTAAAATCCTTATCAACACAACACTAACTTTTAATAGCATCTCGAACGAAACAACGGAAATGACATTATGTAACTACCGAGCCAAAGACCAATAATAACAAGGCGCTACAAGTGCGAAATCGATTCTGATATCAATATAACTGCCAATTGATCGATTACAACCGAACTATATATAATGAACGTATTGATGTATCTGTCTATGGCAAACACCTGCATGTACATGATAAATTGTAACACTATAGCTGAGCTCTTCCGCCCCAATTGATCATCTCTTCAATGAAAGTTGCACATTAACACAACGGCCGGAAAAGTTGGGCGACGATTAAAATCGTGGGTTCCCAAAACTTCCTCAAAGGTCAGCTTGATGCTGGTGCAATTGCTAACCGAAAGCCGGCCGGGATTAGTTGGGCGACAATTCCCAGAATCTTGTATCCCCAAAATTTCCTCAAACAGCCAATTTAACATACACCTCATAAATCGTCTTTAAACAATACGAAAAACCACAAACGGGACCGTGTAACACGTCTAGTTGTGATAAAAAAGCAATGCAGCCACAAAAAGGCATCATGAATATTCGATTACATAATTTAAGCGGAGGCATGGAGCCGAATTTTGGCGGGCGCGGGACCGCCGGCGCCTCTGCGGATGTTCTAATCTTACTATCGTATCACGAATTTGAGAGGATGGAGGGCCTTCGACTCCATGTTGGGCTACTACCAAGTAGAGGGGCTTTCAGGATGTTTTAAAACAATGAGGTCAGTGTAGTCTAACAAAAGTATCATCACGGCCCAGCCTTATGTTATACGTACAAAAAATAATTTCAGGTTTTTCTTGCGCTTTACTTCTACCGTTGACAGAGCTCATCATCATCTGCCTAGCCTTTTCCTAACTATGTTGGGGTCGGCTTCCAGTCTAACCGGATACAGCTGAATACCTGTATTTTACATAGAGCGACTACCTATCTGACCTCCACAACCCAGTTACTGGGTAATATGATACCACTTGGTAAGACTAGTTGTCAGACTTTCGGGCTACTGACGACCCGTAACGACTGTCAAAGATCCACGAATGACAGCCGAGACCAACGGCTTAACGTGCCTTGGTATGTGACGATGGTCACCCATCCACGGACCAACCGCGGCAAGCGTAGCTTAACCTGATCGATCCACCCGTGCGGCTGTTATCACTTAACCACAAGCCCCTCCAGAGCTCATGTTGTTGTCATTTGAGCTAAATACATATTTTACACATTTTTGAGACCAGATCCGGGTCAAGAGATGCATTTGCATCCTCGCTTCTTTAATTTATTGGTATTCATGGGATCTAATTCCATAGCTGGCCTGTGGGACATAAGAAATACCATTTCCCTGCAGGTGCAGGATATTGTGTTGTGGTTATTTCAGTTGTGCATGTTTATTTGACCATATCGCTGAAATGATTTAGGTAATTTGTTACAGATGCTTCAAGACATCTAAATGAGGAAGTATATGACGGCATAATCATTTAGTCTACGAAACGGGAGACAGTGACTAATTTCTGAGTAAATTGCAATTGGCTTCTGTTCAGGAATATTGTCAAATCTCATATGAATGGCTTCTTCAAAGACATAAAACCACAGCTGTTTATTCATTCAAAATACAGTAAGCAGTGAATCACAAAAACTATATATCGAACGTGACAAGCGTACAGCACGGATCGTACGGTACAGAATAAAGCGAGACTTAATCTCGATTCGGAATATTGAGAACCGGTGGTAAGGTCCCCAGAGTTATGAAGTGGTCAAACGGTCAGAGCCAGCAAGCGCCGCTGTGTCGCGGAATGTTGTACGGACGCGCCGCGGCGACACCGCCTAAACACGATTCCGAGAAAAAAAACATAATGAAAATAACAAACGACCAACGCGAATCGCTCCCAAGTCGTGGCGCTCGTGAAATGTAGGTACGAGTTGATAGAATTCCACGAGATAACTTATATTGACCACCGTGAAACTTCAAGTACCTATTTTTCAGCTATTTTATAATACTCAGTTAAAAGTCTGAAAAGATTTTCTTTCAAAACGAGGGAAGTGCAATTAACACGGGATGGGAAGTTAAATTATTTTTGTGATTGTTCTGTATCTTGCACAAACGCATATCCAGACAGTAGTGCTACCTAACTGCAGTTTAAATAATGAATGACACACACCAATTTGGCAATGGTTCTCAGTAATTCACAACCCACGTAAGTACTTCGTTATTCTATTCATTTACAATATTTACTTTTTGGCAAGAAAAATATTCATTTTGATTCGGTGTTAGAGGTTATCTATCCACTATTGAATGGTTAAATCGAATAATTAATCATAATTTTTTTCTGTTGATTGATGATACTTATATTTGTTTTGGTAGGCGCCATATTTTATTTAAAAAAAACCAATATAGAAATTACAGTCAATAAAGTGTGTTAACGGCACGGCGACCTCATACATCAACATGATGAGACCTCTAAAGAAGTGAACTCAATAAAATGCATCAATAAGAAATATCTACACCAGCTTTTGCAACATAAAAACGGACCACCAAACTGTATTTCCTACCCCTTACGTGGAAAAAACCAAATCCCCAGTCAGGCAGTCAGTCAACACAAAAAACAAACCAACGACCTTTTTAAAAGCTAGATCCGGCACACAACAACACATAAACATGTTGATACACAACGTTGATAAGATTTGGTGAATATAATATTATGGTAATGTGGACGGTCCCGTACGGGGTTCGTCCGCGACCTTCCGAGGACGCGCCGGTGTCGATGACTCGTGCGCTTGCGCAACATGCCGCCGGCTCGTGGATGATCGCGGACTAAAATGCGGATCTCTGCGATGAATCCGGACTTGCCATAGAGCTGCAGTTTGACCGTGTCTATCTTGTAATGTAAACTAGTCTGAGGTCAAGGTCACGAGGCTTTGATCAATAAAAACATAAATGTTTTGGTTCTGTTCTCCAAAAAGGTATCAAATTCAACTGCATGTTTTGTTGAAAAGATGAGCAACCTTATATCGTCGAACATTTCGGCAGACAGGAAGTGCAGTAACTTACTGGTCAGAGGTTAAGAGATGCGGAAGTAGACAAAGTAATGTGACATCACATCCTTCAAGCCAGGAAAGGGCATACCCTCTTTACATTTAGCTGCCAAGAGTACGAGTTCCAAGAAAATTAATTTATCATACACTTGGACCCTTTGACACTCGGGCCTATGTGATCTCACGTAGAAATATAGCTTAGTCATAGAACATCGTCATCTATGTTGACCACAGTTAAATACGTTAGTCCGAAGTTTATAGTCTTCTTCATCTTCTCTTCATATGTATAGAGAATTTATTTAAAGAATGTCTTGGTTTATTTTTTTACGTAAAAGATGTTTTTCCAAGATGGGAGATCCCTTGGATGTTTAGATAGAACTGAACTTTAATCCTGGGTTTACCCAATGCTTCAACATTCCAAGGCAATGACAACTTTATGAGAAATTCTATAATTTCTGACGTTATTGAGAGATGTACTTTCTGAGTTTATCTTGGACATCACTGACATCGGTGAAGGAAAACATCGTGAGGAAACTTGGAGTTATAGTTAATATAAGTCTGAAATCGCCAATCCGTCTTGAGCAAGCGTGATGAGAAGAGGTCTTTGCCCTGCAGTTGGACAATAATAGGCTAGTATTATTATAATTCAGAGGTGGGATACCGTATTCGTTTGCTTTCCTAATATTATGTATTTCAACGCCAGCACAGAAATATAGGAAAATAATATAAGTGGCAGACAGTGTTTTATGTCTGTGTTTATAGCATCATAGCATTGCTAATAGTCGTGTTCGATTTTTTGTAATGTATTGTTGCATAATGGTTGCGATTCTAGTAAAAATGTAAACTTCAACTCATCTTTGTATGCTAATCAGTGTATTTATGCAAATACAAAGAGATTATACATTTTTTTTAAAACGAGATTATGCATTATCAATAAATTCTCAATTTGTACTTATGACAGATTTATGTGAAGTGCTCATAATGCAGTAAGATCAAGCAATTCGATAAAGACTAAATTACGTATTATTGGTACTTATCTCCACATAATTATAAATTATCCACATTGTGCATACCTACTTATCATAAATCTGTCATGTCAATCAGTCAGCCCTTAGTGTTCATGTTTTTACATATAATTGATCAGTCATCGATTCTCGATAGTCGGATCATTAGGGTACTAGTGGATAAAGTATAAACAAAACAATCTTACATCACGGATGATTAGAGGCAGATGTATACGTGATTTGTCTACATCCGTATGTACTGGGTATTAGGGTTCTCCCATCAATTTCATCTCAATAGGCGTCATTAGAGGTCTGATCGGCGCATCGCAGTAGAGGTGCGCGTCACGGTGGTGTCGGTACAGTGTGACACGGCGCAGTGTGTGTCGCGGCGCGGCGGTGTGCGTAGGCGGCGCGCACGCGCTACGGCGGCGTATTTACACCGGCGCCCCCTACCACCGCGGCCACTCATGCGCCGCGCGACCTGCCGAACACACGTGCACCCCACCACTGACCGGCGCGGTGACCCTCGGGACATAACACAACCGACATTCCACCGCTAAGCGACAACCGTGACACTACACCCCAAGTATGTGCAGTGACTGATCACCAGTGAATTAGAACAAGAGTGAAGTGACTTTTTAGCGCCGTCGTGTGATGTGCGACTGAAGACGAAGAACAGTGTACACAGCCGCAGCCTCAACCGTTAAAAGAAAACGTAAGATTGTGTTTGTTTACAATCTTTATAGTAATAAAGACGATAAGTTAGGCGCGTTTGATAGTAAGCTAGTGAGCGTACGTATGACAATCGCATGCATCCAGTCAGGTCCCCGACCCAGATCTCACGGGCTAGACGGTGCGCCGGCGCACCAACAATAAGCGCGACTCCAGAAACAATGCAGCCGGTATCACGACACAAATATTAAAGTCAAAGTTTCACAGCGACCAGCCTTCGACATAAAACCCAATGACGCCACTACAAACACCTGTGAGAACATTTAAACAAAAGTGTTTCAACGTTTTGTGTGAGTAGTGTTGCCTAACAATCTTAAAATGCGGTCCTGACGTGACCAAATTCAATATTCGCTTCTAGTTCGCCTACTTGCGCCGTAATTATAAAGGCAGTTATTATTGTATAGTTCAAACTAGCGTCTTAGCACCCACGATGATAACAGAACCACCCACGCCATCAATTGTAAACAGTTTCAGAAAATTATGAATGAAATACTTGAATACAGCGTGAATCGAATCTCGTGAAACGTTGAAACTTCTCAAAATACGTGAAACTGATATGCAATAATGGTTTCCTCCGAGTTTAATGGCGACGATGCACAAGAAATACAATCATCCTTGCTTAATTGAATTGCATCAACGAGCTTAAGAACGCATTAGTCATAGCCTAAGCAAAAGCTTTATAATGAGCGAAGAATATTCGGTATTTGGGTAATTCCGAGGATACAAAGTACAACATAATAAAATGGTTAGACGTGTTTACGCGATCGATCGATGGAAATTCTGATGTGAACAGTGTGATGGCAGTTAACGGAACTCCCAGCCGGACCTACATTCGTACGCGTGCAAAATTTATAATCAATGATTCGCCAACGTCATTACGTGACTATTTTATATACCTACCATTCAATAAACCTCTAAAACGGTCGATGTCGTCGCATTACGTTACACTACGTAACGATTGGTTCCTAATTGGTTTTCAAAGAAAAACTTTGGCGTGATAAAAACTGGATTTGTATCGTGTGAGAAAATTGATTCAAATGCAATTTAACATGTTCGCTGCTTTTATTTTAAATCTCATTATCAAACTATTCACATTTTGTATACCATTCGGTCTTCAACTTTCAGTTGTTTCTTTTATTACTTTGATTATGCTAACGACAGATATAGAATATGTAAGATCAAGTGTTCGTCTTGATGATCCGTTATATCACATCAGACAGACAAATAGCTGTCTTCCGATAGTAAGTAGACATACTGTAAAAGCGGACGAAAGCGGCGCGAGACTGCGAAAGTCTGACGTGGACTTAATATGACATAACAAAATGGTAGCAAACTGCAATGTTAGGGAAGCTCTACGTTTACAAATAAACGCAGTATGTCGCTTGCTCAAATGATAGCCGGACTACATATGCTAATGAGCACGCTAATGATCCCAAAACTGCGGAAATCACACACAACAGTCGTCTCAAATACGTGGACTTTGAAATAGTCGATGCGATCAACTTAAATCAAAATAAATGAGCGCATAATCACCGATCCGGATAAACCGTGTGAACGAGGAACAAACTCCAATTAAAACACGGACGTACACTAACACTAATATCCATGAGTGTGTACAATAATCACATTTAGATTAACATCTTATTGGAGCAAAATTTAAACATTTCCGCCGTAATACAACTCACAACTCGGGTGAATTTTCTAGGTGAGAAAAAGTGTGTTAAAAAAAACTTGCTAGGTCTAACACTACGACTACACTATTAGAAAGTAAATGTTACCGATACTTTGATATTGTACTTGTCTGACATATACGTCAACATATGCAAATAAACCAACTGGTTCATTCAAATCAGCACCATCCGTATAACGTGTTCGATCAACATTGTTACATGGATTACGCGATTTATTAATTAAAATGGTGGTGTGGAATGCAGACGCAGATACGATCATAACTTTAGAAATATTCAGCCGATTTGAACAAGATACAGGTTTATTGGCTAGTCAGTTAATACCTTATATTAAAACAGAGTTGTATGCAAACGGAAGCAATAAAGAACGTTGAGAGGGAGTTGAAGTCAAGGGTCAAATAACATGCAGTCAGGCAACGTGAAGGTGTTAGTGCAGTTTATAGTACCTAAAGGTCCTATTGCATTAAGATGACACATCGGCACGAAGCCAGTTTACCTTCTTCGATCCCGGAATGCCATACCCAGCAATCTGCCTTGAGTTTATTTCTGCCTATCAGTTTCTCGAAGCTTTGTACAATAATCCAAGAATACAATCCAAATTGTAGGTGCAAAGCGTGCAATTATGTTACTTAGTGTAAAGTTACATTCTAAACATCAAAAAGTCGTATTGTAATGACTGTTCATAAATTGATTTAACATCATACCATAAGTCATTCCGACTTTCTAAGCTGAAGTTTTATTGCAAATGATTCGAAAGCGACAAATAAAATACCGCGTCATATACCATCAAACATTATTCTCTTTTCTTCATAAAAAAAAAATCTATTAAAGAGCATATGATGTCGTTTGGAAATCGCCTCGCTCCAATAGATATATTTTGTCAATATTGCATATTTCACTACAGCAAAAGAAATATTTCTGTTGCGGAATTTAATGCAGTGTCAACGCACTCAGGTGTTGACAGAACTTGTGAAAACATTCAAGTAAAAATTTCCCTGTGCTTAAAACTGATTTCAATGATGATAATATAAACATTAGATTACGTCATAAGCTCGTATGATCGTCAACAAAAAATTCGCATCCGGCTCCAAACGATGAAAAGTCCACGATAATACTGCAGCAAAAAAGGGGCAACACTTGTAAGAAACCGGTCGACAAGTATCTCCATGCGAGCAAGGTCTACGAAAACTTAGAGAGTCGAGAACAATGACAAATTGTTTTGTATGTAGCAACTCTGAATGTGTCTGCTGTGACATGTTAAACAATAGGCGCGCTCTCAGCAATTAGTTGCGCCCGCGCATCGTCAGCATCATCAGCACCAGCGTCGCTAATAGCCGTGACGAATATAAGTCGTCATTACAGACCCTTTGTCACGTAACGCGTAAACTAAGCGGAGAATCGCCTCCGAGGTAATCACCGACACCGATAATCGGATAGATTCGGGCGATTTAAGCGATCGCCACCATTGCAAAAAGTATTACGAAATTCGCTATTAAAATATGCAGCTTTTCCTCGCACGACTCCAAGCGAAGGACTCGGGCGCAATCTAAGGTTGCCTATTATCCGCCACGCTCCGAAAACCACCAAAAGGTAACACAAGAACAGCGGAAAAATTTTGAAACTTATTGCACAAGAGACGCCTCACATTAAACAATAAAGGAGTAACTAATAACGTCGATTATCTATCTGAAATCAGTTAATTGATGTTTACTACACCGGTAGTCGGAGCGCAATAGGAGAACCGCCCACAACAGCCGATCCGATCTAACATACCATACAATGTTACTTACCGAAACAGTGCAAACGTTATTAACATATGAATTCTTACCTGTAATAAGAAATAAAAGGCATTGTTAGAGAAATAAAAACACAGATAAGCAAGTTCAAAATGTTAACAAAGCCCACGTATTTGCTTATTCATTAAAAAACAAAACCGCGGAAAGTGCACAAAAGTAATGGAGATGCGGTAATAGCAATTACTAATGACATGTAAACGAATAACGAGTATTACGTTGAAGATTACATACGAACAGTCATCGGGTTGGACCACGCCAATTACGAAACAATGAACAAGAAAGTTTTAAAACAAAGAAAGGAAAGCGCTTGCGAATAGTAAATCGTATCGCGTAGACATTGAAAATCACATTGGAAATAACAAAATATAAAATGAGATAACAATTTGAAAAATTGCAATATTTTAATAAGCAGTAATAATATAGATCACGTTTTAGCTAGATCCACTTCCTTCATCTCAAGGACTTTTTGATATAGCCACGCTTGGATAATACATATAGACGTAAACGTAACACGACATCTTTGGCCATATGGACTGATGGCGAACTTACTTGGCCAGGCTATGCGGAAGCTTCGGACATAATAATCGGTGTGAAGGTTATTTTTATTCTCAAGGGTGGGATTAACATTGTATGCATAAACTGTATTTTATCTGGAAAACGTGTAGAGTAGAGGGCGTGGAATAATAATGAATGATTTACAATTAAACAAAGTATGTTGTTAGTCCAGTGCTTATAAGCCCCTGGTTGGAGATCAACTTCAATCTAGCGAAGCGTTTCTAGATTATTACACGTTTTCATATGAGATCACCGTCTCGTATTATTTTTCCAAATTACAATAACGTGATTTTTGGAGTAGATTCAATTACTTTGCCTGACCTTATCGGGTACTAAGCAACATAATTATGTCAAGTTAGTCATAACTTACACAATATAGAGCAAAGTTATGAACCTTGAAAGCGAGCTATGGGCATAAATCATAAATCCGCCAACAATAGTCTACATGGCAGTACACTTAGTAGAAATAGTTTCAAATATTTCACTGTATGGCCCCGAGAGTCGGCGCGTGCGCTCTCCACGACCGCAACCGGTCACGATCTAGAAGAATCGATTTTTCATAAAATTGTGACCTTAAGATATTTCAATGGTAGAGCCAAATATTAGTGAACAAATCTAGATTCGAATCATGTAAGCATTGGATTTTGAAATGTGGTTTTACACTTAAAAACGATATGTACGGAATACGATAAGAATAAAGTCGATGATCGAACAATAGTTCACTGTAATGAATGGGTTAACATCGAGCAGGTAGAATTTAGAAGCCACGCAACTGGGATCATAGACATTGTGCAATTCACTCGCGGAGATATTTTGCACAAAGTAAACATTTTATTACAGCAATCCGTTTCTAAATACAGATAATCTAAATTGGAACTAACAAGTAGAGGAATGTATAAAAGAATTCCCACATTAAGATGCAAGGTCTTTTAATTGGGTGGCTTTGATCATAATAAGGCACGTCTTAGCATAGTAATACACAAAGCTCGTGAGACATTAGCCTGGTACCTAATAATTAATTCGAAAATGAGCTAGATAATGACACAAATAAAACAGAAAACCTTATGATGACGTAAATCCAAACGGTGGTGGTTATAAAGCTCTTGATGTTTATGTATTTTTTTCAAATTTAAGACAGTTATATTGAATTTTAACATTACGGCTTATTATTGAAAGCTTCCGTCAATTTTATATGCTTGGTCTTTCCAATTTTTATATCGAAAAATCCAAATAGACAAGAAACGAAGTTGAATATCTCGCGTCACCGAAACTGTAGCTTTTCAGAAAGAACTATCGTGTATTATCTTCAAAACTTCTAGAAGATAAATCCATTGATAAACAAATAATACATACAAGGCATTTAGATGACATAACACAATCCAAGATGGGTGCATTTGATAAAACAGGTTGTAGGATGGCACCACCTTGACCGAGCGACTTGTCCACTATATACCTAATTGCTGTATCGCCGTGACACTATTAACATTTCTCGTAGTTCGCGGCTCGCATACCTGAACGTAACTTCTGACATTAATGGAATAGAGCTTAATAGTCTTAATACCACGGACTCTGATATGCTGAATTCCTTTGTGTTTGCGATAATGTTTTATAGGTCATATAAAATTGGAATTGGCTTGTTGCATTTGTGGTTATGGGTTTAGTAAAACTGAATTACAGTTTTCTCGGTTATTGTTCAAGTATAAAATTGGTTACGTTGAGAAAATGATCCATAATTGAAATTTTAATGATGCCATAATAAATATCACAGTTCATTCGCTTTAAAATCATTAATATCATCTTATTAACTGCATATCATTTGTATAATTTGCGCAAGAGTTTAATGTTTTGTATCTGAACAATGGTCCGGATAATCATTAATTTTAATTGAAACAAAAGACGGACAATTTGAGAGCTAAGTAGTTGGTGTCTGAAATAAAAGGAATTGTAATGAACCGGTTGATCAATCAAACGGCACGCGTTAGCTTGCGCTTGCGCATCAAATTAAGGTTGCCACGAACCGGAATGTACATACGATTAAAATAAAATATTTCAATGTTTTTAGTGCAATTTGAATTTCGCAATAGGCAATTAGGCATACTATTATAGTAGATAAATTACAAAGTATACCGAAATATACTTGTTAAATGGAAAGTTTTACTTTGCAATATTTAACTAAATAAGTTAATTGTTTTACATGATCCTAAGTAAATTTACTGCACACTCTTAATTACATAAAATTAACAGAAAAACTCATAGCCACAACCTTATTTAATAACTTAACTAATGAAGCACGAGCGCACCCTTTTACTGTCTTGATCTGACCTTTGCGGTTTTAAATCTCATATGATTAATCGCAAATATATATCATTAAAGCGCACGCGACGGTCCGATGATACGCCAATTACTTTCGTCTTGATAAACATGTCTTGAGGACCGTTATAATTTGCGGCGACCGGCGCTCGGGGGCTTCAGCGCAAACGTTTCGATACAGTTTCATAACCCCGCGACAAACCAGAGCAGTCAATAGGTACCGTAGCATACATGTAACGTTTTATTGATTGCCGATCGCAATGATTATTATTATACATTGCGCAATTCGCTGGACACACGCGTGCCGGACACTAAGGAGTGGTCAACAAACAGTTATGTCGCAAATAGGCGGTTATAGTTTGTAATAAATAAACGCCGGCCAGCTTTCCGTCGTTCCGCAAACTCAAGGAGATCAATGCATGCAATTACCTGCCACTACAAACTTATACACTTTAATTTGTAGGGGACTTATCTCAGTAATTACGTAAATAAGCAGCCTTCGTACGCACTTTGAGAGTTAGTTGAAAATAATCTGACGATCGCATAACAAGAACATAAAAGGCCCCAGATTACACACATTAAAGTTATTTGCTTAAGTTATTGGAAAGTGTGGAGGAATACAGTGAAACGTGGCAATCGGCGTGTCCTGGCGGTTAAACTCAACACAAACAAAGGCCGATGGAAAGTTAGTGCCGAGCGCACGGGCCGAGCTCTGAATACAAATCGTCAACAATACATCAGCCGAGAGAATTTCCCAACGCTCTGTCACCGTGAAACTAGAACGTGAAGAAAGCTTTTTTATTCACATACGAAAAAGCCTATAAAACAATTGTCGTGCCGCGTTCATTCCGCGGCGCACGCCAGCAAGGTTGGCGGTATTGTTGAAAGCACCGGCCACCGTGACACTCCCAGCAAGTCGTTGGTTAATCACTTCACGTTTTGTACTGACCGCAAAAAAATCGGGCACCTTGCGGAGCAAGGCCATGCGCTTGTCTTAGTTTCCATCGCTCATTTTAAATAATTACGCCAACAATGCACACGGTCTCGTTAAAACGCATGGCTTAAACAATCGCGACACAATTTTTATGAAGGCAAACTGGGTATCGCAAACGAAAGGATGCGACCGCGATGAGCCTTAGCATCTCGGCCAAATGTCAAGTCGGTGTATTCGCTGTGAACTTTACGGCTCACCTGTCTGTTGCTACGTGCAGTCAATTCAATCGGCGGTTTGTTATGTTACAACTTATAGATTTCTGAAAGGAAAGAACCGGTGACTGTTACGGCAAGTATTGCTCAACCAGACTCCGCTCGACGCCAGTAAACGTACCAAATGATCATAAACTGAATCAAGGTTATTCATTATGAATCACGTGGCTAATGAGCGTTATCGTTTCCCTCTTTCACGAGGATAATATGGCCCAACATTCTATAAAGACGTAGCTAAAACTGTTGTTGCACTTTGTTGAATTTTATTTAAGGAAAATATGCATAGACTGACATATTGTATTATTATTATTATTATTATTAGTCCGACTGCACAATCGAAACTAACTAAAACGTGGATGGAGCGCAGCATTGCAAGCTGCGAGGCGTTAGCGCACCGCGCGCGGAGCCGCCCTCGCCGCTCTATGATCTGGTACAGGTTCGGTGCATAGCTTAGCACAATTACAAAGCGGGTTAGGCTCGTATTTTATCGAAGGCGAAATCGACTTGGGTGACCGTGCCTTTCACGGAGCCCGGCAACGCCCACCGGACACCACGGGCGACTTTGCCTTCACTGCCCTAATAGTGCCATATCTAGTTCGGCCATTATTCGGTTCGGTTAGTCCAGCACGATGCTTTCGTCCCAATTAGGTTAGCGCTATTTTGTAACAACTACGTGGTTGTAATTTCTCACAGCGACCGCACTAGTTGACATCTTCATTGTTTCAATAAATGGCATTACAAATAATAAACATTGTATGACTATAATTTCGTGACTGCGGCAAGAAGATTACGTTACGGAGCTCGTGCCGATTGAAATTGAAAAAATTATCCGATCATTGTTTCAAAACTCTCGAAGATTTCTATGTCGTTAGCGGTTGCAAACTAGGCTAATGAACATTTCTTCGGTGAGGTTACACAGCCGCTGTGGAACAATGAATCTCCGGCCTGATATCTACTTAACAATACGTAAATAGAGTCAAAATAAACGCGACACTTGTATTTTTTCGTATTTAGGCCTCGCGGCCTTCCTGTCTCGCGGCGGGCGTTAATTTGCCATTCAATTTCCAATTAAACGCTTGATTCTCAATGCCAGCTGGGTCGGAGGTGGACGCTCTACAAAACTTAATAAAAGGCGGGTGGTGGCGCGCGGCTCGCCAGTGCCTGAAACAGCGCCACTGGCCGACGCTTTTGTCTCCTTCGGTCCTTTCACTTTGCGCGCTCATGACCGACTACGTAGCGTACACGATTAACAAAGAAAGCCCGACTTAGATAAGTTTATGGATTAACAACGTGTTGTGATTAAGTGTTTAAATATGTGCAAAATAACTAAGAAGTGATGTTTTCCAAACTTTCAGATGGTGAGAGGGGCGGCCCTAGCGCTGGTGCTGGCGCTGACATGGGCGTGCGCGCTTGCCAGCGTGCTGGTGCCCACGTACGTGCTGCCGCCTGACTCGTTCGTGCGCGATCAACGCAGCCTCGGCGCCGCGCCGCACGACAACGATCACGCCGAGTCACAAAGAACTATCAAACGACTCGTCGGCGGACACCTCAAGATTAAACCCGAAAAAGAGTATGGCACCGCTAAAAATTCTTTAACCTACAACGAGAAGAGCGCGAGTGGTAAATTCGCAGGAGTGATCGCGCCGGACCAGTCAGGCGGCAACGTGGGCTGGAATCAAGGGATATGGGATGACGGCATGCTCATGTCTAGCGCCGGCGAAGGAAAAGACGCTCCGAAGACAAAAGAGGCCGATGAAGATAAAAAGACGCTAGCAGATCAGGTGGCTGAAGGAAAGTATGGTCTTATTCAGAATGAAATATTCGCCAAAGCTCCTAAACGACCTGGAATCGTAAGCTACGAACCAAACGCGGAGACCAGATCAAAAGATAACCTTCAAAGTCTCGGTGGACTCAAGAAAGATGAGATTTGGCTAGCAGAGGATCACCTATTAGTTTTAAAAGGAGGATCATTCCCTGAGAGAACTAAAGAGACTGAAGGTAGACCATGGCCACCGATCGACGCCTATGAAGCGCCTAACAGGCAAGTAAAGTTACCGCAGAAACCCAAAGTGCCACCGCCCTTTCCGGTACGACTCTCCGACAACGGACCGCTCGTTTTCCTCACGCCAAACGGCAGTGTCCCTGCGTCCCTTTTCCCTTCCTTCTTTACAGGAGAGGGCGAAGGCCCTCTTCCTCCTCCGCCATTCCTCTTTCCATCGGGAGCGCCCTACCCCTCGAGTGACAATCAGGGAAACGCTACTTCCGGGGGAGCGCCGCAGTCAGGTTCTCCGTTCCCATTCCTTCCCGGGAATGCGAGCGAGGGAGCATTCCCTTTCCTCCCATCCATGAACGGCTCTTTTCCAGAAGGCTTTCCACCGGGCGCAGTGTTTCTACCACCACCGAGCAACCAGTCAGACCTTTACGACGAAGACGACCCTTCGATCTACTATCCGCCGCCTTACAATTTTTCCTACCACACTGACTACAATAATAAAGTGCCTGCGGGCCCACTAGTACCTGGAATAGTACTGCCGCCTCCACCAGACTTCTTTGCTCCATTGGAGGAGAGCACGACAGAGGCTGTTAAGACTACCACCGCTAGGCCGTCTACAACATATACAAGGACGAAGACGACCACGAGACCAACGCACATGCACACAGTGCAGCGTACCAAGTACAAGACGCGACCTACCACAACTGAGACGCCGAGAACTACGGAGATACCAACGACGATAACGACACCACCACCGGTCGAGATAGTGACTACTTTGAAAACGAGGAAACCACAACGCATACCGTCGAGACATCCCGTAAGAGTTCATAACTTGCCAGACGAAAATACAACAAGGACGAAAACAGAGAAACCTGTTTATAAAACACGAACGAAGGTTACTTCGAAGCCTCTCTCCGTGTCCGTAATTTACGATTATCCAGAACCCGTATACGACAACAAAGTGCCAACGACATCGGAGAAACCGTACATACTATACGATGTGCCACAGAGACCTACAGTGACCTCGAACGATATATCATCAACGCAAGTGCCGCTGAGAGCACATTATTCAAATGTACAGAACGACGTGCCTACTACAAAACTGCAACCTGTCTACAACAACAGGAAACCAAACGAAAATGCGTTTGCTTCGTACTATTTTTACGATGAACAGCCAAAGACCTCGCCTTCTCCAGCCACATTTTTCGATGGCAGGAATTACTACAAGACAGTACCAGTCAACCAAACTCCTTATCCACCACAGCAGAATGTCAACACGCAGACAGGATATAATCCAGCGGTGGATATTTCATACGGAGCTATCGACCAAGCTGATGCACTATTCCTGTGGCCACAAAAACAGGGACCGCGAACTCTCACACAGGAGTACTTTAGTATACAGAAACCCAGAACGCAACCTGTCTATGTGCAACAGCAGAAACAGAGGCCAGAAGCTTTCTATCAACAAATCGCTGATATCCAACAGACTATTGATTTCTTTACGACGAAGAGACCCAAAGTGCATTCTCATAGACCACATACTCACAAACCAAAAGCTATTACTGGGAGACCAGTCTATCAGTTTAGCTACCAAAACCAGCCGAGACCGGAGCAATTGCCCTTCCGTGCACCTAAATTGGACCCGGAACCTTTCAGGCCTATGGTGAGCTACAGCAAACCTTTTAATGTGGCAAATGAATTCAACGCTATAACACCATCAGTGTCACCTGGTTACAATCAGCAATACCTGGTCGAAAACGTACAAGTGACGACAGAGTCGCCGACTTCCAGCAGATACTATCCTACTACGAAAACATACGATGAAGAATATGACGACGCTCAGTTCCCGAAGGATGTTCGGAATAAGAAAAACAGATACCAGTATCAAATACAGAGCGACCAGCCCGCGCCAGTTCATCATGTGCCTAGGTACCCCAACACTACGCCGAACCCGATCAGCCAAGGGTACTACACGAAACAGGACGAGACATATTTCGATGACATAACAAAGAACTCGTTTGACGTGTTCGGTAAGAAGCTAGAGGACAACACTCACGACGTGAACGGACTAGCAGTGACAGCTCCGCTCGACACGGTCAGAACGCCAATAAACAACAACATAAACCTGCAATACGCCTACGAAATCGTCGAGAACCAGAGCCCTAACCCACCGTCTTTAGACAGAGATACTCTTGTTAACTACCGTCTCCCGAGGCCTCCAGTCAACCCAGAAAGTGAACAAGTACCACAAGTGAACGCCGAGCTAGTACAGCAGAAGCCACCATCACTAGAAGCCGATACGTTAGTCAATGATCGTTTTCCACGACCGACAATAAATCCTGACAGTGAGTTCATCCCCATAGCGAACCCTGGCTACAGGACACCACAGCAGTACAGAGCGCCGACGCAGGTGCAGAGGCCTCAGTTTACGGGCGAGCAATACGACCTGAACAGGCCGTCGCTGGTGGGAGACACGGCCGTCAACTACAAGAGGCCGCTGCCGCCGGTCAACCCCGACGCAGAGTGGGTAGGACCGGTGAACACAGCAGGCGAGGGCCGGCCTGGCTCCTTCGTCTCCTACAGGCTACCCGGCGAGGGAGCGCACGTGTACTTCCTGACGCCGCAAGCCGCGGCGCAGGCGGCGCGGGAGAGGTACAGATCGCCGGGCTACGGCCGGTGAAACCAAAGCTCTAGTCTGAACTGATAACGTCGCCCGCACGCGACGTGCCGTGTAAATAAAAGCGCAAATGTGATGTTAAAGTGTCCTAAGTAGTGTAAGAGACTAGCGGGATGGCCCGCGTTGCCATAATATTTAAACAGCGAGTTTTAGTGCGACACGTTTTCAATAAGCGGTGTTGTGAAACGGACGCTTTAATTTTGATACGTTATTTATTAAATTATTTTTAAGAGAATGTGGTGCATGCATAATGATAGTTAATTTATTTATGTCAGTATTCAACGAACTATAAGGAATGATGTGATATGTGTGACGATGATTGTGGTATTGTTATTGAATGTAACGATGGCAGCAATTGTTAATTGTAAAAAATTGTTATTTAAAAAGTTGATGATGAATCAATGTGGTTTTGTATTGTATTTTTAATACAAAGAATTTGAAATAAGATAATACAAAATGTTATGATAAATGGTGTTTTTGTTTCCCCCTTAAAACTGAATGCGTCACTAACTAAAATCCAAATAAACTGAGGCAAGTAATAGATGCAACCAGAACAGATATAATACTATTACTCAACGAATGATAACTAAATCAAGTTAACCAATGACGTAAAAGTAGTACAGGTCAGTTTTTTACCAACAACGTTCTTCGAAAACATTGAATGATCGCTTGTAAACTAAGCCAGGGACAAAAACTGCTACTTTAAATCAATTACTTAGTTAATGGCGCCGATTCTCTTGTTCACAAACTAAACTAAACTTAAGTTCAGTGCATCTTTTTCTTTCTATTTCATTATGAAAAGGACAGAAGATAAATATTAGTTTAGTCCTGTCAAATTAAGATACTCCATAGACAAGTTTAGACGTGAATAAAAAATTGGCTACTAAAAATACGTCAATTTGCGTCAGGTGTTAACTAATTTGACAGGACTAAATTAATATTTATCTTCTGTCCTTTTCTTAATGAAATAGAAAGAAAAAGATGCACTTAAATTTAGTTTAGGTTGTGGACAATACAAGAATCGGCGCCAATGAGTAACATAAAAACGTTTACAACTTGACCTAAACGGCACACAAGGTCATTTGGTCACTTTCTCTAAGATATAGCGGTCCTAGATACTATTACTTGTTATGAAAGTTAAAAGGTAGATAAATTACTGTAATATTAATAGTGTAGGAGATAAAATATAGTATTTATATGTGTTATTTAGTTCAACGACCGCATCTGAGTTATAGCTGACTATGAATAGGTATAGAAAACGGTAAGTAGGTGACAGGTTACCCTAAGGTTGACTGGTAGAAAATGCCTGGGGCATTAAGGCTGCCTTTCCACCAGGGATGTGCGAGGATACGTAGCGAGGGATGTGTTTGTTAAGAACCAATAGAATCACTTCATTTACCTAGCCTCGCTCGGCGCAGTTCTAGTGGAAACGGCTCGGCGGAGCGAGGATTTTGTACGTTCAAAACAAGGGAAGGATGTGTGACGAGGGATGTGCGCTAAGGACGGACGCAAGCGAAAAAATATCAGTCACTAGACGATGTTTGTCAGAGGTAGATGTATAGTGTACAGAAAACATGGATACATCTACAGCTACACATCCTCGCGCCACACATTTGTGCACTGTTGCGAGTTTAGCAACGGATCGTCGCACTACACATTTGCATACCGTTCACCGCTAGCACATTTCTGGGGGAAGCACTCACAGCTCGTTTCATTGCCTCGCTGCGCATCCTCGCACCACCTAGCTACCTCGCACATCTCTGGTGGAAAACCAGCCTAAGTCCGCCTTTGTAAAGTATGTTTTTACTTGTGCATAAAGTTTCAGAAAATAAATAGACCTCTACTTCGTGCTATACCAAGAATAGGCATTGTTATACAGTTATGTCAGTTGATTCATGAATTAGTCTCGAAAAACAAATAAATTCATCAACATGAAATGGAACTTAGCAAAAAATATGACTAGGTCGTGCTTCAAACGGCAAAAAAGAAAAGCAACGTCTTACTTGAACAAATTTTTGTTATTTAAATAGGAAAATTTTTGTTTGTTGACAAATGCTCGCATAGCCTGATTTTTTAGGAGTAATACAATACATAGTAAGATCTAGTGAAATGCTGAAACTCTGTCAACTGGTTGAACTATGTTGGGGTCGGCTTGGGGGGTTGGGGCAGTCTAACCGGATGCAGGGGCGAGCTCCAACCGGGCGTGGACCTGACGTGTTATGCCGATGACACGCTGGTCACTGCACGGGGGAGCTCGCACAGGGAGGCAGCGTTGTTGGCGACGGCTGCGGTCTCACAGGTGGTGGGCCGCATACGTCGCCTGGGCCTGGAGGTGGCCCTCAACAAGTCGGAGGCCATGGTGTTTCATGGCCCCCGGCGGGCGCCGCCGCCCGGCTCACACATCGTGGTCGGGGGGGCTCGGATTGCTGTCGAGTCCACCATGAAGTACCTGGGATTGGTGCTCGACAGCCGGTGGAGTTTCGAGCCCCACTTCCGGCGGCTGGCGCCCAAGTTGTTGGGCGCTGCTGGGGCGCTGTCAACGCTGCTTCCCAATTTGGGGGGCCCGAGCGCCGCCTGTAGGCGGCTCTACGTGGGGATCGTGCGATCCATGGCCCTGTACGGGGCCCCGGTGTGGGCTTCGGACCTGACGGCCGGAAGCATCGCAGTTTTGCGAAAACCGCAAAGAGCGATGGCCGTCAGAGTCATCAGAGGGTATCGCACGATCTCCTACGAGGCGGCTTGTGCACTGGCCGGATCCCCGCCCTGGGACCTCGAGGCGAAAGTACTCGCGTCGCTGTATCGGTGGCGCGAGGAAATGAGGGCGCGGGGCGAGCGACCGATGCAGCGACACTGGGAGCTGCGTCGGTCTCAGCTCCGCGAGGTCCTGGTGGCGGAATGGCGGGACAGGCTTTTACGCCCTACCGCCGGCCTCGCTATTGACGGGGCGATCCGACCAGTGCTCGACGAATGGCTCGGGAGGAGGCATGGCTCCCTGTCGTTTCGGGGCATGGTTGCTTCGGGAAGTACCTGTGTCGCATAAACAGGGAGCCGGACGCTCGGTGTCACCACTGCGTCGACTGTCGGGAGGACACGGCGTGGCATACACTGGTAGAGTGTGCCGCTTGGGAGGAGCCGCGCCGTGCCCTCATCTCAGGAGTAGGCAGTGACCTATCGCTGCCGGCCGTGGTCGAGTCTATGGTCGGCAGCGAAGAGTCCTGGGACGCGGTGGTTTCCTTCTACGAAACAGTCGTCTCGCAGAAGGAGGCTGCGGAAAGGGAGAGGGAGATCTCGTCCCCTCACCCGGCCCGCAGCAGGCGCACCGGGCGTCGGCGGAGGGCGGATAATGCCCTCTTCCAGCCCCCCTAAATGGGTCCAGGGGCGACGGACTTGGGGACGTCCGTCGCCCCCCACACATCAGGACCCGAGGCGGCGGCGCGTAGTGTTCCACGCGCGCCCCTGTTAGACGTCGCGGGGGGAGTTTAACACCTCACTCCCCCCCCTGACACGAGGAGGCCCGCAGGCGCGGGCCAGCACCAGCCGGGGGTTGCAGAAGTATCGTTCGTTCCCGCAACCCCCGGCGTAGGTGAGAGAGGGAACACCGGGGTGGTTTTTAGTCAGTAAGAGTCTGACAGACCCCGCCGCCCGCCCCAGGGCGGCGGACATCCATGAGGATTTTCCACCCCGAAACAAAAAAAAAAAAAAAAGTCTAACCGGATGCAGCTAAATACCAGTATTTTACATGGAGCGACGCCTGCCTGACCTCCACAACCCAGTTACTGGGTAACCAGTAAGACTGATTGTCAGACTTTTTGGGCTTATGACTACCCGTAACAACAGTCAAAGATCCACGAATGACAGCCGGGACCAACGAACGGCTTAACGTGCTTTCCGAGGCAAGAAGTGGTCTCGATGTGTAATGGATGGTCATCCATCCACGAACCGACCGCGGCAAGCGTAGCTTAACCTTCGATTGACCCGTGCGACTGTTATTATTTAGCCACGAACTCCTAACCGTACAACATAATAGTGCCCAGTAATTGGACAGCAGAGGAACAGATAAAGGTTGCTTCGAGTAAAACACAATGCGAAAAATCGCATCTAGTGAGAACTGAGACTGAAAGTCAACATAATTAAGAGTATTCTATTCTATTCTAAAGATGATAAAATTCGCACATAGAGGAGGCCTGTGTCCCAGCAGTGGGACTATTATAGACTGATTATGCTTATGCTAAGAATGATCACTCTTCACATATTCAAAAACTGCTGCGTTATCCTAGAAACTAACCTTGTTTTGACAAACTTATTTAGTTATTCGTTTCAAACATATTCAGACAGAAAACATGTGGGATTCAAAACAATAGGCTGTATACAAAATGAATTCTGTTTATTCGCGCCTATTAGCCGTATCGTAGAACTAATGAATATGAATGAATTATATTCATGAGTATTATGCTGAACTTGACTTACAAAGACGCTAACAATACATAGGTAAGTGTTGGTTATGCTGGATGCTTTATTTTTACAGGCTCCAAATTTTTACAGGGTGTTCTACTCATGAATATGAACAACTTTCACTATGGAACCAACTCTAAGATCATGAAAAAAAAATTTAAGCACCCACAATACAGGAGAAATTCCTAGTGTGGGGCAACGTTTAAAAAAAACATCTGCCTAGCCTTTTCTCAACTATGTTGGGTTCGGCTTCCAGTCTAACCGGATGCAGCTGAATACCAGTATTTTACATGGAGCGACTGCCTATCTGACCTCCACAACCCAGGTTTGGGTAATACGATACTCCTTGGCAAGACTAGTTATCAGACTTTCGGGCTTCTGACGACCCGTAATCACTGTTAAAGATCTACGAATGACAGCCAGGACCAACGACTTAACGTGCTTTCCGAGGGACGGTATGTAAGGGTCACCCATTCACAAAACAACCTCGGTAAGCGTAGATTAACCTGATCGACCCGTGCGGCTGTTATTACTTAGCCGCGAAACCCTCCATGCTCCTCTTTCGTTCAAGACTACCGTAGGCCCCAAATTTAATCTTTTTTTTCTTTTTTTTTCGGATTAAACAGGGTCAAATTAAATTAGTTAGTGAAACTTTCGTGGACGTTATGGGTACCGATATCGTAGCGTATCGATATCTAAACATGACAAAACCCAAAAAAATGTTCTGGACATATTTTTGGGGCCGACGACCATAACTATCAATTTAAAAATCAGTTCTTTTGGGTAAATTTCACAGACATTATGGGTATGGTGGTTTGACGTTTCTTCTTTGGGATCAACGACCGTCTGCGCAGTTTCGCTAGCTAATTTAATTTGACCTTGTTTAATGAAAGTAGAACCCATAATTTCAATAGACTTATATGTAAACTGACCTGTATCCGGCTCCTGAGTCTGCGGCGCGTCCTGCAGCGGCGAGGTATACAGCCGCAGGTACACGTCGATGGCGACGCGCGCGCATCTGAAGTAGAACGGATGCGCGCGCAACACGTCTTCGAGACGTAGCAAACCGACGTACGAGCGGAGCGTCATCTTGCGCATACAGTACGAGTGGAAGTCGAACTGGTCCTCCATTATCTCGGAGAAGTGCTGTGGATTAAGTTGCTTAGGTTAGATATTTTGAAGCTTTTGTACGGTAAACAGCAAGTTATAATAAAAATAAAAACTTTATTATTCAAGAGAGCATTACAAATTCAAATAGCATTAGGGTAAGGCCACGAAAAAATGTTCATTTCAAAAATAAAACGCGGCCCGTACTAAAATTTGAAAAAAGAAATCGGTACCATAATTTCTAATACCATTTACAGTTTTATCAATATATATAGAGCATTCCTACACAACGTGGATTAATTAAAATCCAAAAATATCTTATCTATTTATGTAAATTTTCGATCAACATTTTCGGTTGATTACAGCTTCCATACAAAATCAAAATGTCCCTCGACCATGCAGCACCAAACTTTTGTTTTTTTTATTATCTAATCATGTTATTATCATATAAATGCTACATTTTTCCAATTTTATACTGTTATGGCTTTGTTATAAAATAAATAAATAATTTTTGTCTGCCTATTTAAAAAAAAAAACACGTTTAAAAACATGGGCCGAAATTGATTCCCGTGTGTGACATAACACGAAATACTTAATAGTTATTAGTTTTAAAATCACAGCAGCACTAAAAATATTTTGTTTTGCTGGCCAACTTCCCTAAGATCATAGAGAAATGTCAAACTTCTGCCAGCCATTTTAATGTGGAAGTAATTCGTGAGTTTGCTGTTCGCGGATTTTTGGTCTCCTAGTTTTTCCCAGTTATATAACGTAATTTGTCAAGGTAAATATTGAAATTTAATCTATTAATGTCAGAATTACTGTACAGAATGTTGTCTTTTGGGGAATCGACTAGTTTTCTGTTCATTTAGACTGTATTTAAAAGTTTTATTCTCACAAAAAGGTTATATTTTCACGTGTGTTTATTCCCGCATGTTGCGTGTGTTATGTTTTGTGTTACGTAACACACGAGAAGATACGTTAGGCCTAGTTCACATTGTCACTACATTCTATTTTTAACCGACTTCTAAAAAAAGAAGGAGGTTCTCAATTCGGATGTTTATATTTTTATCAATATTTTCAATGATAAACACGATGGCCTATTTTCGGTTTAGAGCTACCAATCCGTGTAACACCATAAACATAACTAGCGCATACTGTGTACATATTTTAAATATGCAACTGAGTGGCAAAATGAGTGAACCGTTTGCATGATGGTGAATGTCGCGTTTTTACATAACAACATTGTATTTGCTAAGCTTTGCCGGTGAAGGGTATATGTAATTTGCTTTTTATTTTAGGTGCCAATGACGCAAGCTGAAAGGCTGAAGTTGTACAGGGAAAGACTAAAACAAAGGGACCCGAAAAAATTTTTGGGCAGAAAAAATCAAACGCTGAAAGAACTAAAAAGAACAGGAAAAAAATAGCAGATTTTGGCAGTTCATTCATTTCATTTCATACATTTCCTATCAACATTTTTTTGTCCCTATGTTTGGAGTTTGTTACCGGTGACAGTACTTAAATTAACAATAGTTTTATAACTATTTTAAAGTTCTAATAAAGATTTTTAGTATTTATTTCTGTTTTTTTAGTAGTATATTTTAGAATCTTACGAGCAAAGCCGCAAATGAAAACTAGTTTTATTATTTTGTCAATTATGTGCACTAGGCTTTACCATTTTCTGGTGTGTTATATTATTTCCAGTGTGTTATTGTGTGTTACAGTTCAAGTGTGTTATTGAACAATTTTTGGTGGCCTTACCCATTAATAGCCAACACATTGGGAATCCCCGAGTCGTGGAGACTGTTCTCCTTTGTCTCACTAGATTGGCACAAAAACGGCTGAACGGATTTGGATGAAATGTGGCACACAGATAGTTTACAACGTGGATTAATACAAGGTACTTTCCCGGTGGTACGTTCCCGTGGGATATTTTCCGACTTCCACGCGCGCGAAGCCGCGGGCAAAAGCTAGTCAGCACCCTAATTGCGTAACACACTGGTGCCGATTCTCTCGTTCACAAACTAAACTAAATTTAAGTTCAGTGCATCTTTTCATTTCTATTTCATTAAGAAAAGGACAGAAGATAAATATTAGTTTAGTCCTGTCAAATTAAGATACTCCATAGACAAGATGAGACGTGATAAAAAAATTGGCTACTAAAAATACGTCAATTTACGTCAGGCGCTGACTAACTTGACAGGACTAAACTAATATTTTATATTCTGTCCTTTTCATAATGAAATAGAAAGAAAAAGATGCACTGAACTTAAATTTAGTTTAGTTTGTGAACAAGGGAATCAGCGCCAATATAAATCGGAATCTGCTAATCCATTACTGATAAGTTTGAAAAATGTGTCTGCTCAACACGTAAATAACGCAATGGATGTTGTTGAACTGTCAAAATGAATCAAATTCCGATTGATACAGGTCACTATGTGTCCTTCTAGGGCAGGGATGGGGAAACTACGGCCCGCGGGCCATCTCCGGTCCGCGAAGTGTTGAAATATACAACGTGTAACATTAAATGCGCAAAACCTGAGAATAGTTTGATCAGAATAACGAGCACAATTCATTGAATCACTTTTTATAATATATAGGCTATATATATATATAGGCTTTTATGGGCTTTTTAAATCTTCATTAAAAATGTTGCCGTGTCTATTTATTAATAGGTCAAGCAAGCCAATGTCAGCGCGGCGCAGCGGCCCGGTGACGACTCCTCCCTCGGTAAAGCGTCGTCGCAGACGCAAGAAACGATCAGAATGGCCAGTAAAACTAAAACAGCACATAAAACCTTTACAATTTTTTTAATGGCTTATTTTCTTTGTAAAATAGGTCAATTGAATTAAAAATCAGTTGGGGTGTCTGAGGTTTTGCGCATTTAACGTTACACGTTGTATATAATGTAATATTGTACAATGAATTAGTGATTCATAAAATACATATCAATATTTTTATTTCATTAAATAATATAGCTAAAAATGCAACAACTTGGCCCGCCATATATTTTGTTAGTAAATATTGGCACGCGAAGGAAAAAGTTTCCCCATCCCTGTTCTAGGGCGTCCCCTCCCGGTGTTTCCATTCACATGTGCCTTATAAATTAACTTTCTTGCCTTTAATTCATCCTCTCAACATGACCAAACCATCTAAGCAAACTCTTTTACTCTTTTCAATTTTCGTCACTACATCTTTTAAACGACGTGGTTGTCGTTGCGGGCAATAAATGGAATGTTATATTATGAAAAAGAAAAAATAAACAGTAAAAATGACATACCCTATCAACTTCATGCGCCTTTTTCAGGGCTTCGCCCCATTGCTGCAGTCGCTTATACGACGCTGCAGCCTCAGTCTGGAACCACATGCACTGCATTTCGTTCAGATTCTCTGTCGCCGGTACACCTGTAACGACAAATTATTTAGTCATTTTTTTTTATAATTTAACTAGCATCCGCCCGCAACTTCGTTTGCGTAGAATTCGGAATTCTTGCCGTTTAAAAATATTTTGTTTCCGTATACACAACTAATAATAAGAAAAAACGATACGATGTACAATGTCAAACAATGTAATACCCTCCCGAAATTTGTATGGAAAAAAATATCGACTAGAATAGAATAGAATAGAATAGAATACTCTTTATTATGTACACCATATAGATTACAGACATAAATATAGAAATACCACCACCACTAGTGCCTTACCTTAAGTACATATGAATTGAAAAAGTCACATTAGTACTTGCCTGGATGAACTCACATCCCATTAATTAACTATAACTATTTAGATAATTGGGTAGTTGCATGATATTGAATACTATATATTCTAGTAGATAATATATCCACACATGTAATACATTAATAGAATTCGAAATCAAATTTGAAATCGGTCGAAAAATAAAAAACTTATAACTTATGGAAACTTTTTGTCTATCTCTTTCTCGCAAAACGAAGTTTTGCATGTAATTTATATGGCGATACTGAACTATGACGTCACAATTCAGTATTTCCCTCTCTGTCTAATTGAGAGTTTTGAACGCTCATATCTTTTCAAATTTTAAAAATATTAAAAAACTGTTTATACCAAGCTATTAGTGAGGTAAAAAAGCTTCAATTTAAATAATAAAAAAAAAATAGTCAACTCGCGGATTCTTTCTCACCTTCTCTGGTGAACTTGGCACACATCTCCTCTGCCCTCTTAACGTGTCCGGCACGTAACATGTAGCGCGCACACTTGCTGTTCACGTAGCGGTCGGCCGTGTCCATCGCTTGCGCTTCTTCTAGCCATTGATAGGCAGACACCGGGTCCCCAGCATGCTGCAATATAATATGTGTTACTGGACTCTATGTGGCGTATAGTTGGCCTATGAAAAGGTTGATCGTACTTAGAACCTTGTCATATTATGTGAAGCACATACATTTTTCGGTAGCATGATCCATCGTTTTATATGGTCGTAAATTTAAATGTGGAACAATGATGATACCAAAACGATGGCCAGTAGTATGTAGGCTTAAAAACTGCATAAAAACTTTTTCCTGGACTCGTAATAAGTTTGATGTTTTCAGTAATCTGTCTCGATCAAAGAATACCGGGAATGTAGTAATCAAGTCATAAAAACAACTACATAAATTGACAAGTTAATGTGACAAGGTCCAAAAGTGATCAAGGTTTTCGTTGGGTGATATTATTGAACCAGTTCAGACTAGATCCGTTCCATACATGCCCAGTTTGCTTCTCTCATAGTAGTAGTGAGTTGGGTGTGAAGGGCGTGTGTACAGCGAGTACTTTTTTGAATAACAAATAATTTCAGTGTATGTGGAAATTTTAGTAATGTAATCATGCGTTTCGAAGCTTGTCCACATGAAGATATTATGATTTAGTGCTCCGAAAACTTGTACGCGGTGAGTCGCTTGTAATAAAGGTCCCTTGACGTCTGTATTGGTCCAGTACGTATACTTAGTTATGTATAGGACCTATACCGGACACCAGTCGGTACGGGCTGGTGTCCACAACTCCACGTCGATGTGCGTATTTTGCGTACGGGCGGTAAAATCGATTATCCGATCCACCCCAACTCCTCAAGACAGGCCAGCAACCCTTGATGTTACTGACCCTCTTACGGCGGGTACCTGGGTTACCTCTTAGGGTCTGTGCACACCACGTTTTTTAAACGCGCCGTTGATGCGCGTTTGTAGCGATACAGACGCGATACGCACGCGAGTCAGACGCAGCCTGTAGACCTTCTGTAGGACAAAAGCGCGCCGTCGACGCACGTTTCTAAAACGCGCGTCAGCGGCGCGTTTAAAAAACGTGGTGTGCACAGGCCCTTACTTATACGTACTTACGTAGCGTATTTTACGCCCAATATATAAAAACTGTACCAACCTTATAAATCCTTCCTTTTACAATAAACAACTCTATAAGCGTAGGCGTATGTTCGATGGCCGCGTCAATATAGTGAAGCGCCCTTTCAGTCTCCTGTTTATGATCAAAGTGTTGAGCGGCGTAGTAATACGCCCATAGTAACGCGCTGGCCGGCTGCTTAGTTTCACTAGCGTCGGGGCCAAATGTGCCGTTTTTGGTGAGGTTCTCCAAATATTGGAGTATTAACTTCTCTATTGACTCTGCTTTGCTCTGGTCCTGGTATAACGATCTGGAATAGGGACGATGACAATTTTAAAATTATAAACTCAAAAAAAATATTCGTTTACAAATAGTGCAAACAATACAATAAGTCTTTAAGCTCAAAAAATAGTCAAATTAGTTACTTTTTAAAATACATAACTGCCAGACAAAGACGGCACTGTCACAGAAGCGACGTCACGACTATGTAACTTCATACTAGACATACATTGCCCCTACCGCGCGACAGTGACGGGAATAACCCCTTCCAAAAACTTTTAATTTTTCCATATTTCCATTTTTTTCGACTATCTCATTTTACCATGCCTTCTTTGAAATTACATTATTTGTTCGAACATTTCTGACATTAGTCATCATCCCTACTGTAATGGATTATTTAGAAAGTCGTCAATAGCGTTAGAGTTTATTCAATGACGGAAATGTAGCAACAATAAAATGGAGGAAAGATCAAATTTTTCCTCCAGGGAAAATATCTAATTAATATTGAAACAGGAAATTTGTTTTACTTTTGAAAGGTAGTAAGTCCTATATTTTCTTTGATACTCATGCCTCAGCCGGCTATCGAACCAACACAAATGCATGACATCCTATATTTATGTCACGAATCAGTATAATTATTTCCATCACAACTTCTCTTGTCTTTAATTTAAGAAAGACCATGAAATCAGGGGTCCTCTTTCATGTTCTACGCCTATAAGACTCGAAGGGTGAGGCAAACGTGTACGTGCATAACTGGTGACATTTAGGTTTTTCGCCAGTTATGATGAAGACTCATATAATAGGAGGCGAGCTTATTGCTTATTTACTCATAAATTCCTAGTTCATACCTGAGATCAACAAATAGCGGAGGTATTCCTTTATGTAGTCCTTGTCTGAGGTACTCGTCGACTAGTTTCTCGAAGACGGGCTGCGCCAGCGCTTCCGTCAACTGTAAGCGACGCGGCGCTATCGCTCTGGGGAATTCTTTCCTGAAAATCGCAAAATGGTAGGTTTTATAACGTATCTATATATATAACAAGCCCTTATTTTCCCGCTCTAGGGAAAATAGTGTCATTCTACCTTTTCCACTTCTGAAGGCCCATCCGCGTAAATCTCGTCGCAATCTCATCAATGTCAAAATGAAGGGATTTTAGAAGTATTCTTGACAGACCAGACTGTGAAAGTTGTTAAAATTCTCTGTTTTTTGCTTTAGGTATGGAGTCAAGCTCGTTCTTCTTCTAATTGGCCTTCCGTGAATTCACCTAGCGTTCAAAAGGACTCGATAGTTCTTTGAGCCAATATGTGTATACGTAACAGTTGCAGCTAAACGTAGGCCTCATTAGCTTTATTTAACACTTTGACAGCGGGGCGTTTTATTGTACCGCTACCCCTAGTGCGCCTATATAACTAGAGAACATGATAACCTAAATGACTATTCAAATAATTATTTTTGTATCTATTAATTTTTGTATATTATGAAAAATAAATAAAAAACGTAATTATATTGTATTTAGTATAGGAGCACGATCCGAGTTCGTGGGTCGCTGACAAAGTGTTAGGGTGCGTTTCCACAGAAGCGGAGCTGGACGAAGCGGAGCGGAGACGTGTAGGAATCGTCCAATCACAGACGAGACGAGTGACGCGATAAGAATTTCAACCATTGTGATTAGTCGATTCCTGCACGTCTCTGCTCCGCTGCGCCCAGCTCCGCTTCAGTGGAAATGCACCCTTAATCGACAAGGGATACTCTTTAGAAACGTCGTCGGTACAATGCACACGCACAGCAGTAAGGTCTGAAGATAGAAACATGCGACGTTAGTGTACGGTTGCGCGACGTTCGGCACCCATTCCGCGAACGCTAAACGCACTCAACACTCTTCTTGAATCTAGTCCAGCGGAGTCATTACGGAACACACCATCAGTAGCAATAGCTTTATTTTGACAGTTCAACAACATTCATTGCGTTGTTTACGTCGTTGAGTAGACAAATTTTTCGAACATAAATATGAAGCAATGGATTAGGAATATCCTTCAAAATGATTCAGATTGTGATATGGTGGATTACGGAATTAGGGTGCTGGACTAGATCTATTCGCTTATGAATTTACTTTTAAAATGTCTGGCGATTTTTGAAACGGTTCATAATATACAGTGTGTCCGGACATGGACTAGCGATATTCTAAATACTTAAATATAAGCTATTTTAAAGTACTATTACACTATAGGCTTGGGTCCAATACACTTCCCCGCTATGTGGCAGCCATTTTGTTTTTTTTGTTGAAATATGCTCTATGCGAGTACAAAAAAAATCATATATCTCAAAGTTTTAGTCATACTGAGATAAAAATAGGCTTATTCGGAAGGCAATAATATTGTCTACCGTCTGCATTACAAAGCAATGTGTTCACAATTCCATAACTTTTGAAAAAAAATGTGAAAGTCGAAAAAAAAATCAAAAAATTATGCAATTCAACCAATAATGGTTAATTACTACAAAAACAACCCCGAGAACTTTTTTATTTTTTATACTAGATCGACAGTTTTTGAGCTACGCTACAATGCAACATAAAATTCACAACTGTATGTTTAATACTTTAAGAGTTATTGTTGTTTGAACATAGCGTATGCGCAAGCACAAAACGTCTTTGTTAACCGCCAGAGTGTCATTTATGGCATTCACTGTATTCCATCTGAGAGCAGGCGAGAAATACTGTTCGTTACTACCGTGAGTAAGCGAGATAGAACGTATTAGTCCACTACCTGAAACAAAATCAGTTTTAAGGACAAATTATTAGTTGGGTTAGTTTAGTTGTCCCTCGCCCTGCGTTGTGATCGCTATCGCTACTTTCACTTACCGTCCGTGCTGTTTACGTGCTGCGTTAGTGTTTTGTATTTAAAAGTGTGATAAAGTATGGCACAGCGTCAATATTCATCGCAACATATTGCTGACATACACTTTGTGTATGGCTTTTGCAATGGAAGTGCAAATTTGGCTGTACAAGAATATCGACGAAGGTACCCTAACAGGCCTACACCGAGTCGCCAAACTTTTATCGACGTGCATTCAAGATTAGCGGAAAGAGGTATTCAAAGAGCTGTTAATGAACGCAATCGCTTGGTATCGCCCGAAGATGAAGAAGAAGTGCTTAGACTAATAACCAATGATCCTAGACTAAGCGTTAGACGGATTTCAGTGCAACTTCGAATGTCTAAGTGGCATGTATGGAGAATTTTGAAAAGAGAAGGGTTACACCCTTATCATTTTCGACGGGTTCAAGACGTGATCGAACCAGATTTTGCTGCGAGATCTGTGTTTTGTTCGTGGATAAATAGAAATTTGAGACAGAACCGTAATTTTTTACAAAGAATACTGTGGACTGATGAAGCCAAATTTACAAGAGCTGGGATTACAAACCACAGAAACGACCATCTCTGGTGCTCCGCAAATCCAAGGGCGGTGCGCCCAAGCTCATTTCAACATGAATTCTCAGTAAATGTGTGGGCCGGCATAATCAACGATAGGCTGATAGGGCCATTGGAATTGCCACCTACATTAAACGGCGCTAGATTTTTAGAATTCTTACAGACACAGTTTGCGGACAGCCTCATGGACCTACCTCTATCATACCGTCGGCGTATGTGGTTCCAGCTCGATGGTGCACCCGCGCATTTTTCTCGAGCAGTGAGAGAATATTTAAATAATAATCTACAGCCGTGGATCGGTCGTGGTGGTGTAGTAGCGTGGCCGCCTCGCTCACCCGATTTGACACCCTAGGATTATTTTTTGTGGGGTCATATGAAACAAAAAGTATACGCTACAGTTCCAAATACCAGGGAAGAACTCGTCGCAAAAATTATGGCAGCCGCCGAAGAAATTAGATCCGATTTGGATTTAATTAGGCGCTCATCAACCCAGGTGGCACAGAGAGCCGTAGTGTGTCTACAAGCTGGAGGTGGCCACTTTGAGCAACTGCTTTAGATATTTTAATCTTCATTTAATATTGGAAAAAACATTAAATAAAATTCAATATGAATGTTATGTTTTTTTAATGATTTCCTGTTTAGGGTTCCGACAAAGGCCTTTTGTGCTTGCGCATACGCTATGTTCATACAACAATAACTCTTAAAGTATTAGACATACAGTTGTGAATTTTATGTTGTATTGTAGCTTAGCTCAAAAACTGTCGATCTAGTATAAAAAATAAAAAAGCTCTCGGGGTTGTTTTTGTAGTAATTAACAATTATTGGTTGAATTGCATAATTTTTTGTTTTTTTTTTTCGACTTTCACATTTTTTTTCAAAAGTTATGGAATTGTGAACATATTGCTTTGTAGTGCAGACGGTAGACAATATTATTGCCTTTCGAATAAGCCTATTTTTATCTCAGTATGACTAAAACTTTGAGATATATGATTTTTTTTGTACTCGCATAGAGCATACTTCAACAAAAAAAACA
Organism: Eremobia ochroleuca; assembly: GCA_949629135.1. NCBI lineage: Eukaryota > Metazoa > Arthropoda > Insecta > Lepidoptera > Noctuidae > Eremobia > Eremobia ochroleuca. Next base: position 9,137,976 of record OX451385.1, on the reverse strand, counting down.
AAATGGCTGCCACATAGCGGGGAAGTATATTGGACCTAAGCCTATAGTGTAATTGTACTTTAAAATAGCTTATATTTAAGTATTTAGAATATCGCTAGTCCATGTCCGGACACACTGTATTATTATTTAATTACCATTAATATTCAATATTTTTTTTTAATCCTGTGTAAAAAACAAATCAACAAAATCGAATGTGTAATCCATCATTTAATTGTGTAATGTGTCTATGTCTAATCAGTGTATTTGCATGTATGTTGTTCTGGTTAAATAAATAAATGGCAAGTAAAGGTTCTTAGTCCACCTCTACACTCTAGGCGCACTAAGAAAGTATTTTTACTACACCCTGCAATTGTAAAAATAGAGAGTTGAGATTTATAAGCGCACCCTGCAATTGTAAAAATAGAGAGTTGAGATTTATAAGCGCACCCTGCAATTGTAAAAATAGAGAGTTGAGATTTATAAGCGCACCCTGCAATTGTAAAAATAGAGAGTTGAGATTTATAAGCGCACCCTGCAATTGTAAAAATAGAGAGTTGAGATTTATAAGCGCACCCTGCAATTGTAAAAATAGAGAGTTGAGATTTATAAGCGCACCCTGCAATTGTAAAAATAGAGAGTTGAGATTTATAAGCGCCGTGAAATGTTTCCGAAACCCACGCGAAAGATATCGCACAGTTCAGTATCGTTGCGCAGGTCAGTTTATATCACAAAAAACATTAAGATATCAAACATGAGGCCTTGTACATACCACATTTAAGAACCAAAACATACAAACAAAACACTTCAATTAGATCTATTAAGACTGTCATTATCGATCCGATGCACATTATGTAACTAGGCCACTAAATTTGTACCGTTATGTGTAGCTAAAGATAATGCGCTCGACGCATACATAATATAGCGATTATAGACATGTAAATAGATCGATAATATCGGCATTTGATTAATATATTTATTTATGGAGATGATTGTGAATTTGTGATAGAGGATGCTTGGTTTTTGGTACTTAACAGCACTGTGTCTAGCAGATTTTTTTTTAATCGTTATAAAATAACAATAAAACATTATTAATTTTTATGTATAAAAATCAATCTGCCTAGCCTTTTCCCAGTTATGTTGGGGTCGGCTTCCAGTCTAACCGGATGCAGCTGAATTTTACAAGGAGCGAGTACTTATCTGACCTCGGTAAGACTGGTTATCAGGCTTTCGGGCTTCTGACGAGCCGTAACGACTGTCAAATATCTACGAATGACAACCGGGATCAACGGCTTAACGTGCTTTTCGAGGCACGGAGCAGTCTTGTGTGACACAGTGGACGACAAAATTGTAAACATTTCATTTTGCCCCACTAGTGGGAAAGCTTGGTTGGCAAAGTGGAATAAAACCTGTGAAATGATTATGGACGACAATTAGTGGTGCCGTGTATGATGATCTTGTGGAGGATTATAGTAAAGTAACCATTATTGAGTCTTATTCCTATTTTCTTTACAACACTTAATACTATTAATACTTTTTGAAACTAGGCATTATTGAGGATTAATCTAAAAAGTATTGAAAAAACTGTTATGACTTCACGATAACGATAATTTGGATCATCGTCGATTATGATTATCTTCACATTTAGTTTATGACCAAATGGTATTATTTACCAATAAATAATAATCTTACGGAACACCGAAGCGGTGTTGTAAAAAGCTTAAAAATGCATGACCTGTCTGCACCATGATGAGAACTGCTATTTTAGACGCCGCCGTCCCTGAGAGCAGTGGTGACCCGAGAGCAACGGCCCCGACTTACGAGTTACAAACCAAGACAGGCGCTATCATATGTTCTACATACAATACAGAGTATTCAAAATTCTGTCAGATACTTTCGGATTTGGATTATTATACCAATTTTGTCCAACGCAAAACGCAATGTGTTTAGCGCACTCATGCATTAACTTATTATGTGTATGAGCATAAATACTTGTGATTGTATTTTGAAGGTGGGCCATATAATTTTGTTACCATGTCAGCCGTTGGGCCTTGTGGCTAAATAATAACAGCCGCACGGGTCGATCGATCAGATTAAGCTACGCTTGCCGCGGTTGGTCTGTGGATGGGTGACCATCTTTACATACCGAGACTCCTTCGTGCCTCGGAAAGCACGTTAAGCCGTTGGTCCCGGCTGTCATTCGTGGATCTTTGACAGTCGTTACGGGCAGTCAGGAGCCCGAAGTCTGACAACCAGTCTTACCAAGGGGTATCGTATTACCCAGTAACTGGGTTGTGGAGGTCAGATAGGCAGTCGCTCCATGTAAAATACTGGTATTCAGCTGCATCCGGTTATACTGGAAGCCGACCCCAACTTAGTTGGGAAAAGGCTAGGCAGATGATGATGTCAGCTGTTGGGCCATCTAGTAAATAAAACTTACCTACAGTTAGGGTAGATACCTGGCCATTACAATTAAACTTTAAAAGCTTTAAGTTACTAATAGTTTGAATAATCTAAAAAACTTCAAGGATATCTTTGAAGAGGTTTTTATGCTTAAAACTTATCAGCAAATAAATATGTTTTATTGTTTGCCAATTGAGAAGACAGGGGAAAGCACAATATTTTTAGACCTGGATCGAAATCCTGAAATCTGTTCACAGAAGACTAAAGGTCACAGCTCATTAGAGCCACCCGGCACCCACTCCGCACCGCCTCGCCTCCTGCGGCTAGTATTCTTTATATGGACTTGTATGGGTATGCGCTCACTACCGTAGCGTCACCGGGTCGCCTCGGTATTCCACGCGCAGACGGCGGGTGGACCACTCGGTGACAACTCGCTGCTCGCATGCTTGCCTTGCGTTGACTGCGCATTGACAACGCGCGGGTCCCGAGTGGACCGTGCGCTGCCCGCGAATGATTCACGCGAGGACGATACGTTGGCGATGCACCACTCCCCACCCTCCCTTCATTCAATTCACGGTTTGTAAAATTTGACATTACGTAACACACGTGTAGACCTAGTGCCAATTGTTAATAGACTACTCGAAAATTCTCGTTGACCGCGCGGGATCCACTGGTTGACGACGCGAGGTCCACTGTTTGACCGCGCGACGTTTATTGGTGATAACGCGGCATCCACCCGTGGACCACCTGTCGACGAGTGGACGCCGTGCGACGAGGCCGTGCGGGGTGGGTGCCGGGTGGCTCTAATGAGCTGTGACCTTAATAGTTTTTGGTGGTTCAATTCAAAAATTTTGTAGCCTCTGGGCCTGGGGTTTGAGCAGCCTTGGACTACCCCATCCTTTTATGGCGTAAAAATGACAAATGATCATATTACTCACTTATATACATCAAAGAAGGCCACTTTTTCATCAGAATTAGTAAGTTGTTTTGCTTCTATTAGTTTTTCATAATACATCACATTCTCGGGGTTTCTCTTCAACAAGTCTTCGTAAACGGCTTCTGCTTCCTTAAACCTGAAAATAAAAAAGTATTTGGTACAATAAAGGGGAAAAAAAAACAGTCATTTTCACCTTGTGTACTTTTTGCTCGCTTGCAGTTTGTCCTAAACAAACCCACAAAAATAGAGGATACTTGAAGGCTTTTTTAAGGTTTTATTCACTGTCCTTTTGGCTATCAATTAGCACTACTCTCAAAGGACTTATTTCAATGAAACCATTTACAGGCACTTTTGAATGGTCAAAGAGTCTGTCATTTAGTCAGAAAGTTGAAAGTAGTTGCCCTTTCCAAAACATAAGATCTCTATGGAGAAGAACAGGCTGGAATCTCCTAATCAGAGGATGATCTTGCTTCATAAAAAAAACTGTAAACAAGACTTTTATAGGAAAAAGGTCAGAATGGAATATGCCATACCCGTGTCGAAGCTACACAGCAATTTGCTACTAGCACAATAAGCAACTCATTGGTTTGTCTGAAGTCTTGATGTGACATAGATAGCATAGATAGAGTATTCTATCTTCATCATTAAAATACTTCGAAACACGAAATATTTCATTAGAAAGATCATGTTAAGCACAGCAAGAGATTTTCAACAGTTTTTTTTTTTTCATAATGTATGAAAAATTATTACTAACCTTTTCAACTTCAAATAATATTCGCCAGAGGTTTCCTTAATGGATAGCTTATCGAGAATTTGGGCTGAAAACTTGTGTAGATGCTGCAGAGCCCTCTCATACTGTCCAGACTCTGCCAGCACCATATTTTGGTACAGGAGCAGTTCTGAATGCTCATAGTCATAAGGCCCCTTCATCTGGTTGGTGCGGAAAGCGTCCAGGATGCTGTTCGCCATCTCATAGTCACCAAGGAGATGGTAGCTCATGGCGAAACCGATCCACGACGCTCTCTGTGTGGGTCTGAGCATGAACAGCTGGTAACGAGTATCCTGGAAAGTTTGGGTAAATAATGAGTGAAAAATTTGGTTTTATAATAGCCACACCTTGATATAAGGCTATGTTTAAACGAAGACGAAAACTTAACATAGCACGGTAGCCTCACAATTGTTTTTGTGGTAAAAAAAAACTCGCCTTAGGCCCAAAATTCGTGTGCATTTTGGAATACGTAATCGTAATGACTAAGAAGTTATATGTAGATATTATGCTGTACTGCATACATATAAATTTTTTGCTATTGTAATTTTTTTTTTTTTTAATATCCTTATAGAAGATGGTAAATGCATTAAATACAGAGAAAAGCACAAACATCACTTTAGCCTTAGTAGGAGATTTTGATGCTATTACAATAAATATATCAATTTAATTCAATCTGTTTATGGACTTAATAATTTAAATTTCCTTTGGAAATCCAATGCTGAATATAAACCTCCAGCTAATCAGCTGTAAAGAGCTTTGGTCTGCGGCAATGTCCAAGTAGAGGTTGGAAATTTACCCAAGGGTACATACAATGGGATACAAAGTAGCCTATGTCCTCCCCCAAGTCTACCCGTGTCTACTAATGTCTTTTCAGTTGTTAAGGCGTGAAAATATGATAGACAGACAGAGTTACTTTCGCATTTATAATAAAAGTATGCATAGTTGTGATGCAGTAAGATTTTTTGCCAAATGGAATTCAATTATTTCAATGATAAGAAAGTGAAGCCAGCCAAAGTTAAATGACTTGTGTTATAAGTATAGAGCCACTGCTTGTAAAGGACATGTTTATTGTTTATTAAACAAATTTTGATGTCAAATATTAAGTATGCATGTAAAATAACAACAACCAAATGACATAATGATGACAGCAATTATGACATCACAATTCAAAGCATTTCAAGATATGCACCATACAATGTTTTAAGAACCATCAATTTCATTTTATACATTTGTGTATAATAAAGTGCTGAAAAGTAATCAGCAAGTATCAAAGATACTTTGTATAATATTTATTCTATTTAAGGTTTTTTATTAAATAGACTGAGTTGTGTTGTCACAGGACTCCAATGACTTTGCTTAGAAGAAATGATTTTTAAGAAAATCAGAACCATTTTCGAATAAGGCTTCAATATCTCTAGTATCATAATTAATAGGATGAGGTATTATGACTCTAATGCCTATACATACCCCTTTTGTCAGTAACTCTATACACTATTATAAAAGAAAATAATTTAACACTTTGAAACTCACTTTGTAACCTTCCAAGTCACGCATCTGAATTTGTAACAATGACAAATCCCGTAGAATCTGAATGTTTTCCTTTTCCCACTTGAGGGCATTACGGTAACATTTGATGGCCTCATCATACTTCTTGTCGGAACGCTGCAGCAGACCATACACATGCCAACAGACAGGAGACTTGAGGTCATTGCGCAGTCCTCGGCGTACATACTCATAAGCTTCATCTTTGCGACCCAGGCAATTTAGAGTCAATCCTTTCATAGCCAATGTTTCTGAAAAAGTATTTCATTAATAAGTATTCATAGTCATAGTATTTGTTTTGGTCAATATTTTAGGGGATTTCTTATATGAAAAAAGTCCTGTATTTTAGTTTCAAGCAATCTTGGTTTGTAATCTAACTAAACAACTATAATTATGAAGGAATGCAGTGTTCCAAGGAATACTTCAAACAATTTCAAAACGTGTAAACATTGACAAAGACTTATATTTTGAAAACAATTTCACAACTTCATAACTCCATTAAAGAAGATATAGGTGATATTTACTAAAGATAGTGCTACTTTACTTCAGTAGGAATTGTAAATCAATGCACCACTAATCAAGCTGCCTGAATATAAACATAGTTTTTAGATTATTAAAGTTTTTATAAAATCATTGATTGTTTTATGTAATTTTTGCCCTGATTTTAATATGGCATTAAAACTTACCTCCATGCTCTTGAAATTTAGGGTTAGACAGTATCTGCTTGGCAAATTTCAACCCATTTTTATATTGTTTATGTTCGTAACAGCGCTGAAAGATAACAATGCACTCATCATCATCGTTTAACCTCTATTATTAGATGCACCCAAAAGGGTGCTAGCCTAGTACATTTTGTAAGTGTCTTGATGCTAATATGATTCACTACAAAATATTATTGCTATAAATATTTTCATATAAGTTTTGGCATCACGAAAGACCTTAAAAATACTCTAGTTGTGATTTGCATTAATTTTTAAATTGAAGATAATCGCAAAGAATGACAAGCAACACCAAACCGAATTGTATGTTTACAATCGTACTTACCAAAATTCTTTTGAAAAGCGCATTTTCTTTAGGTGGCAAAGGATTACTAGGTGGCATTTTGTTCGAATAAAATGAAGTATCTTTTTATTATTTCACTAATAAATTGAAATAATTCTAAAAACCTCGTGGCTATAAACCAAAGAAGTCGATGAAGGATTGCTGTCTATGGGTAACAAGAGCTGGTCACGTGACCAAATTGCCCGTACACAGATAACAATTTATACTTTTTGAGATGGAATTGTTTGAAACGAAACAGAAATTCACAGTTTTGTTAGTTATTACAATAATTCTAATTATAACATTGAATTTTTAACTCTGGTAGATTAACAATACACAGAATCGACAACATGGTCATTTCACCGGTAGTTTGTGGTGATTAGAACGTGCATTTATAAAATATGTTATGAGAAAAATACTTCATCAAAGATATCTTTCATGTTTTGAATTTAAGTGAAAAAATTGTAATTACTACTTCAAATATATAACATATTTAACTTTAAGGCCAAGGACAGGTTATTATGTGCTAGAAAAATGGAGCAACCTTAAGGCTAGTTTTATATAAAACGTGTCTTACAAACTGCAAGAATAGTCTAGTCAAGTCTGAAGTCAAGTCAAGTCAATCAAGTCCACTGTCAAATCATATTATCATCTGTCACTAGTCAAAGAGCTGTTCTGTCAAACACAAAACATAATTTAATTTGTTGATTGGGGAAAAGATTAATAAGAAATTGTTATATTAACCGTAAACATTACTTAATTTGTTTCGTTCATTTTAACTCTATTTTATACTGTAGTAACATGGGCATAGAAAACATGCGTCGTTGGCCTATGTATATCGTATTTGCCGTCTGCATTTTGTTGTTACTTTCACTGATCAATAGTTGGAGTGCGGAGACTGAATTGCGAAACCGAGTTTCGGAGATAAGTATACAACTACAGGAATGCTCCAAGCAGCAGACATCATGCATGGAGGAATCTTTAACTTTACTTGAACAGCGTGACGGATACGTGATCAAGGTGAATGAATTAGATAAACAAAAATCTAGATTGGTTGACGATGTGGATGACTACAAGAGTAAACTTTTGAAATCGGAGGGTCAAGTGAACCATACGAAAGTAGACGTGGATCTTTGCAAGACAGAGTTGCAGTCACTGAAGAACTTGCAAGTGAGTAAGACAGCTATAGTGGAAACACTGAGGTTAGAGAAAGATACACTGACAACTCAGTTAGTTGAGAGGAAGCAGAAGATTGCAGACTTAGAGAAGGAGATTGACAAGCTGAAGTTGGCACTGACAACGAGAGCATCAAATCCCTCTTCGGCACCCAAAGTGACCCCTGCTGCTCAGCCACCTAGGATGAGCCCAGCCCTAAGTGCCCATAACCCTATAAATGAACCCGTATTAGAAAATAATGATGCTAAAGAGGAGATAGAGGAAGCCAATAATGACGGCAATGACTTTGATCCTCAGTTACAATAGCTTTAAGTAATTGCTCATAATTTGGTGGCCTGCTGGTGTGATATTATTACCACGTAGAGGACGAAGTATGAGGCTGATAGTAGAAAGGCTGTAAGCTAAGTAGTGTACATAAAAACTTCAGTAACTTTACTAAAATTGGAAAAAAACCTATAAAATGTTTTCGTTATTAAAGAACGAAACATAAAAATTACACTTTTTAAATTCCAACTTTTTTTGGAAAAAATCTTCCATTACGTTTTTTATAACATTATTTTTATATTAAGAAAACATGAAATTAAGCAGCATTTGTGTGCATTAAAATTATGATAAATAATCACTTGATAACATAAAAAACGTTGTACATGGAATTACTCTGATATGATAGTGGTATCATTTTGTTGTAATTCCTCTAAGTACTATTAATTCTTATTTGAATGTACTTGCTGTTCCACAAAATGATTATTTTGTAAGCCTCAATTTTTTGTGTACTCAATAACTGATCTTTCAATGGCTGGTTTTATCTGAATAATAAATATGGCGGTTTGACATATTTACCATACAAAAGCAACAGATGTGAGTGGAAATGCCTGGAGGGTAAGCCCTAGTAGGACATCCGGTGACCTTATAGGTGATGTTCTTCAAAAAGGTCAGATGCGTAGTACTTGCAACATGCACGGTAGTTTGACCAGCAGGGTATTGCGTAACAAACTACCAGTAGCTATGGATTTCATTTTGACAGTTCAACAACATTCATTGCATTATTTACATTGTTGAGCAGAAAATTTTTCGAACATATGGAGCAAGGGATTAGCAATATGCTTCAAAATGATTAAAATTGAGAGTAATAGTGTGTTACGCAATTAGAGTGTAGATGTGTGAATGTAGATGAAGCAAAAGGAGTAGGTAAGGATAGCAGGTGGCGTTCTTAAATTATCCACCCCCATGGGAAGGTGTGGTTTATGGATTATTTGGATATTTAAAGCAGAGGTTTCTGTATTGTAAACTGCCATATTTATGCCTTAGATTAAAGTTATCTGATGATTGAAAAATCAGCCCTATGTTTATTAATAGATAATATACTCATTAATTCAGGGTTGTACTTTTGTAAAGACAAAAGAAAAAAAGGTATGAAGAAATTAACCCTTTACCGCATAGGAAACCATATATGGTTTGACATGTTTACAGCTTATTTTACTCTAAAAAAATAAAAAACTAGCATATAAATCCTAATGGGGTTTGTTTTTCATATCATTAGCAATAATAAAACACAACTATTTTGTCTATCATCACATACCACTTCGAAATAAAAAATAAAATAAAAAATAAATAAACAATACACTAAAATTAATTCTGAAGCTTTAATAAAGACATTAACATTAAAAAAAAAATATTTGTCACTTACTTATCATGCAGTAAAGGGTTAATTTTTTTGAATTCTAAATTAAGGTATTATAACTTGTTCATAGTCCTTGTCTGTTATTTACACTATGAGATGCTGGGACTGTGTTGTCTCTTGAAAATTCTAATGTGTGCTGCAGTATTTTTATCTCATGCTATGTGCTGACACTACTCGTCTTCACACACACATTCACAGCGTGTTTGTACACTTGGTTACCAAAACAGAAGCTTACATCCCTTTGTGAGATAAAAATACTAAAATAAAACGATTAGTTTTTTGCAAGTACAGCCACACCCGTAAGTGCATTTACATAAACTATTGGTGTTACTATATGCCTTTCTACTGTCGTAGTTCCGAGAATGCATTTGTTTTTTTTTTTATTTAATTAAATACTATTAATCTCTATGAAATAATGAAGAGGTTAATTGAACTTCATAATTTAAGTGCAATTTCATGTGAAGCCATTAGCCATAATTCATACTCGATTAGCAATAATTTTAGATAATATTTCATAAATCACAAGTATTTAATTGTTAGTATGGATATTGGTATTAATTAGTTAGTAAAAGCCATGATGGTGCCAGAAAAGAGTATTTAGATCTGAAGAGTGTAATTTCTATTTATTTTGCTCAACTCTCGAATTTTATCCCCATTTTCTTATTACTTATTATATTAATATTCATAATATTTGATACTTTTATGCATCCTTAGTAAAAAAAAAAAAGTAAAATTGTAATAATAAAATAAAAATACCTAAATGCTAAGTGACCATCCGTAAATTACGTCACACTGATAGGGAAAAAGGGGGTGAACAAAATGTGACATTGTGTAACTAGGGGGGGAATCATGAGCTTTGCGACATCACATTAATGATATTCTAATAAATTTCATGTATAAAACTAAAGTATTAAAGTTTAAATTCTATTCAAAATCCATGGACATAAGGTGATTAAATTGTGTATTGTTCATTTGATTTGTTGTTTTATCTGGAATGTGTGTGTGATCCATGGTTGATTTCATGAAAAAAGATTTTAAGTATAATTTAAATGTATGTGTAAATGTATACTTAAATTCATTAAGTATACATACCTACTTAAATACTGTTATTTAATGTTTTTGCTTTTCTAGATTTTAAATAGCAAAATATGTTACGTCATACACCAGGGGAGGGGTCACATAAAGATGACAAGGGCAGAGTGGGATCCAGAAATCATGATATTCGTGTGACTTAATTTAGGTATCTCCCCTAATGTAATAAATAGCGGCGTCCTGTTATGCGTATGATAATTATTATGAGTAATGTTAGTACTGTATTATTTCGTAATTCTCTTTTATATAGTTGAGGAATAAATTTTATAGATTTTTTTCTTTTTTTACTAGTTCTCTTTTATTGCACCTAAATCATTAAATTGAAGCATAAATTGACAACCTATCCTAATACATGAAGTTATTAACGCTCAAGAAAAATTGCTCTCGCCTCTATTTCTTCTAAACTGTAACGCGCAGTTTACGCTTCATTTTAGCCGAAGCAGTTGAATTATTAAACTAGATTCTGCTCGCGACCGCGTCCGCGTGATAATTTTTGCTCCCCCGACCCACCCCGTCGCATCGCATCGCCTGCCCGCGCTATTACTTCGCTTTCGCTTAGCATACTTTTTTTTTGCTCGGCTCCTAGGGGTCCTAACGTGATGATAAATAGCCTACAGCCTTCCTCAAGAATTGGGCTATTAAATGCAAAAATAAATTTTCAAATCCGACCGGTAGTTCCATAGATTACCGCGTTTAAAAAAACAAACAAACTCTTGGCACTGTGACCGCATCCTTGCCATTAAATTCATTTTAAGGCCTTCTTTGGATACGCCAATACCAAACGTTTGGCATTATTCGCAAGAACATGTAAGGGGTAGGCGAGAGGTATTTAATACAGCATAGCTATTCGCAACCAATCGATAGGTTTCCGAATCGATAATAACACATCCATTGACTCATTGACTAATCCGCCTTGCCCCCGACAGCCGTTAGCTGTCGATAGAATGGCGGTCATCCATTTAGGGCTGAATTTTCCAACGCCAGATAATTTTATCCAGAGAATAATTTTGATTCTTTGACAATTCTTCGATACAAAATCTATCAGACGTCAATTTTATTCCAGAAATAAAAATTATCTGTCGATTGAAAAATCAGCCGTCAAACTGACAAAATTTTAGAATTTTGGATTTGTGAACAGCCTTTAGTTAGAACACACTTTAGCTAACATTGATTGATGTTCAATTCGGCACGGAAGCGTATCGAACGGCAGGTGTTTCGCCGATGTACTTACTGTAGAAAAATCCTGATAGAACCGCCTGTCTATAGTGTGCGATGGTTCATGTAAACTTAATATTAAAAAGATTTCATTTTTTGTATGTTTGTTTGTAATGGATAAACTCAAAAAATACTTAACCGATTTAAAAAGTTCTTTCACCTAAAGAATGCTACATTATCAGCGAGTAACATGGGCTGTATTTTTTTAAATATATTGTGGTGTCTTACGGCTTCCACGCGATCTAAGTCACAGGCAGAAGCTAGTACACAATATACGAAAGTTATGTAGGAGAAATGCGGTGCGTTCCGGCGCAGTCTGGTCTAATGTGTGCTAGCCTTAAATTCCTGAAATACAATAGGTACAGACGTCAGCACATCAAGCTACTACAATCTGTTAGATTTCTTTAACCTTCAAGCGGGCGCGCGGTCATTTGTAACGTCAGCGGTCGCGCGTAACCTAAAAGACCTATAGGATATTTCAGCGATTTAAAACACTAATTATTTAATATTTTTTGTATTTATCACATTATCATTATGTTAGGACATAAACAAAATTATAAAATCAAAATAATATTCTAATTTTCTTGGGATTTGTAAGCAATTTGGCATCATAAATGTATCGAGAATCGATCGAACCGCAGTCGATTCGACGCCGCGCGACTGCTTGAAGGTTAATAGATTTTCAACTTTATCGCCAAAGCATAAGGTTCAAAGTTGATAGGGAAAATCTGACAGTTTCGGGTAGCTTGATGTGCTGGCGTCTGTACATAATCAGCCTATACCTAATGTTCCCACTGCTGGGACACACGCCTCCTCTATGTGAGAGGGGGTGGGTTGTAATCCACCCGGCCCAATGCGTATTGCACACTTAGTGTGTATTGTCACACTTTATCGATTTTTTTGTTCTAGGAAATGCCGTTTTCCTTTACCGTTTTGAGGGCATTGGTTTTGAAATAAATTACACAAAGTAACGAGGCTGCTGGGTTGGGAACCCACGACTTACAACTCGTAAGTCGGGGCCGTTATCACTGGGTCACCAGCACCACTGCTCAAATACAGTAACAATCAGGCAACTTGGATGACTGTAAAACATACTCCCCTGCCAACATAACAGCGAACTGGTTAATTACCTTAACATTCTAGCAAAATAATGAGGCAAGTTCTTTGTATTCACGACTAATTGATGGGAAAATATATCTTCATGCATGCAACCCCAATTTAAATTATTTTAATTGTACAGTTGCCAAATGGAAAAACAGTTCAAAATTATCAGGTGCAATAATAATAATACAACATCACGCCTCTATGCTACAAAACGGTTGGCAGAAGTCTTGAAGGTCCGTACCATTTTGATTTTTTGTCAAAATGGCGGCAACGCTTGAAACCTATAAAATCGATAGCTAACATCAATAAAAAAAAAATATCAGTTTTTTTTTTTAAACTTGCTTAGGTGTGTACATACATCTTATTGCATTGTTTGAAATAATCAAACATCTATGCAAAAAGATGAACGCAAGTTGAAAAATGTCACATGATCAACTTTGAACGTTAATATCTTTACGGAGTTTGGTCCAGTATGTTTTGTTTGCATTTATGTCAGCTATCAATTTATAAAGGTTTCATGCCTGGCAGCCAGCTTGAAGAAATAAAAAAAAGGCGGACAGGTAGGTACGCCAGGCTCCACATAACAATCTTCAATCCCCTTTGCCAGTTACCTATGTTAAACTGTAACTATAGAAACCCATGATGAAAATATTCCTTTGCTATTGCGACAAAGGCGCTGTTAATGTGAAATTGGTACAATGAACTTGCAAAACATTCGACTTTCTCTACTCATACTAAGTAATTACATTACTAGCGGCCATTGACCCCAAAAAAGCACATCAAATCTTTTTCTTTTGTTTTATCGTGGGTAGATATTGATAACCATCACGTCGGCAGTTTCGCTAGATAACTTAATTTGACCTTGAAGACTACCTGGCACTAGGTATAATTTGTTAAAAGAAACTCGTTAGTATTTCTAAACAAGTTTTATTTACCTTACGTATACATCTCTAGCATAATCAAAACAAATATTCCCATCGCCATTACTTCACAAGTAATGAGTTAACAACATAAAAACTTAAAGTAGTTAAAACTAACAATGCACAATTGGCAATCTCGTTTAAAATCCATTTGCCGAATTCCTTAGGTCAAAATCATAATAATATAAAGTAAATAGTCGGACTGTTGACAGTTGCAGCTCTCCACCGAAACAGCTCAACACCAACTCAAGTTAAAGTAGAGCATTGAAATGTGAGCCTTATATTGTGTGACGGAGAGTAACATTTCTATTGGCCTGAATTGTTCGACAATGCGTCGTCCACTCCTGTTACCTACTTAATTTCGGAAATGTTACTGTATGTTCTACGACATAAAGTTCAGTTTCAAATGCTTTACTTTGGGTCGACTTGACGTTGAGTTGTTAGGATGTGCGATGGCTAAATCGCTCGCATAAAGCTAGTAATCAGATTACCATGATTCGTTTAAACTAATTTGATAATTACATGAGATTAATTAACGCTACTAGTGTCCATTTCATACAGTTGGCGTATTAGTACAAATGTTCGCGTTATTTCGCTAACATAAAATGAACTTTATTCAAATTTTCACAAGGTATATTATGTATTTCCCAAATAACGCGACTGTTTGGACTAATGTGCCAAGTTCAGTTTACTACCGTGAACCAGACAGCAAGTGTAAAATCAAATTAACAAAGTAATTTAGACTTCGCGTTGTTCAACATCGCTTACATTTTGCGCTGGGAACAAATCCTCCCAAAATGACGTGACCAAGATAAAACATTTTATGACTTTTGTAACATGAACAAGATTGAGTCACAATTTAATTTTAAGTTCTAGTACTAAGCTAACATTCGTAATTATAATTAAAACTATCCCTAATGAATACAAGCTACAAGTCGGTGGTAAAGAGAATAGTGGAATTGACAGAGATCGCATTAAAGGCAATGGAAACCTCAGTTAAGATTGCAAATAAAATTGATAAAGACCATTTTGCTACACGCACGCCCAGTCGTGGTACTAAAACGTGCGAGTGGGACGGTGAGTATTAAGTGCATGATTTTTAGGCTGCCTGTCCATTGACGCGGAGCGAGGCTGCGGAGCGGAGAAACTGAGAAATAGTAACCAATAGAAAAATGACATTAGAGATTTTATGCAATCCTATTGGTTAATATTTCTCCATTTCTCCGCTCCGTGTCAATGGACAGGCAGCCTTAATCCTATATGTCGTGTCTCGTGTGTAATCCTGCTCTAGCGTTTTATGACCCGGATGAAAGACAATGAACGAGACATATTAGATTTTTTTTTTTTGTTATTACGTCTGGGAGCGTTTAAGTGTCCTTCAAAGTGTTAACTAAATTAGTAGTAAGTAGTTATTTGTGACATGCAACATCGACAAAGAAAATGGTGTCAATCAAATCTACCATCATTCTGTCAATCAAATACAGAAGTATTAAAAAATCAAAACTGATGGATTCCGGTTTTACAATAGAGATAAAAAGAAAAATAGTTGTTCATTCTGAAATTTATAACATGTAACTTTGCGTGCCTGAAACGACTGAGAGTGCAAAGAAATACGTAGTAGCATTAATATGGTCATGAGTTCTAAAATATTAGTAGTGCAGATATTTATTGTTGATGAAGTTAACTAGGTACTGACGCCAGCACATCAAGCTACCCGAAAATGGTGCCGAAGGGATTGTTGATGAAGTTAACTAGGTACTGACGCCAGCACATCAAGCTACCCGAAAATGGTGCCGAAGGGAATCGGCACCATTTTCGGGTAGTCAGCACCTGCACTACATTGGCTACTAAAAACACGTCAATTTCACGTATTTTTAGTAGCCAATTTTTAAATCACGTCTAAAATTGTCTATGGAGTATCTTAATTTGACAGGACTAAACTAATATTTATCTTCTGTCCTTTTCTTAATGAAATAGAAAGAAAAAGATGCACTGAATTTAAATTTAGTTTAGACTGTGAACAAGGAAATCGGCGCCACTATCCGATTTTCCCAATCAATATTGAACCTTATGCTTTACAGATAAAGTTGAAAACCTATTAAAGAAATTTGACAAATTGTAGTAGCTAGATGTGCTGGCGTCTTCTTTTCAAAAATCTTGCGGGCTTCATTTTATATGTTAGAAACTACAGGATTCTTAAGATTGTATGTATTAAGAAATAAAAAGTCAGTGCATAATAGTGTCATGTCTTATGGTCCCACAAAAGCTCAGTCTCTCTGTTCCAGGAAGACTATAATAGGCCAATTTTCAGACATTTTATTCATTGACTTTCCTTACAAAGAAACTTAAATTGGGTTAAAAACTTTGGTCAAGTCTAAGGAGTACAGTAATACAATTCTTTTTTTTTTATTATTACTAGCGTACAAATTCATAATGTCAAGAGGTACAGTTGGTCAGCATCCTAAACATACATAAAAATAATTGCTATAACATAGAAAAATACAATATCTTCGTATCACATGGTTACCAAATTGTATAAAATTGCTTCCATTCAATGGGTTTTCTAGTTAATTTTTCCATCAAATTCATGTATTTTGAGTGCATTGGGGTTTAAAAAGAAGAGTACCCAATAAAAATTGACAAAATAAGGTACATGCATAATAAATTATCATTTTATGTTCTTATGTCCATAATCTTTAGTGCCTATTTCATAAAAAAGCCATGTGCCACTGCCATAGCATTATTAAAATTATTCCTAGTTAACATACAATAGAAAATAGTAAAACTATTTCATGAAAATTTGCAACATGGCAACATTTTGCATCAACATAATGAATTTGACAGTAAAATTAATAAACTCTAATTCTAAACTTTCTTATGCTCCTCTTCTTTAGCTACTTCTTCAAAAGCAGCCAACAGATTCCTCCTGCACTTAGTCTCATCTGTGTACCGTAATGCCCAAATAATATACTCTCCAACATTCAAAGGGTCTTCTGAATAACTAATTTGTACTTTACACTTTCTTTCCCACTTCATTGCATCAGTGCTTCGACTGTTCCGAGTTCTAAAAAATTCTATGTAACCATTACATTCTACAGCTAATTTTGGCAACTGAGCATTGAGTGCATCGTGTGACCTATCAGAATCTGTACCACTGGTAGAGGGGAGACAATCTCCTTGTCCCAGTTCAGGGTTTGGAGGTGTGACTAGCACACACTTCCTCTTCACTTTGCGTAACCCATCACCTTGGCTACTTATCTCTGAATCCTCATCTGGGAATGATCTTTTCAATGGATTTTGATCTATTTCATTACAATTTTCTTCATCAGGACCAGTGTTGTCAGTCTTTTGTTTTTTGTCTATGCTAATTTCGTCTTGAGGCTGGCAACCCTCGGCCCACTCTGGACTGTTGCAGTTGAACCTGAGCTGTCTCCTTTTGTGACATCTGTCTTTTGTTCTAATAATTTCTGGGGAGTGGAGTGGACTAGCCAGGATTGAATCATCTTTTCTGAAAATGATTAGATCATTGATGAGAAACTATTCTCAACACATATTTTTGCAGGAGGTAAAGAGCCATAGACAATGAAAATAATTTTTTAGAGTAGAATGTAGTACACTTTTGGTGTTATTGTAATTTTTAGAAATTGAAATCAGTATGATTTTGGGGTTCCCAGGGAGAAAATTAATAAAGGTGAAATTAAAGATGAGACTAATTTATTGTGTTTAGGGGATGGCGATAAACTACAAGCTTTTATTTTTTTACTGGTAATTCATCAATCAAAGTTAGCAGGATGTCGGTAGGTAGATAGCAGGGTAAAGAAAAGAACACCAAATTAAAAAAAAGCACCTATTTTAATCAGCATTAAATTAACCCGTGAGAAGGCGCGCCTAATTTTCTTACACGAGTAGGCGCGTGCGAGCAAATTGCTCACACTATCATAAAATGTTTATATTTTTAGTGTTTCTATATTTATTGGCTTATAATGTATTTAAATAAATAACACAAGGTTTAGTAAGTAAGAAAACAAGTATTTTAATCAAAACTATTGAACATAATAGCAACTTCTAACGCAAATAACAAAACAACCTAGTATTAATTAATTTTTTTGGCACGTTTCATAAAAATCACAATAAAAACTGTTCCATAACAAAAACTAAAAAGTGTTATTCATCCATTAAATCTACACTAATGTGCCTCTCGAAACACACTGAAAACATGTATTTTACATGTTCGGTGCAAAGTAATTGCTGGGCGCGTGATGAGCAAATTGCCGCACGTTGGTACATGGCCTCCACAAACGCCTTGCTGCGCGGTCGCAACGCCACTGAGCGGATCGAGAATTGCGTCAGGGGAGAGGGAGTGAATATTTAGGAAGGTACTTAAGTGCTTGAATTGGTGTGGCATGGGAAAGACAAAAAAAATTTGAATTAGATTTTTGTGTGAGCAAATTGCTCATAGCGCGCCTTCTCACGGGTTAATACAAACCTTTGCATTCTTTCATGCCTGCTCTGTATCTTATCTATGCTTTCAACTGTAGTAAAATCATGACGAGAACATTGCATATCAAATTTCAGGAAAGCTGTAACTTTTTTTCTAGTTTTTACTGTTCGGCCAAACCATTCCAGCATAGCATCGTCAGATAGGTACAGCGCTAGGTTGGACCGTTCATGGTCTATCATGCGTTTGTACCATGCGATGAAGGTCCGCGCCTGTTGGCGTTCAGAGAACTTGTTGTTTGTATTATTATTGTTTTCTTGTGATGTTTTGATTTTTGACTGGGCATTACGTTTACGAGGTGTGGTAGGTGAGGACATTTTCTGAAATAAAAAGGCAATGTTTATCTACTTTTGATTGGGTCAGTTTTGATATCTGGCATGGTGGATGTGCAATATTGTTCATATTGTTTTTATATTTTTTATTTATTACTCAGAATGAAGGAAATAGGTACCTTCTGATCAATTTTGAATTTATATTGGGTATAAGTAATTCTAATTAATCAAAATAATAAACATGGGAAAAACGATGTTTCTGCTGATTCATAATGTAAACAACTCACATTTAACAGATAATATTTCAACAACTTTCTGGGAACTCTTGGCGTCGTGTGCTAAGTCCAGGCGAAGCCCTGTAAGGCGCTTCTTGCTCTCTTCAATGTACGCAGTTATTGACAAGTTTATTTCTAATAGTTCCTTTTGTAATGAGGCTATGTTATGGTTGTTCGAAGATAAATTTTCTGCAAAAACACAAAACATTGTAAATAATTGTCATCCAAAAACAATTGAAACATGACCAATTTCGATATTTAAAACATAACCTACTTAAACACTTTACTGCTTCAAATGTTAATTGTTCACGGGTTAAATCATCAGATATCGTCGAATAATTCATCTTACGTGATACAACAGCGTTTGTTACGATTAAATTCCGTAGATTTATTCACAAAACTCGCCGTCACTGGTATTGGTACTATAGTAGAAAATTCTCATTTAGTTTAGTAACAGATTACAGAACATGACCAAAACCAAAAGTAAGCAAGCATCGTTTTCGCCAAACAAAATGGCAACCATAAACTATTTCGTTTTGACGTGCTCATCAATACAGGTTCTTAAGCATTTACGAATACCATTATGTCGTACTACTCTTTGAGAAGCCTTAGACAAAAAAGGATAGATTAATAATTTGAATGCTATACATTAATACTTTTTCTGATTATCGCTGGAACACTTTTAAATTCAAAACAGAATTGTGTCCATAGACAAAATGTTTTGTAAAAACGCTTTTTGTTCTTTTTGCCCATTGATGATACATCAATGTTTTTGCCCTAATGAAATCGAAGTTCAATGAAATATTTTTAATGTGCAAAAGCTCAAAACTTTATGCAGACGGCTGGCAGCAGGACCTATCCCTTTGCCACGTGCGTTTTCATCGGTATTCGGTATTTTCACGTATCGGTGCTGTGCTGTACTGTGTGCAGCACCGGTACCGCGGCAGTAGTTGCACCTTACACCGTACTGTAGGTACCGCGCCGCCAGTATAATAATATTTTACGATATTCTACTTAATATTTTTCAAACGGATCCCTGATTCTAAAAAGGTCCATAACACATGATACCCCACTAAGAGGAAGGAAGAGTCGAGTAAAAAAAATCTCCACTACCTGTACTTCTGGCTGTACCCATATAAAATTTTATTTCACAACTTTGTAGGCGTGATTATTCATATATAACCATGCCAAATTATAGCTTTTTTAAGGGCTTCGTAGTAAAACATGGAACCCTAAAGAGCGACACGTATAGAATAGAATTATGCCTATCTTCATCAGTTCCCAGGCTCAAAAATATGCAATACCATGTTCCTTAGAAATACAACTTTGCCATTGCCTATGACAAGAACGTTGTTTTATAGTACCTATTATTTTCGTCAAATATACTGCACTGCACTTAGATTACAAAATAAATTCTCAATACTTCAAATCATATTTTTTTGTGTTTACCTTTACCGAGATAGGCTAATGTCCACCATAGACAATGAGGAGGTTAATTACGTGAACGATTGGATAGCTGAGGGAGCGCGCTTCTTTGGGAGTGGTAATGCGCCGAACCAATCTACTGCGTTCTTGCGATCATTGACTTCGGCCATTGGTCTATCTTTTGTCAACCAATCATCGAAAAACCAGTGAGGACCCAATGTAAGTTCACAATTATTTTCGCCGAATATTCTCTCGGGATGGCTGTACCGGCAAATGTTTGGGAATACGCGAAAACTATAAGATTTCAAGTAAATTTTACAACAATGTCTGACGAAATTACGTGAAAAGCAGCAGCCATTTTGATTACGTTGCATTCCTTGGCCTCGCAGCAGTGACGTGTTGATTTTCCCTGTGATTTTAGTGAGTTCAACTTTGGAAGTTTTCCATTTGGATATTCCTTTTACCTTTACATCATAGAAAGATAGGTCTGTAAGTCAAAGGCACTATGGCTAATACCAGATTTGCTACGTGCGAGTAGCTGCCAGGGCGATTCGGCAAGATCAAGTCTACCGGAGCACTATCGTGCAACCTAAACGCTTATCTACAAAACGACAGCCCAAGTGCGACGCACAATACTAATAATAATTGGAAATTGGAAATGTTTACCAATTTATTTATATTATAATTGTTGGAAATAACTGTAAATTACAAAAGCTTCGATTGATTTTGGAACTTATTTTTTGAAGGTCCAAAATTATTGCAAAGTACTGGGTCTTCACAAATATCAGCTGATCGACAAGGCCAAATATTGGAATAATAAAAAAAAAATTAATAATTTCTTTTTCAAGTACCATAACAACAATGTTCCAAGGTAAACAAATTAACTTTTCTTTTTTAAAGAGTGACTCACTATGGAGCACGCACAGATCCAGAGCTCTGATGGAACTCAGGTGATGACGTTAAACGGGCAGCAGTTGCAAGTTCTACAGATGAACAACTCTCCGCACATGATACAGGGACCCAACGGGCAACAGATTGTTGTGCATGCTGTGCCTGCCACTGCACCGTCCATACAGGTGAAATTATGATTAATTTATTGAGGACATCCACTAAAAGATGGCCCACGGCATGCTCAAAATTCATCATTCACTCATCAATCATTCATTTTTATGACTGGGAAAATTAATGTCATTATTGGAGTTAGGTTTTATTTTATTGTGGAGTAAAATTGTTTTAGTATCAAGTAGTTAGTAACTATTTGAACATTAAATCTTTTCCTTTGATATATCTATTCACCATTTTTTTAGCTATTATGGAATTAACTGTTGTGATTTAGCCAACAGGTTTTAATGAGCAAATAACTTTATTTTATTACTTCAAAAAATTCTATGCAATACTTTATATTATTAAAATTTTAACACATTTTTAACTGTACATGCATCCAGATTGGGACACAACAGATCCAGGTAGTAGTATCATTCATAATTTCTCTTAGTTTGAAAGCATGAAGCATTACACCCATTAATCCAATCTCTGTAGTATACAGGCTTAGTTTATCAGAAAAGGTGCATCCACACCAATGTTATTTTTGTGGAGCAACATTTTTAATTGTTAGTGGGCAACAAAAGTAACAAAAAGTTATTTAGTAAACTTACTGAAAGTTATAGAAAATTACTTAATGTTGCTAAATGCTGCTTGACAAAAAAAATCTTATTTAAAAAAAGAAAAAAAAAATACAAAGTGAAAAACAACTTTAATTTCGGAAGTTGGTGTCGTTGGTTCCACATTTTCGGTTTCTGACCCCGAATTCCGAAATTAAAGTTATTTTTCACTTTGTAGTGTTTTATTTGGAAGTTGATTGTTTTTTTTTTATAAAAAAGTTTTTATTTTTTACTTTTTAGTTGTACCTACTGCACACAAATTCAAAGAATACCACTTGCTATGTAAATATCAGTCAGGAAGTTATTAAAACATCATCAATATAAACTAAGTGGAAAAAAATCGTATTATTGAAGCTAACCCAAAAACTACCCAGGCAAAGTGAATCAAATTTATATGGGACCACCTCTGAGGCACACCTTGTGCATTAAAAAACATACATATATACAACGTGTAACGTTAAATGCGCAAAACCAGAAAATAGTTTGATCAGAATAACGTGCAGAATTAATTGAACCACTTTTTAATAGAGGTCACATTTTTCAAAAAATCTTCATTGAAAACGTTGCCGTGTCTATTTATTAACAGGTCAAGCAACCCAATGTCAGCGCGGCGCGGCTGCCCGGTGACGACTCCTTGCTCGACAAAGCGTCGTCGCAGACGCAAGAAACGATCAGAATGGCCAGTAAAACTAAAACAGCACATAAAACCTTTACAATTTTTTTAATGACTTATTTTCTCTCTGAAATAGGTCAATTGAATTAAAAATCAGTTGGGGTGTCTGAGGTTTTGCGCATTTAACGTTACACGTTGTATACAACTGCAGCCAAGCGGCGCCAAGCTAAGGTGCATTGAAGAATTGAAGGCACTGACTAGAAGAATCATCAAAATTTGCATAGAAATGCTGGAGATGCAGTACATTTATGCACATAACTTCGTACATAAGAATAATTACCTAATACATATATACTAAAACCTTCCTGAAAGTAGGGTAAACTTGCCTAATTCGTACTTACGCCAAATTCGTACTGCACTTAAAACTCGGCTTCGATAACAGCTATCAGCGCCTCTAGTGTCAAAAAATTGAAATAACAGTCGGCCATTTCACCACCTGACAAATAACACCTGTGAAGCTGCTCTCGACAAAAATATTGAAAAAGTAAGTTTTTTTCAACTATTGTTGTAATATTTTTACACATTTCGTAAGAGTTTTATTCAAATAATGTCGTGTATAACCTATTTTACGATTTGACACGTATTTATGTGTATCTTTGCGATTTCATTTGACGTGTTATCATACTCGTAACTGTTGTCAATTTTTTGGGCGGTAAATTTAAAATTTGTTTGGCTCTTGCTCCTATTTCGTACTTGAGTTAAATTCTTAAAACGTACTGGTACGATTTAGGAAAACTATTTATGAATCTGAATTTGATAATTTACCAATTCTTAAACTGTTTATGACAAGTTATTTTATTAGATTTTTGATAGGAAAAATAACCACAAAGGTTAAAAATATATTAAACATAATTATTTTCTATTTTAGAACACCATGATAAAAAGAAAGTATTATTCTTGGAGTAAGGAAGATATGGAAGAAGCGATTAGAAAATATAACAATGGGGACTTAAGGAAAATAAGAAAAAGAAACAAGAAAAAGATGAAAATGGCAGTTGGTACTGCACATTATGTCAAGAAGACATAAAAGAAACCATGATCCAGTGCACACAATGTGAGACGTGGGTACATGAACTTTGTGCAGGAACCAATAAAAAAACCAAAGATTATAACTGCGATGATTGCCGAGAATTGGCGAAGACAATCCGTCGAATTTGTTAAGAATTACTACTTGTTTTAATAATAGGTATATTGTTGATTATGATGCTGATTCTCAATACTGTATACCAATGAATAGATCTCAAAGTACGAATTAAGAATATAGCAGTACGATTTGGGATGAATGGTCTTAAATCGTACTTTTTTAGTTTTTTTTTTAATTGTTTATTTTTGAGAAGTTTATAAGGTTTATGTTAAATTTGATTATAGAACCAATAAAGCATTTAGCAAACAAAATTTACTTTTAATTAAAACTAATTTATCTTTCCTAATTTTCTAAATATGATGGTTTTCCCTTAAGAGGTACGAATTAGGCAAGTTTACCCTATGTAGACCAAGTTAATGAAAGAAACATCAAAATTGGTTCATTAGTTTTAGTTTTTTTTTTGTTTGTTTTTGACCCTCCTTTTTTGAAGTGGGTTAAAAAGTAACTTTGATGTGGATGCACCTACATAGGTTTTTAATTTAAGCAAGGGTTTTTAACAAGATGTTTTTGTTTTTTTTTTCAGGTAGCGACACCTGGTGGTCAACAGCTTCAACAGTTACAAGTAGTGCCTGTAACTAGCATTCAAGGTAGGTCTTAATTTATACTATTTGTTTTACCTTATAAAGAATAATTTATGCCATAAGTAATAGCTAGCTAAGTGTACAGGGAGTGCCATACTAATAAATCAAGTCATTTATTCAAACTAGGCTGAGAATCAGCACTTTTCGAACGTCAAAATTACAAAAGACAGTCTCCCTTCACCACTTCCTAGGGCTTTCGCTGGGAAGAAGAAGTGGTGCAACAAACTCCCCAGCAGCACACCTGTCTGTTCATAATATCTAAGCATTTGTTTATAGAGGCTACAAATGGCAGTTTTAAGTTTAACAATAAATTAATATCAACCACAACAGTAAATAGTTAGACTTAAAAGGGGAGTATCAAACTTGGGAATCAAGGATTCCGTTGATTTTTATATATGTTGTAGGGTTGCCTCCCCTCAATAACTGGGTAAAATGGCTCAAATCGACTCAGCTCATTTTTTTTCCTAATTTATTTATTTATCTGATATGTTTGTATTTTTTTTTCAATTTCAATGGATTTTATCATTTTATTTTATTGTTAACAATAATAATAAAATATTAAACATTTTAAATTGTAATAATACTTATAATTGGGATTTTTTTGCGTTTAATAAATTTGAAAAAAAAACATGTGTCGAGAGGAATTGAACTTTAAACTCATTTTTCTCGAAAATGTCAGCAAAGTGCGTCTTACCATTTTACCCAGTTATTGAGGGGAGGCAACCCTACAAAATATATAAAAATCACCAGAATCCGTGGTTCCCAAGTTTAATATTCCCCTCTTTAAATCAATCTATCAGTTCTGCTTATCAGTCTCACTATCTGCAGAGAGACTTAATCTAAAAATAGTTTGAATTTATTCAAAAAAGGCTGAGAGTCAGCACTTTTTGTCAAAATGTCAAAATTACATGAGACAGTCCCCTTCACCACATCCTAGTGCTTTATCTGGGAAGAAGAAGTGATGCAACAAACTCCCCATCAGCACATCTATCTGTTAGAAAAATGTGATTCTATACAATGTACTCATGATTTATTGTTTTATGCCTTAATTTAATTTTGATATTTTCTTCTTTTTTCACAGCCAGTGGAAACATTCAGCCAATGCAGTTGGTCCAAACTCCAGATGGACAGACATTCATATACCAGCCAGTGGCCACAAGTGCTCAGCCTACTATTGATCAACATCAGATTATACACCAACCTACCAGTGAGTTAAAACCAGCTAGAATTAACATAATGACAATGAAGATAAATGCTTTTACAAATAAGTAATGCCTTTCTAAAGAAACCCATTTCTAGTAAAGAGTAGTAGGTTTTGATAGGATTTGCCATGACAAGACTACTTTTTAAGCTTTTCGAGGTTACTCACAGATAATAATAATAAAGTTTATTTATCAAAGAGTAACAATACATTTTTTTTCTTTGTACGCAAAATACGCGCATAGCCGTGGAATTGCGGACACCAGCCCGTATTATCGATTACCTAACAAAACATTTTAGCCAAATTCAGTGATCCACAAACTATGTAAGCGTCGCTTGTATCTTGTGGCTCAGATTGATTCAACTTAGTATTGCACTTTTGCCGCCCTAAGTAAAAGGGGCGCATCTGCCAAAAGGAAATGGAGAAAAATGAGCCTTAATGGATGCGCCTTTTTTGTTTAGTAAGATTTATTTTTCTTTACATTTTTGACCGATATGCGTCTTTTTCGCTTACTGCGGCAGACTTATGTGTTCATTCTAATTTAGATCTTTTGACTGTGCCATAGAAATCAAAAATATGAAACATATTTGTTGTTTTATTCTAGTGATCAATTTAAACGGCAATTTGGTGCAAGTGGCGGGCGTCGGTAACGCCGTGCAAGCGCAGCAGATCGTCAACCAACCTAACATTGTTATGGTAAGTCAAATTATGATTAGATAATTAATTCCTCGGCTGGATGCAAGAACCACAGCACTGGTTGTTCTGATAGTCCTTATTGCTATGCCTAGCTCTCTTTGACAAGTAATGTGAAAGAAACCTGTCTACAACTACCACTTTAAATATACCTCCATATGCTGCTACCCCTTTTTCCCGTGGGGATAAGCAGAAACTACCATCCTTACATCAAGCTTATTAATCTTGTAGTGGCGTACATTGGTTTTCAGAGTAGGTAGGCAGGCACTAGGCCGGGTCTAGTCTAGGCAGACGCGGTCACTAATTAGAAACATAAAACAAAAGTATCTATTTTGAATGTTCAAATTATTTTTTACCCACTATGTGCCTTCTATGCACTTTAACTGCAAAAAATCAAAGGAAACTATTTCTTACAGGTATCTCAAAAAAACTAATGATAAGCTAATGACACATTATAGAGCGTAATCTGTCTCACAAACATGCTATTTGATTGAAATCTGTAGAGGCGTTGAAAAAAAAAAAAAAAACAGTTTTGTGCTTTTGTTTTGTCTGGTCTCACTCACTTTACACTTTTTCGCTAGGTACGTACGCACTTTAAGTAATTCATTTACTGGGTATAAACAACGTGTGTGGTTGGGGGACCACCGGCAGGAACGAAGCTCAAAATGAAAATCCAAGATGGCGGCTGTAAAACTTTTAAAATGACATAATTTTAAAATATTCGCAGCCGTCGTCTTGGGTTTTCATTTTTACCTCGCTCTCGGTTCCAGCACCCTCGAAAACCATGAAAACGACACCCATGACCAGAAATTTTAAAAAATAGCAGCTGCGGCGTCAGCACCCTTGAAAAGCATAAAAACGACACCCATGATGATAATTACAAAAAAACAACAACCGCCATCTTGGATTTTCATTTTTTTCTCACTAACGTTGACCTCATTATCCATGTCTTTCTTTTTTCGCACGGCCAAATTACGAATTAACATTCATACTCGGTTGGTTATCTGAGTAGGCATGCCTACTTAAGGGTAAAACACTGCGAAGATCGAACGTTTTTTTTATATTTCAACTGCAAACTTTTAGTCAAAATTAACATACCAACTTTAACTGGTAAAAAAATAAAAAATAAACATTCTTCGTCTAAGACTTGTATGGCTCAAAATGCTGTAAATTGTGTCACCTATCACCCCCTTAAGGCTTTGCATCCAGCTTCCAAACACCCTATATAACAAGACCCCTGAGCAATAGATCTAAGGACTGATTAGTTCATTACTAAATACTAAACACCAAATAACAGTGTTCCCAAACATTTCAGATGGTGAACAGCAGCAACAACAATGCAAGTACTAGCACGTCAATCTCCGAGGGTGCCAGTTCTTCAGCAGCCGGCTCTGATGAGGAGCCGCTTCTGTACGTGAACGCGCGACAGTACAAGCGCATTCTGAAGCGACGCGCCGCTAGAGCTAAGCTTCACGAACAAGGGAAGATACCGAAAGAGAGACCTGTAAGTGGTATTTTGTATACAAACTTTTGCGTACAACCTTGGTCGTATTGAAGATGAAAGCGCCAGGGCACTCCGGGAAATTCAAGAACCTTCGTATGTTTTGCTTGCTAAGAAGTTCTCGTGCTAATGAGGTGGTCACATTACGGATTCGTAATTCATAAAGTGTATCGTGTTGTAGCGCGGTGCGGCCAGTCATATAGAAAACTCACGAAAGGCCAGATGCACTTTCCTAGATTTATAACTTAGTCCGTCCGCAGTGCTTAAATTTTGTAAACTATAAATGTTTATTTGAAACCAGAAAACCCTATCTTGTCTGACCCTATCTTCTGTTGTCTGAGATGCAGTGCTGGATGCCCTTTGCATGCGGTTCCACAAGTCACATCTCGTGCAAGGATTATAATAACGCACTACCCATGAAAAGATTACACCAGCTGTTCTGACCATCTATGTATATTTATGTCTGTTTGTTTTCTTCTTTTAGAAATATCTTCACGAGTCGCGACACAGACACGCAATGAACAGAATACGCGGTGAAGGCGGCAGATTCCATTCAGGCAGCAGAAAGTAAGTTAATAATGCCAATTACATTTAGTATTTCTATATTGAATACTTTGTAAATAGACAATGGTCTAGAACTTTATATTTATTTGTTTGGTATGTGCTGGCATTACAGGAATATGGAGAATATGGAACAAATTGGCGAGGACCAGAAACTGTTAGAAGACATCAAACCAGATACGGTTTCAATAACAATCATACAGGTAACTGTGATTTTATTATAGCTGAAAGAGAAATTACACACTTTAGTGTTTCAAAAAAGATGGATGCCAGAGAAGATTAAGTATTATTAGTACTTAGTAGTAGAGGTCTTTGTACGGCTTGTTTGGGAAACACCATAATTATTCCCCCTGCAAAGCAGCATTGCTGAGTTCCAGTTGAATGGGTATGAGTGTGAGCAATTACAGGCAAATTCTTAACGAGTGTTTCATACAAACTTTCAAGCTCTGTTTGTGTTTCGAAATGAATAAACCGATTTTAATGAAACTTCGTACTCATTTGCAGGATACAAAGGTCTAAAAAGTTAGTTAAGAACATTTTCGAAAAATTGTTAGTGTTACAGCCAAATTAGACCGATTTTAAATTTTGCATAGAAACAGAGATTTCCAGTTTTTTTTTTTTTTTAAATAAGACATTTCGAAAATGTTCTTTACTAACTTTTTAGACCTTTGTATCCAGCTTATGCGTACGAAGTTTCATTCATTTCGGAAAACAAGGGCTTGAAAGTTTGTATGAAATGCCGTACGGCGTAAACGCTCTTAACACTTTCAAGGGCACTACACGTCAAAACAATAGAACTTCTGTTGTGCCTCGTTTACCGCGCCGGAAACTAATAGGAGCGAATTTTTCCTATCCTGAGAATAAATTTTCAATTTTTGACTGTTTTTTCATACGAGAACTATCAGACGTCAATTTTATTGCAGGGATAAAAGATATTTGAATTTGGTATAATCAGCCCCTAAGCACACAAATGTACAGAGGCGGACTTAATGCTGTAGGCATTTTCTACCAGCCAACCATAGGTGGACGTGACCACTTATCATCAGCTGCCAGTGGTTGCTGTTTGCTACCCAACAATATAAAAAAAAAAATTACTTTATTTGAGAAAAAAATACTTACTCTCTTCTCATTTTTTTTTTCCAGGATGACGAAGGACAAGAGCAACAGCCAACACAATGGAGGCGACTAGCGCCACAGACTCTTCAGTCCACGTAGCATTCGTCTGACGACGATGAGAACTAAGGAGACTGTCAGTGATCCAGTGACCAACTGATAAAAAAAACTATGTGTGGGTGAGACTTGCAATTGTGCGTTCTGAATACACATTGAAGTCCAAGTGAATGTGTCGTGTGATGTCAATAAGTACTGTCCGTTAACAGCTTGCAGCAACACGGCTCGCGTCTGTCGTGTGTATGCACTAACAAAATAAAAAGCGGGACGAGCTGGACAAGAAGCCAGAAAGCCTAACACTGTCCGGCTTTAGCCGCACGGATGGCAACGATAACTGTCACCTTGACTTGCCCTGCAAGCGAATATGGTATAGCCTCCCTAATGTCAAAAGGAAATCAATTAATCTAAAAGGACTTCATAAAGGCTGAATAAACTTTGTATATTAGAGGCTAGGTCTAAATATTATGTTGATATAACAAGTTATTGTATTAGTAAAATGTCGTGATTTCGTGGAATTTGTTAACCGTTTTTGATTCCAAAATTATTGTATGATCTGTTTATTATTTGTTGAATATTTTAAATGTCGGAAGCAACTCTCTTCATTTCATTTGAACCTGTCACCACTAATATTTCATTTTCTGCATTAATTTTTAACACAATTTATAATTTCATTGTTTAATATTAGAAAGCCAAAGAGGTTCCAATCGCTTCAGTTTCTTGATGAAAAAAGTTTTCAGACAACTTCTTGTATGTATGTAAATATTTATGTTAGTGATACGAGTTTAGACTATAACTAAGAAATTTTTATAACGCAATTTAAGTACAAAATAAATATGCACTTATAATAAAACTGTATTTTATTTAGGTAGAATTGTAATGAATTTACAAAATACAATACAAGCTCAAAAGTTTTATTAAAAAGAGATTCTTAAACAAGATCCGAAATACGTCAGGTAGATTAGTTGAGTAACCTACAGTAATTGGCATCAAACATTATTTTTTATCTATAATAATTAACTTATGTTAGTCTTATTTAGGTGAATTACTTATGATTGTATATTTAGCTAATATTGATTTTCTTAAATCTTACTCGTAACTTAACCAAAACATCTGTACATCAATAATAATTAATTATAAGAGAACAACAGCTTGATTATTAACCTTTTGACCGCCACGGACGGCTATAGCCGACAAACGAAAACGTGCCAAACACGCCACCTACAGCCGTCAAGAAAACGACATTTTTAAGTACAAAATAAATCTTGATTTATTTTGTACTTAAAAAATGTCGTTTTCGTTTGTCGGCTATAGCCGTCCGTGGCGGTCAAAAGGTTAATAACTGTCAATAACAAGTAAAAATAATACATTTAACAGTGATAAAATCATGAAAATATTAAAAACAATTTTGTATAAACCAATTCAACAATAAAATAAAATAATAATGAATACAGAAAAAGATTCATGATAAAAATATCGTTAATAATTGTACTTATATACTTAAGACCTTTCTCTTATTAATAATATCATCTTGCTTGTAACTAATTTCTTGCATGAGTAATATTTTTCAACAATGAGCTTTATTTTTCAACCTAATTACAAATATAGTCTATTTAAAATTATCTTATAAACGAAGTTCCATAAGGGCCTATGCAAACCACGTTTTTTAAACCTGCCGTCGACGCGCGTTTGTATCGATACACACGCGCCGGTGCCGCGCGTTTGTATCGATACACACGCGCCGGTGCCGCGCGTTTGTATCGATACAAACGACAACAAACTGCTCTGCAGAATAAAAACGCGCCGGCGACGCGCGTTCGCAAAACGCGCGTCGACGGCGCGTTTGTAAAACGTGGTGTGCATAGGCCCTTAGTCATAACAAACTCGCCCTTATTTACTTATTATCTTGACTCAAACATGATCTATCATAGAAATAAAAAATTCATCCATTTGGCTAAGTGTTAGGTTTGCTGGCAGTTTCCTTGATGCGCTGTATCTCCGTCTTGATGGCAGATATTAGGGGTATGGCCGGGTCTTCAACCTGCAACCTGCCCTCTGTGGTGATCAGCGCTGGGTTGACGGTCGGCCGAGCACCTAGGGACTACCACCGTTAAATTATCATGGAGTTGCCGTCCCATTGCTGTGTGGAAGGAAGTAGGGTCTGGTGATTCAGGAGTTTGTTATTTACAGCCTGTTACTTACGTGCCTGGTTAACACCCCAACACCAGCTGTTTAGGTAAACTGTTTGTATTAGTTACAAAACAAAATAATATATCTTTGTCTTTAAATAGTGTGGTGCATTAATATTAAAAAAAAACTGGTAAGTGCGAGTTGGACTCGCGCACCGAGGGTTCCGTACAAATTTGTAGGTATGTAAATATAGACATACGGTTTTCGGATTTTTTCCTTTACTTGTGCTAAATGACATTACTTCTTGCCAAAATTCATGATTCTAGTTCAACGGGAAGTACGCTATAAATTTTGATTCCCTTGAGAGTGTCGAAATATACGTTTTTTTGTGCCATAAACGGCCGTATCTTTTTTTTTAAGTTAACTTAGAAGTTTGATTATTTGACAGCTTCAAGGGACTGTAGACCTGAGTATATGGTTTTAATTTCAACTCGATACCTCCACGCATTCCCGAGATAAAGAGCCTTGACAGACAGACTGACAACAAAGTGATCCTATAAGGGTTCCGTTTTTCCTTTTGAGGTACGGAACCCTAAACCCTAACCCTTTCTCATTTTTCGACGGTGACTGATATGTAGGTACTTTTTACAAGGTTTGATAAAAGTATAAACTAACCGTGTCTAGCACCCTAATTGTGTAACACACTCTCAATTTGAATCAATTTGAAGCATATTGCTAATCCATTGCTCCATATGTTGGAAAAATGTGTCTGCTCAGCAACGTAAATAACGCAATGAACGTTGTTGAACTGTCAAAATGAAACCAATTGCTACTGATAGTGTGTTACGCAATTACCCTGCTGGTTAAATTCCACCTCAATTTTAAGATGAAAAACATCTTTAGGGTGATTTGAAATTACAATTATTAGGGGTTTAATTATTCAAATAATGAAGGCGGCTGGTCACTGTGTGATACCTGCGGCGGAGTGTGTCCCCAGGCGCGCGCGGGGGGCGGGGGGCGCCTGTCGGCCGCGCTCCTGCTGAATGACGTGCGCGGCCGATCGCCTTTTGCATGCTGCGCCGGCGCTGGTGTGCTGGAACCAGCTCTGCTACAAAAGATTATGCTGAATTTTTTACAAATTACACCTTCCGGTCGATTCTTCAGTACCCAAACTTCGTAGCAATTACTTTTTTATTTCACCGATAAATGTTATCTGAAGAAAAAAAATCGGCTCTTAATTTCGTATTTTTGACAGCGATGGATCGACAGTCGTTGGCGTTAAAAAGATAAGAATGTATAGTAAAGTCACCCAGGCCCCGCAGATCTCCCCCTCAGTGTATCCATGGCGGTGTACGGCGAGCCGGGGAGACGCACGTTGTCGTTACGAGCCTGAGCCAACTGCTCGCCTGAATCTGAAACAATCGTATTTATTTATGGTATCTTCCAAAAGTATCTATTGCAAGTGTAAACAAACACTGTTCAGGGGGGTAGGTGCGTAACACACTATCGGTAGTAATGGGTTTCATTTTGACGTTGTTGTTGTTGTCACCCTAATTGCGTAACACACTATCAATCACAATCCGAGTCATTTTGAAGGATATTGCTAATCCATTGCTTCATCTGTTCGAAAAATGTGTCTGCTCGACAACATAAACACCGCAATGAATGTTTTTGAACTATCAAAATGAAACGCATTGCTACTGATAATGTGTTACGCAATTACCCCGCTGGCTTGCCTACTGTCGCGTCATTTTTTTTTTTTTTCAAACTTGCGGCCACGCATGAAACCTATACAGCGTGTAACGGAAGGGGGGTATCAACCCTGAAGGAGGTGAATGTGCTCATGAAACTCAACAACTTTCCCCAAAGAACATAGGTCGAAATATAAAAAAAAAATTTGGCCCTCCCATAGTAAATCAATCAGCTGGTACTTAGTCAGTTTTGTAAGGGAGGGCCAAATTTTTTTTTCATATTTCGACCTATGTTCTTTGGGGAAAGTTGTTGAGTTTCATGAGCACATTCACCTCCTTCAGGGTTGATACCCCCTTTCCGTTACACGCTGTATATGTATAAGTAAATCGATAGCTGAATTTAGGCGATGTCTTCTTTAAAATTACATTGAACTGTTAGACTAGAAGCCATCCTACACACATACGACACATAGAAAAATGGTAACGGAAAGTCAGCCCGGTTTGAACTGCACCCTGATTGCGAAACACTATCAATAACAATCTGAATCATTTTGGAGGATATTGCTAATCCATTGCTTCATATGCTCGAAAAATGTGGCTGCTCAACAACATAAACAACGCAATGAATGTTGTTGAACTGTCAAAATTAAACTCATTGCTACTGATAGTGTGTTACGCAGTTACCCCGCTGTCACCAAATTGTTCATAAATTTTCATACAGTCCGCCAATTAAATATCTCATCATTATTATCCACAGGCCGTCTTTTAACCTCAGAGCAAGAATTTCTTTGTCTAAGGCCCACTACGAGTACTAGGCATAAGCGTCTCCTTGACGGCCAGTCTATACGACGACCTACTTACTCGTACCTAGAGTGCTACAAAGATCTTTTGGCGCCTCAATGGCATTGACAAGGGGGCGTTGTTGGTAAACATTTGTGAAATTGTCACAGAAATTTTATTAACAAAACAAGATGGCGGCGTCAGTTCCCGTTTTGTCCACGCGCCAAAAGAACTTTATAGCGTCTGACTCTGCACACCAAGAAGGTTAGCTGTGTCTCCTACCTGTAACTCCTCGTTCCTGAACTTGTTTCTTGTCCTTATCTCTAGAATCCCGTTCCTCCACAGTGTACGTGTCATGTGAGTTTGGGCTGGAGTTCACACTACCGAACAGCGTGAAGGCATCGTCCATCAGCTCGTTGAAGCGCTGCCGCATGCGGGACGGTCCGGGGTCTTTGCGGGCTGAGGCTGTTGAACGTGCCGGACTGGATGGTTTTGAAGCTGAAATATGTCACAGTCATCATTCTTCTGTTCTTATGCCAATTGATTTGGGGTCGGCGCAAGATGTATTTTTCTCCCACACTTCTCTTTTTTGTTAGTCGTCATCTCGATAGTCACCGCCCTTTCAGCCATATTACACACAGTCCTTCCATCGTTTCCATAGATAGTATTCCCCTCCATGTCCCTCCCGTAGTAGCTTTCAAGTTGTCTTTCCATCTTTGAAAAGGTCTTTCTCTTTTTCCTCTTATTTCTTTGGGATACCATGAAAGAAGGGACATGGAGGTGAAAAACGAACGACTGGGTGAGCTATGGAAATGACTGGAGGAGACCCACTAAAGTGCAAAGATATCTGGAGATTTGTAACGTTTAAATAAATTGTAGTTTTAAAATTGTTAATTAAGGCTATTTGAAAATTGATAGTTAGTTTTTCATGCATTCTCTATAGCTACACTAACGAACATTCACAAAATTGAAATGGTTTTTGCTCTATTGAATACTTCGTAATTAATCATTTTGTTTACTAGATTGAAAACGGCTAGGACACATTTTCTGCTGATTAAATAAAGACTGTAATTTGTGTACAGACGCTAGCACATCAAGCTACCCGAAACTGCCAAATTTTCCCAATCAACTTTGAATCTTATACTTTAGAAATAAAGTTGAAAATCAATTAAGGAAATTTCACACATTGTAGTAGCTTGATGTGCTGGCGTCTGTACTTAGGTATTATTATATTTGCGTATCGGCACCGGTGAAGCACCAGTTTTTTTAGATAAATGACTCTGATTTATTGGTGTAAAGACAGTTTTGTGATAGTTCGGAATTTTATTTTTTAATAGCCCACTTTTTGGTATAGAGGCCTGAGGAACAGGTTGTAAAGATTTTCATCCTACATAGAAAAGGAAGAATCCACCGACTGGACGGGTGTTGTGTCTGATGGGCTACTGCCAGAGGACAGTTTTTCTTTTTGTATATGGTACTGCACAGGTCAACCTAGCGGTTGCCGGCCGTAGTGGACTCGCTGGTCGACAACGAAGAATCCTGGGATGCGGTGGTTTTCTTCTGCGAAACAGTCGTCTCTCAGAAGGAGGCTGCGGAGAGGGAGATCTGATTCACTCATCCGACCCGCAGCAGGCGCACCGGGCGTCGGCGGAGGGCGGACAACGCCCTCTTTCAGCCTCCCTAAATGGGTCCAGGGGCGACGGACTACGAAGTATTCCACGCGTGCCCCTCTTAGACTTCGCGGGGGGAGTCTAATACCTCACTCCCCCTCGACCCAAGAAGGCCTGCGGTGATAGGCCGGCACCAGTCTGGGGTTGCGGGAGGATCGTACGTTCCCGCGACCCCCGGCGTAGGTGTGAGATGGAACACCGGGGTGGTTTTTAGTCAGTAAGCGTGTAACAGACCCCGCCGCCCGCCCCAGGGCGACGCCCGTCCATGAGGATTTTCCACCCCGAAAACAAAAAAAAAAAAAAAAGAGGTCGTCGGCTGTTTAACCGGGCTTGACGTTTTATATTACGCTAGTCGCGCAGAAAACTTTGCTTGCGCGATGCAGGATTTTGCGTGACGTTAGTTCACATAATATGGCGTTGTAGCTGCTGCCTTAATTCAACACCGCGTCTTACTAACATAAAGTTCAGAAGAAAGTGTTGAGACTTACCATCCTTAATCCTCTGACAATGCAAATCCCAGACCAAAGGCCCAATCACCCCAGGGTCCTTATCAATACTCCCGAGCCTGACCAGCTGGGACGCCATCTGTCTCCGAGGCACCACATCCTTGGTTTTAGCAGGTTCTGGCTTGCTTTTCTTTGGCGTTGATGGTGGGGAATCAATGTCTAAGTGGCGGACTGATACCGGTTCTAGGATACGGGAAAGTGGCTCTACTACGTTGCCTCTGGAAATTGAAAAGACCATGAATTATAATTAGCAGGGCTTATCTTATGGAATATTTGAAATGTCTTGTCGTAGTGTAAAATAATGGGTGTAAAATATAATAAAATAAATAATAAACCCGAGAGTTAACCTAATTAAAATCAAAATGTTTATTGCAATTTAGGTGCCTAAAATGCTTTACACACATGAGTTGGAGATCACCTTTTAAGCAAGGAGATGTTTGTGTTAGGTGACTCCGCTCTTCCACTTAATATGATAACGGGCATGCAATTGAAAAACAAAAAAATCTAATTAAAATAAAACAAAAAAATAAAGTAAAAAGAAAATACAAAAAGGAGCGCACTTGTGTGATGTATGCGAGTGAGTTTTTGAGAGTGTATGTGTGAGCGTGCATGTGTTAATGAGTTAGTTTGAGTTTTTTATTTATGATGTTAGTAATCCAGTCCTGCAAGGTTGTTAGTGTTTTACCAAAAACCCAATAACTTTTAGTTAAAAAGATCCACTGTTAGTCGGTTGACGGACACTGAACGAGACACAACAGAATTACGTTTGGAGGCGTTTTATGACCCGCAAAGTGTTAGCTAATCTTAATAACTGGCTGGCTGGCTGGTTATAAATAAATGATAAATGATTTATTTTTTGTAAGTAGGTTTGTACAAACACTTTTACATGTCAATCATATTTTTTTCAAACTAGATGAGGTCGGCGTTTCCTATCTGACTACTCTGAGAAGAAAGGCCGAAACAAACTCAGAGGTCACAGTCTCTTTTAAAGTCCAGACATAATCTTGGTCAGATCATGTGAAGACCATGTAGATTGGTGTCTGAAATGGTCTTTTGAGTAAAGAACCACACAGATTGAGCGGACCTGTCCAGTCAGTGCACGCATTTGTCAAAAATCGTGCACCTCAACTCAGAACTTGAGGAGCCTTACGATTCGACGAACAATACCAATGAAAGGACATTTGGGTAGGCCGCATAAATTACTCAAACTGCCAGATCATGATTAAAACTAACTAAGAAGGAAAACAGAAAAAAGAAATGACCCACATAGTCTTCACACTCACAATAATAATAATAAAAAATAAGATACTTTACAAAGTAAATATCCATGTCATTGTTTATATAATATTCATCAATGTCAATGTGTATATAAAAATCCGGACATAATCTTTGATCTTTGAGGACTATGTAGATTGGTGTCTGAAGTGGTCTTTTGAGGAAAGAACCACACAGATTGAGTGGACCTGTGCAGTCAGTGCACGCATTCGTCAGTAACCGTGCAGCTCAACTCAGAACTCAACGTGGAGCTCAACGATTCGACGAGTAATACCAAGGACAGGACATTTGTGTAGACCGCATAAACCACTCAAAGTGCCAGACCATGATTAAAACGGAAACAATGACCCACATAGTCCTCACATTCACAATAATTAAAATAATATAAGACTTTAAACAGTAAATGTTCATGTCATTCTGTATATAAATAGATATTTAGAAAGAGAAAAAAAAAAAACAAAAGTGTAAATCAGCAAAAAAATAAAAAATAAACAACATTCACTGTCTAGACCTATTGGAGCAGCTCAATCCCAAGCTTTTTTGTCCTCAATATAGTCTTTTACAGTATAACAGGCTTTCTGGCATAGTTTTAGCTTTATAAAAGATTTGAATTTATTAATGCTTAGTTCTTGAATGTGGCTAGGAAGTTTATTATAGGTTGCAGTATACATACCTTGGGAAAGCATTGACTGATGGCATCGAGAGATATGACGTAGGTGTAGGTGGCGCTGAAGGTTGTCCACTGTCGGAGCTGTCCAAGCCAGCAGCTTCTAGCAAGCTGTCAGTAGTGCCCACTGGGAAGAAACAAGGTTAAGATATCGTTAACAGCTTCGATGGTCTAGTGGCCGCAAGCGAAAAAAAAAATCAATTGTTCCCTACACTTTGAGGAGTTATGCGAACATAAATGTAGGGAACAGCTGATTTTTTGTCGCGATTTCAGGTTTGGTTCCATAGTAAAAGTTCTTCATAGTGATGAGTACAGTGGCGTTGATTCTCTTGTTCACAAACTAAACTAAATTTAAGGCAATTTACGTCAGGTGCTAACTAATTTGACAGGACGAAACTAATATTTATCTTCTGTCCTTTTCTTAATTAAATAGAAAGAAAAAATGCTGAACTTAAATTTAGTTAAAACCCCTTATAACTCTGTGTGTTATTTAAGTTACAGCTTGTATATTATATTTATAGTTTTAATAAGTTTATGCGTAGGTATCTAAACATATATTATTATGTTTGATTTCATACATGTTTTCAATAAATTTATTATTATTATTATTGAAGAATTACTAACCTCTCTTCTTCTGTGGCATCCTAAGAGCATGTGGTTTCTTCTGCCTGCGACGAAACGCTGTTGCCACCTCGGATACTCCAGACGAAGTTGTCGAAGAACTGAAAAAGTAAAAAAAAACATTACCCTTCTTCTGAGGCAGTCGGGTAAAAATACAGATTGAATAAATTAGCACTGTCTAAATACGACACCATTATGAAAAGCTTTTTAAAGGTAGGTGCAAAGAATAAAAACTAATTAGATTTAAAACTCTGAAAATATTAAAAAATGTCATCTAAGTATAATTTATTGTTGTAGTTTGAAACTTTGAAATTATATGCGAAATATGATATTGTCACGTCATTCAGTATAGCCGCACGAATTTTACTGCACTATATGGCAATTCGGCTAGGTCGCAGGTGACTAAAATCGCAAGTTCCAAATTAGAATTGGTTTCGACTTTTATCGTGCGGCGACATGTCGTATTCTGCTGAAGACAAATTGACCGCGAAAATTCTCATAGAGTCGCAGGCGATCACTCGCCGCATGAAGATCGACATTTTTATGCAAAATCAACTAGTCACCTGCAATTTTTATCGACCTGTATAAATGGGATGGCTATTTGGTAAGTGACCAGCAGCACGACGAAAATACTAGGTACTGTAAATGTAAATCCCCCATAAGTTCCAGAAATCGAGAAACAAAGGAGTTAATTTGGAATGCGCTCCCTCTGAACATCACGACGGCAACCAGTCGGTTATCTTTTAAAGTGAAGCCACGTGAACATATCCGTCAGAAGTTGGTTGTAACATCCCAGCACTGATTTGCTGCCCGTTTTCTCCTCTACTGATAATTTTTTCTCCTGACAGTTCATTCTGTTTATATGTATGTATATGTATAACTGGATGTTTTTTTTTCAGGCTCCAAATTTTTACAGGGTGTACTACTCATGAATATGAACAACTTTCACTATGGGACCAACTCTGAAATCACGAAAACAAAATCAGCTGTTTAATACAAAAGTTCAATACCTACTTGACCAAAATGTATGAAACAGCAGATTTTTTTTTTTGTGATCTCACGAGTTAATTCCATAGTTAAAGTTATTCATACTCATGGGTGGAACACCCTGTAAAAATTTGGGGACAGTAGAAAAAAGCGTGTTGTATGTGTCTATCTATCTATGTATTATTATTAGTTCTTGTATTTTATAGTCATTTCCTAGCTATCTATCTCGTATGTTGCACCTATTTTTGTCTCTGCATCACCCTAAGGTTGACTGGTAGAAAATGCCTCAGGCATTAAGTCCGCCTTTGTACAGTATTTTTTATTACTTGTGCATAAATAATAAATAAGTAAATTGAAACAGTTGTTTTATAAATATTTCTTTTTCCCAGATAGATTCATCCTTGTTTAGTTGGCAAGTAATATCCAAATGGAACGTTCCTAGACTCTTAAATATTTAATTTCTAATTCTTATCCAAGCAGGGTAACGGAGTGGGCAGACTATTTGAACGTCTTTGATATACAATTTGTTGACTAGGAGTCTCGAGTAAATGAACATTTTCCATTTGGCTTAGAATCAGAATACAAGATCTTTAGAGAAGTTAAAATATTGTTTTTTTGGGCCGGAAATCTAATTTTGACCGTGACCGTAATATTTTGAGTATGGCGGAACGGATGCTGTGTCACCTACCTACATTATCTTATCTTATCCTTATCAGAAACACGTCCACATAAACAGAAAAGTGAGATAATTGTATTAAAAACAAAAAGAAGACCAATTCCCGTAATTAAAAATGTTTAAAATATAGTCGCAATCTCATCTCAGCGACTTGAAAACTTGTCAAAATTCAAACTTGTAATCTGTGTCTGTTATGGCTATGGTTTAACCGTTTTTTGACAGCTGCCTAAAACATACACAAGCGACGTAAGGCAGCAGGCGTGGAACAGGCGTGGCGCAGGCGTGCGCCGCTTCAAAACGATTTCATACAAAATGTATGCAGGCGACGTTTTTGAATTATACTGAAGCGACGCGGCGCAGACACGCCGCGCGCCGTTTCGTTGCCTGCGCCGCGTCGCTAGCAGTCGGTTCTCGTGAGTCACGCAAGGAGCACGTCGCTTGTGATACGGTATGCTCAGTATTTACCAACCCAAAAAATGATATTGATTTTAATGTACAGTTCTGCGAGTTAGTGGAACAATATCCAGCCCTTTACGATTATACCAAGCCGGAGTACAGTATAGAATATAAAATGCATATTTTTATTATCATCATTATCTCT
The DNA here is from genome assembly GCA_949629135.1 of Eremobia ochroleuca. Taxonomy (NCBI): domain Eukaryota; kingdom Metazoa; phylum Arthropoda; class Insecta; order Lepidoptera; family Noctuidae; genus Eremobia; species Eremobia ochroleuca. The sequence goes on along the minus strand of OX451385.1, from coordinate 9,096,864 downwards.
CTATAAAATGCCGCATCTGAACGTTTCTTGCCTGTTCCACGCCTCTTCTGATATAATTCAAAATTTGAATTATATCAGAAGAGATTTGAATTTCAAATCACGTCTGCGCCGTATCTGTCCCACGCCTGCGCTGCGCCTGCCCCGTGCCTTCGCCTTACGTCGCTTGTGTGTGTTTTAGGCCTTAGAACGTAACTATTCCATATTACGTAAAAGTTAACTTTAAAATGCGTAATAAAATAAATATGTACACTGCCTTATCTGAATTATCTTATTTATGACTTCTTACAGACATTATAATAACGTATATGTATCAATTTTGACAAAAAAATATGCGTATTAAATAATTACATTCTATCGTACCGAGTGATGCGATGTAATGTATTCGCTTCAAATGAATAAATAAAAAATAATCATTTTATTTATAGGTAAATCAGTCATCACCTGCCTAACCTTTTCCCAACTATGTTGGGGTTGGCTTCCAGACTAACCGGATGCAGCTGAATACCAGTATTTTACATGGAGCGACTGCCTTTTTTTTTTTTTTTTTTTTTTTTTTTTTTTTTTTTTTTTTTTTTTTTCGTTGAGAAATGACATTACGCATCTCCGCTCGTCGGGGGACGGAACGGAGTATGTGGGACTCCCTGCCAGAGTGGCAGTATACCCACTAAAACTCAGCGGTGTTCCCTCATCGCCTTGATGGGGGGTCATGGGAATCCGGCTCAGCCTTTGCGTCCACAATCCCCCCGGCGCATGCCCGCCTAGCTGGCGGGCCCTGCATGTCCCCCCGGGTGGGGGGCTACGGGATGGGCCGGGAACACCTGGCCATTCCCGTCCGGCACTGGTGTAAGCCTGTGCGATGCAGGCGAGAGTGAAACCCCCGCACCCGTCGCCTGCTGGCTTCCACCTGGGAGGAGTCGGAGATGACTGTCATACTGACGTCTTCTTCGGCCCCTCCTCCGCCTTCGGAGCGGCGCCGCGAGAGGGTCTTCCTCCCGCACGCGCTCCGCCGCCTCCTTCTGGGACATGGCGTGTTCGCAGAAGGATGGAGCGACTGCCTATCTAACCTCCACAACCCAGTTACTGGGTAATACGATACCCCTTGGTACGACTGGTTGTCAGACTTTCGGGCTTCTGACGACCCGTAACGACTGTCAAAGATCTACGAGATCTATTAGATTATAGGTAAATCAGTATATAAAATATGTCGTAGGGATATGATAAAAACAGGGATTTGCCCAAATCCCTGTTTTTATCATATCCCTGCGACATATATACAACGTGTAACGTTAAATGCGCAAAACCTGAAAATAGTTTGATCAGAATAACGAGCAGAATTAATTGAACCACTTTTTAATATAGGTCACATTTTTCAAAAAATCTTCATTTAAAACGTTGCCGTGTCTATTTATTAGTAGGTCAAGCAAGCCAATGTCAGCGGGGCGCAGCGGCCCGGTGACAACTCCTCCCTCGGTAAAGCGTCGTCGCAGACGCAAGAAACGATCAGAATGGCCAGTAAAACTAAAACAGCACATAAAACCTTTACAATTTTTTTAATGACTTATTTTCTCTCTGAAATAAGTCAATTGAATTAAAAATCAGTTGAGGTATCTGAGGTTTTGCGCATTTAACGTTACACGTTGTATAATAAAAAAAGCCGCTAGGAAACTGGCACAAAAAATTAAAGAGAAATGGGGCAAGCATGTGTTTTCATATTTCAAAAACCGGCCAAGAGCGTGTCTGACCACGCACAATGAAGGGTTCCGTAGTTGGAACGAATTTATCCCAAGAACAAACATAACATTGTAGTTGAAAATCATCTTCTCCCATACACTGCAACTGCAAATTTAAGTTGGTCGACTATTACTCGTAAACTCGTAAAGCCTACTTAGCTAGCTGTGATAGTTTTCCTTTTAATACGGACAGACCGACATGGCGAAACTATAAGGGGTTCCGTGTTGACTACGGAACCCTAAAAACCTTGCATTTACTCAAAATATATAAATTATTTGCCAGGATACGGATTTGGCACCATAAACAAGATGTTGAATGTTTTATTTCGATACGGTAAAGCAATGCATTTATTTTTACGCTGATTTCCGCTACAAAACCTGCAAAATAGAAATTAAAGTAAACAAAGCGGCTAATTTATATTGTTTTATATTTAATAATAATAATAAACACAGGCATGGAAACCACACCATTTTTTATTCGACAGAAAAAAAATCGATAGTTGATACTACATACAAATTAAAGTGATATTATCGAAATGTGTGTTATAACGTTGCTGCAATCACTAGTCCCATGTGTCAAAAAACGGTTAACCTAGTGGACAAAGTTGTAGAGGTATTTTGGACAGATTGAGAATGAGATTAGATAGTGAACATTTTTTTATTACGGGAACTGCCCCCTGATCTACAATCACACAACAGAAATAGTCGGCAGCGTCATCGTCACGACTGCGACAAGAAGGCTTCCACTCAGCATGACGATGTGCTATGGAGGACCCATAAGGCAGCGTTGATTTTCAGTGGTCACCCGAAAATGACGTATGGAAATCAACTGTCAGCCATCATCTCAATGTTTTCTTCCTTCCTAATAACATGATTTTTCGGACAATCCAATCTTGCACCCTAATTGCGTAACACATATTACCCTCAATTTAAATAATTTTGAAGCATATTGCTAATCCATTGCTCTATATGTTCGAAAAATATGTCTGCTCAACAACGTAAATAACACAATGAATGTTGTTACTCTATGAAATTGAAATCCATTGCTACTGATAGTGTGTTATGCAATTACCCTGCTGTTCTATTCTTACTAGTGTTAGTAGTTAACTAGTTATAAAAATAATATTTTCAATTTTTCCAAGTTTTACGTTTATCCTATCCATGTTAGAATACTGTTTTTTTTCTTATTATTGTACTCACTAGGAGGTATGATGTATATAGATACTTTGTAATTTTTACTAACTTTATTTGTTTACCACCTCAACAATAAACAATTCATTAATATTTTATTGTTGTTTACAACAATAAACAATATTCCATTAAAAAAAACGTGTGCTTTAGCACCCTCGAAAACCATGAAAACAACAACCATGATGAAACATTTTAAAATTTTCGCATCTGCCACCTAGAATTTTCACTTTAACCTCGATACCGGATTTGGCACCTTCGAAAACCATTAAAACTATCTCCCATGTCGCATAACGCTTTTTCGTTGCGTGACAATTTCTACTTGTTTACTCCTCCAAGCCGCGTTAAAGAACTTCGTCCTAAAAATCATGAATTGGTCTTTACTTGAACGTACCTGCTGGCAGCACTAGCTGCTCTGTAAATTGGTAGCAGAGTACTGCTTGGTCTCGTCCTACTAGGTGACACCACACTGATTAACTGAAAAAGACGGTAATTATAAGTCTGTGAGAATCGGTGGCATCAATTGTATCTCTTTTTAGTAGTCTGTACGCAAAATATGCGCTTGAACATGGAGTTACGGACACCAGCAGTCAGCACCCTAACTGCGTAAGGGAGGGCGCCCACGAGCAACTTTTGTCTCCACAACTAATTTGTCTCTCACATCAAGTTTACGGGTTTGTATAAAAGTGCGCGCATGTAGCGACACGACAGCTGGGAGAAATTTTTGTCGGCGGGTTTGTACGCAACTGTCGCTCGTCTATTGGTTGGAAATGTTGCAATGCAAGTGCGGACACGGCGACAAGCAAGTTGCGGGCTAGCCAGTTGCCGCTCAACTGAAAATTTAACAAAAAAGTAGCGTTGCTGTCGCTTCCGTGTGCGCATCATCCAAATCTCGGCGAGGAGACAGCGACGGAGACAAAAAAGTTGCTGGGCAACTAAGTTGTCTTGGGCGCCCTCTCTAACACACTATCAAACACAATTTTAATCATTTTAAAGGATATTGCTAATACATTGTTGCTATATATGTTCGAAAAATTTATCTGCTCAACAACGTAAGCAATTAATGTTGTTGAACTGTCAACATGAAAGCCATGCTACTGATAGTGTGTTACGCAACTACCACGTCGATCAGCCTCTAATATTATTATTACTTAGAAGTCGTTCATTAATTTAAAAAAGGCTTCATTTCATCTACGAGTTATGATCCAAAGACAGTCATAACTGCAAATAGTTGCATAACATCACTGAGTCGTTGACTAGAATCCCCCTATCTGTTTCTTAGCTTGGTTTGCTTACCCTTCCATCTTTTTCTTCGTGAACTTGCTTCAACTGGTTCCTTTCCGTCTCTCTTAACAGCTCGTTTCGATACGCACGAATGGATGCTGCAGATTTCATTGTTTTTTTCCTTAAACATAGATATGAAATGCGTATTTATATAAACAATAACATAAGCGTTTATATTATTGTTTATAATCTTTAAGTTTAAGGAGAGATAGCTTTGTAGGTGGGTTTAGGTATCTATAAAACCTGTATCCGACACCACCGGTTACAATAACTATGCGGGATACTCAACTAGGGTGAATTAAGAAACATAATATTAAATAAAATAAAAATACAAAAAAGATAGTGGAAATGAAAGAGTGTGTGTGAGTAACCGGAGAAAGTTTTTGAAAGAGATGTACGAGGGTCTGTGAGAGGTTGTGTGGTGCGAGTATGATTTATATTGTATATTAAAGAGTCTTAGTAGTTACCTGTGAGCAAAACACAGCAATGCTAGTAACACGAGTAGCAGTAGAATCGCCACAGTGGCTCCTATTGCCAGCGCCCATAGTTCAGTGCCGTGCACCCCTCCCCCTGCTTCACCCTCCAAACCCTCCGCCGTTTTCAGATACGCTGCTAAAGAGAACGGATTTATATTTGGTGACAAAATCATTAAAGTCTCCAATGACCTAAGTAGACGTACCTATTAGAATTTTGATGTCAAAGAAAAGGAGTCTTTTTAGAAGAAACTTTACACTTAAAATTATTCTGGTAAAAATCTCGCAAGCAACTCGCCAGTAATCATACTCACGCTCAGCTTTAGTAGTAACAACAGCTCCTAATTCTCTTGCGACCTCAGCGTCCCTGACGAGTCTCATATCTCTGGCAGCCACGGCTGCTGGAACTGCCCTTCCACCAACCAGCACCACGTACACTATCTGAATGCTACCCGTCTCTGGGGACTGACGGAACACACGATCAAGAAATTGTTTTGGATTCGGACAAGGGGTTTTATCAAATGGTAAGTTAAGGCTTGGTGGATTAATAATGGAGATTAAATCAGCAGTTTTATTTTCAGGCGATACATTTCATACATTGTTTGGTTTTACTCGTACGTCAACAAAGGCAAATATGTATTTGTTTGTTTTGATAGTTTTCGTAGATTTCATGATTAATTTATTCCTGAAATAGTTCCTATACATATACTCGTTTAGATGAAATAATAATTGGAGGACTTTGTGAGTTGTTATTGTTAAAATTTAAAAGCTGCCGTGCGATTCTGTAACCATCTCACCGTGAAAGCTTGGGTGAAGGGAGTGTGGAGTGAGCTGTCATTCGCTAGGGATTAACACTATTAAGTGCTCACTTCACTCGTGATTTCACGGTGATATTTTTACAGAATCGACCGTTTCAATAAAATAATAAACCACATACCTCTGTTATGTTTTGTATATGAACTTGCACCGGTGGCTGCTGCTCTGGTTTCAATATTTCACGTTTAAACAACATTGTTTCATTGCCTTCTGATTCTAAAGGTATGTCTATTGAATCCTCTCTTATTTCTTCCAATAGCTCTCTATCAGTCACTTCTCTTTTACGAATAATAACAGTTGGAGTGGCCAATATCCACGATTCTACTTCATTCAACTTTGTAGCTTTTATTTCAGCATTTAATGAGATAGTGTTCGTGTCTACTGAGAACATTTCTATATTTACGGGGTAAACAAAATCACTGGAGGAATCTAGAACATGTTTACTTGCATTTTCAAGTTTTTTATCTAACGTATTAGCAACTGAATTGCCAGGAGAAACCATAGAACTGGCGATATCTTGATATTTAAAAGGCGTGTTGGTACTTTGAGGACCTACTGGACTATTATTATTATTATTATCTTTGTTAACTACGAAAGAATGAACATCATGTTTCTTGCGGGCTGTCGGCGCGTCGAGAGATTTGATGATGCCCAGATGACGCTCTTGTTGTCTGGAATAAATAAGAATAAAAATCTTGAAAGCGTAATAATAAATGCTGTAGGAATCGAGCCAAATAAGCTTGTGTCTAACTACCGTTCTATAAAATGGGCGGAAGATGAAGTGGTTTCCAATAAATGAAATATAAATAATAAGTATACATATATATTATATATAGTCATGAAAAGGTAGAGCGAAGGAAGCTTGAAAAGAAACTACAAATTAATTTTAAGGGGAACATTGGTTACCTCAAGAAAGCTTTCTGGTACAACCTAGCGAGTCTCAATTGCAGGCTATCTGGAGTGGATCCCTGAATGACAGTGAGGAGCCAGTACCTTCGATCATCGGGGATCTCTGGTTCCAAGCTACCTGGCTCGCCAGGCTCTCCACAATTGAGCATGCATTCGCCAGTCGATCTGTCTGTCACCGCCTGCGACGAACTTACAACTTTTAGCAAATAAAAAGTAGAAAATTGCATGTCTCTAACACATTAGCATAGCAACACAAAAAATTCGAATACACAAAGGGTGGGTTGAACGAAAATTAATGACTCAATTATGACTATTATCCCCAAAAGTTAGGGGAAGCTAGAAACTCGTGGAGGTAAATGCTCAAATACTTAAAACATTCGTACTTCCATAATGAATTTTTAACTCAGTAATTGTTAGAACCCCCTTAGTTAGAACGAACAGGCATCAATACGAAGAAGAGTTATAAAACATTAGATTCAGTTATCACAACTTACTTGTGGTGGATAAGAATCCAGATACACTGTAGCAAGGACAGTGGTGGTCCGCACCACTGGTGTGGATGGCTGCACCGGTGCTGGATGAGGCGCATCTGGTGGTGGAGGAGGTCCATCTCCTGAGCCTGTCCAGAAGAAATCCTCCAGGCGGGGAGTGTGTTGGTGTTGATCTTGAGATACCAGCATGTATACTAAAGGCAAAGAAAATATATATCTAGTACTTATGTTCATCTGTTCTTACACCTACAAGAATCAAGAATACATGAAATTCGTAATGTGCAGACGAGCTGTTCCTGGATTCATCAAAGAAAAATACGGAGAAGAGTTCTACTATAGAAGTTTCTATTTGTGTTGACTTATAATATAATACTTTGTATCTTTACATCGTATTTCTATCGTGATACCAAGAGTTCACTTCTGATTTTACGTCATAGCTGAAGACAATAATGAATTTAAATTCAAATTCATTATTTGCCAGACTGTAGCTTTAAAATGTATGATCTTAAAACTATAATGGCCCCTTGACATTCTTCCATTACATAAGGTGTGCCAATATTTAATTTTATCTTGCAAAATGCTATATTTTAATTAAATTAAGAAAAATGCAATAACAAATAAGCTACGTATAGTTTATTTGACGGCAAAAATATATTTTAAATCAAGAACTTCAGCAAGGCAGGCAACACGGTAGGTAGAGACACTATTCTGTCAAAAAGTTATGGAACTTAGCGTACTTATGATAATAGCTAAGCAATTGCCGTAAAAACAGAGGATGAAAAAATGATATCAATTACCAAATAAAATGCTGCCTGTATACTTTATTGTAATCTCTGCAAGGTTCAACTTTCGACCTTGAATAGAATAGAATGAAAAAAAAAAAATGAAAAAGTGTTTATTCCCAATAATACTTTACAGTACATATTTCTTACCTCTGCCAAACTACAAAGCAGTATGACGACCAATAGAGGAGTATGGAAGAAAAAGACATGTTACGTCGACCCCAACTAAATTGGGATGAGAGCAGAAGAAATAAGAATGATGACGGATGGAAATATTTTAGTTTTGATAAGCTGCAATATATTATAGGCTATTATAGGCTATAGCCTATAATAGCAATTAATCTGCCTAGCGTTTTCCCAAGTTTGATGAGGTCGGCTTCCAGTCAAACCGGATGCTGAATATAAATATTTTACATACCTAGAGCGACTTACTAACTAACTTCCACAACCCAGTTACTGGGCAACACGGTACTCCTTGGTAAGACTGGTTATCAGACTTTTGGGCTCCTGACTACCCGTAACGACTGTCAAAGATCTATCAATGACAGCCAACACCAGACACCTCACACCACCTAAGTAAATCATTTTATGTCTTTGCCAACGGCTTAGCGTTCTTTCCGACGCAAAATAGGAGATATTTAGTTTTTTATAAATATCTGAAACCATTATCCTCATCCACTAACTCGTAAAGCATTTAAAGAGAGACATGAAAAACCAATTTTAGCTGCTGAGAATTTCATAGCAAAGGAATTTTAACGGTAGAGAAAATATTTACATAAGAATGACGGGAGAGCATAAAATACTTAATTATGTAAAAACTATGCAAGCTGCTGATGCATCTCATTTCATAAATCAAGAATTTGCGCTCAAATTGGAATAGCCGAAATGGCGAGGTGAGCGATGGTAGGTCGATGAAAACATGCCTTAGTTTTGTAACATCGCGTGATCTCCCGAATAAATGTGGCTTACAGTTTATTGGCCCTCCCTGTAACTTCCAGTTGCTCGGAGTTTTTTCGTTAGGCTCGAGTGATAGGTTGAGATAGAGAGCGATGAGCAAAAAGAATCGGCCTTTTTACAAAACAAGGGTTATCTTTAGAACGAGGTTTAAGCCATTGATTTTTTTCAAAAATAATATTACAAAGAGGTAATATTTGTGAGTTTGTATGTTGGGGGTAATCTTCGGAACTGTTGGTCCGATTCCGATTTTTTTTTTTTACTAATTAGAGGTTTATGTTAAAACAGGAAATTCCACCCGGACGTAGTCACGGACTAAAGCCATTGTAACAAGCAATGAAATTGTGAATTATTAGTATTTTAAATCAATAAAGTAAAACAAACAACACATATTTTTCTTCTGTCTGAAAAGGGACGCGTCCCTTTTCAGACAGAAACTAGAGCCCCCAATAAGTCGAAAACAAGAGGATGTCGTCATTCTTTCACAATATCATTTTTAACCAGCACCCTAATTGCGTAACAAGGATATTGCTAATCCATTGCTTCATATGTTCGAAAAAATTGTCAGCTCCACAACGTAAATAACGCAATGAATGTAATTGAACTGTCAAAATGAAACCCATTGCTACATTTGCTACACGTAGTGTGTTACGCAATTACCCCGCAGGCCAACCTTCATCCTTTCAAATCGCTATGCGCTTATGACTTGCAGAACCCCAAGATACCAGGATTAGCGCCAACCCGTACCATGCTCCAGAGTTTATACCATACGGAACGCATTTCCTCAATATTATATCTACGTATTATAAGTTTATAGTGGAAGGATGTTTATCTTTCGTTCATAGTCGCAGTTTGTATGTAGAAATGGTAATTAGTCGCGGTGTTCGACTGCGAATCGATTATTATTACTTATTTAAATTATTATATTGTGTGGGTACATACATTTATGTAAATTATGTTGCAACAACTTGAAACCGCTGTAGATTAGTTTAATTAAAGTTAACTGTGTCTAGCTTACACAATAATTTTCAGCTTTAGGAAAACTTGAGGACTGCATTTTCTCTTCGTGTAAATACCCAGTTTTAGCTGACCTCGCATTGTATAGGCTTTTCAAACATTGAGAAGTTAGCTTATACAGGAAATGTACAGCTTGACGTAGTAATACGGTTAGAGCCAACGTTCTTCTAATCTAGGTCTACTGATTGAAAGAGATTCCATTCCAAGATTTATAAAAGGTTTTGGTTTGGCTTCGGTTTTCACAATTAAGCACTGAACAATTACGGCATTCTTAAATGTCAGAATCGCGGTCGAAAGCGCACAGAGACGGCCATTTGCGTATGCCGTATGCCTATGACATGAGCATTTTGGTCATGACGCGCGGTCACAGACACGCCCCTTGACATTTCTCCTTTTTTTGTATTTATTTGGTAGGTACAGACGCCAGCACATCAAGCTACTACAATCTGTCAGATTTCATTAATAGATTTTCATTTTTATCGCTAAAGCATAAGGTTCAAAGTTGACTGGGAAAATCTGACAGTTTCGGGTAGCTTGATGTGCTGGCGTCTGTACTAACCCAATTACAGTGAACATTTTGCAATATTTGTGGAGGTATCAGCAAAACCTACAGAGAAATTAATGAAATATTAGGTCAATGGCGGAAAACGCGAAAAAGGTTCAGTGCACCAAATGGCACCGGAATTATCGAAGCGGTCACGACACGGATACTGAACAGAGCCAAACAAGTTTTATAGAATCGAGTTATATTGTTCTAACTACTGCAGGGGTTTGATAACCTGGCTTAATAAATAGACCACCTCGTCTTCCTGTGAGTATCTAACAACTTAGAAAAACGTGTAGAAAAGGGTAGAAAGCAGCCTCGTTTAATAATCATCATTACATACACATGTATAGCCTTTTTAGAGCGCTACAAAGTGCAAAGCAAAACCTCTTTTTTAACCGACGAAAAAAGGAAGTTTTGTTTTATTTTTTGAAAGGGCATAATCTCGAAGTTGATCCCATTTAAAATTGAAACACCCTTAAGGGTAGAAACAAAAAGGGTTGATTGATTTTTTTATCTACTGATTTTCACTTGTGTATTATGCGCTAATCTCGACCAGGTTCTTTTTATGTCGGACGTTTTTTTGTTCCTTTAAATTAAACATCATCATCGTCGTCCACAGCTCGGGTTCACCTACTGCTGGGCAACAGAGCCTACTATAACATCTGTAGGATTCGTTTGATGCAGAAGCTTGATTAAAGGCTGGTATAGTCTTCGTGGAATTTAAACTTAACTTGCTCCAAATAAAGCTATTTAATTAGTGGTAACTCTACCAACATAGCTCGAAGAATTGTAAAACTTAAGTGGCAGTGGGCAGGGCACAGAACAGATGGCCGATGGGGCCGATAGGTTCTGGAGTGGCGACCGCGTATCGGAAGATGTTGTCGGCTTCCCACAAGATAGAACGATGACCTGGTGAAGGCCGCAGGAATTCGCTGGATGCGAGAAGCACAGAACCGGTCGAAATGGCGGACTTTTTCGGCTGAAATGATGATGATGAACTAGTAGTCGACTGCATTCCCTAAATGAATCGTTATTTATATTACTTAGGTAACCCTTGTACCCTGTCACTCACATAAGGGTTAACTTTGGACCAAAATATTACATTTTTTTTAACCCTTATGTGAGTGACGAGGTACACGGGTACCTTTAGCATTTTTAAATTTAAAATGCTAAAGGTACTCGGGTACCGGGTCACTCACATAAGGGTTAACAGTGCCGATCCTACCAACTAAGAGTAGATGCTCCAACAATGGACAACTTGGCTCACATTTGACCATCTACAACCATTCAATTTCATTAAAGGCCGGCGCACAGAAGTACTCCATTCACCACCCACATTTGATTGAGTCATGTAGGTCTGTGGAATTTGAGAGCACGCATCCTGTCAGTAACCAGAATTCGTTTCCAACAAAAAACTAACAAAAAGGCATATAATAGCATCGTAATGGCGGCGGTTACGCGGGCACTGCGCGCACGCACCTTTTGTGTTCCATGTCACAGCGGAAACGCGGGACGCGGTCGGCTGACTGTGATGTTGCCTGTGCCTTGATTGATGATTATTATTATAATTGTCTATGTCACTGTACGTGTGCTACGGGAACTGTAGGTATGTACAGACGCCAGCACATCAAGCTACTACAATCTGTCAAATTTCTTGAATACATTTTCAACTTTATCGCTAAAGCATAAGGTTCAAAGTTGATTGGGAAAATTTGACAGTTTCGGGTAGCTTGATGTGCTGGCGTCTGTACCTGAATCGCAATGGTGAGCGAATACGTGGACATATTACGTGAAACGCAGCCTCACAGTTTAATGATGACATTAATCAGACAAGTTAATGCTGGATGAGATTCAATGAGCTTTGTAATCATATACAGTGACATTCAAAAGTTCTAATAATAGATTAGCTATGCCTATGAGTCTCGTCCAGCGTGGTGGAACCGACAAGGGTTTGTTTAAGGCTTGGTTATATGGGGACGCTCTTGTTAGGTCATGGAAGATATGGTCATCTGGAGCAGGGCCAGTTTCCCACTTTGTGGAAATCTGGTCGTCTGGTCCTGCTCAGGAAGGCGGGGCGCCCTGCGGACTCGGCGTCCGCGTACCGGCCCATAGTGCTGCTAGACGAGGTGGGCAAGCTGTTCGAGAGGATTATCGCAGCCCGCCTCGTCGGCCACTTGTGCAGAGAGGGGCCGGACCTGGACGAAAGCCAGTTCGGCTTCCGGCATGGGCGCTCCACCATACACGCTGTGTCGCGGGTGAGAGTCCTGGCGGAGGAAGCGGTGTCCCGGGGTGGGGTGATGTTGGCGGTGTCCTTGGACATTTCCAACGCCTTCAACACCCTGCCTTGGAGTTGTATTCGGGAGGCACTGCGGTATCACCGGGTGCCTCCCTACCTCCGCCGCATAGTTGGGGCTTATCTGTCCGAGAGGTGTGTCACCTACGTGGGACGTGATGGCGGAAACCAGCGCCGCATGTCGTGCGGTGTTCCACAGGGCTCGGTCCTGGGCCCGCTCCTGTGGAACATCGGGTACGACTGGGTGCTGAGGGGCGAGCTCCAACCGGGCGTGGACCTAACGTGTTATGCCGATGACACGCTGGTCACTGCCCGGGGGAGCTCGCACAGGGAGGCAGCGTTGCTGGCGACGGCTGCGGTCTCACAGGTGGTGGGCCGCATACGTCGCCTAGGCCTGGAGGTGGCCCTCAACAAGTCGGAGGCCATGGTGTTTCATGGTCCCCGGCGGGCGCCGCCGCCCGGCTCACACATCGTGGTCGGGGGGGCTCGGATCGCTGTCGAGTCCACCATGAAGTATTTAGGATTGGTGCTCGACAGCCGGTGGAATTTCGAGCCCCACTTCCGGCGGCTGGCGCCCAAGTTGTTGGGCGCTGCGGGGGCGCTATCAACGCTGCTTCCCAATCTGGGGGGCCCGAGCGCCGCCTGTAGGCGGCTCTACGTGGGGATCGTGCGATCCATGGCCCTGTACGGGGCCCCGGTGTGGGCTTCGGACCTGACGGCCGGAAGCATCGCAGTTTTGCGAAAACCGCAAAGAGTGATGGCCGTCAGAGTCATCAGGGGGTATCGCACGATCTCCTACGAGGCGGCTTGTGCACTGGCCGGATCCCCGCCCTGGGACCTCGAGGCGAAAGTACTCGCGTCACTGTATCGGTGGCGCGAGGAAATGAGGGCGCGGGGCGAGCGACCGATGCAGCGACACTGGGAGCTGCGTCGGTCTCAGCTCCGCGAGGTCCTGGTGGCGGAATGGCGGGACAGGCTTTTACGCCCTACCGCCGGCCTCGCTATTGTCGGGGCGATCCGACCAGTGCTCGACGAATGGCTCGGGAGGAGGCACGGCTCCCTGTCGTTTCGGGCGACGCAGGTGCTCTCGGGGCATGGTTGCTTCGGGAAGTACCTGTGTCGCATAAACAGGGAGCCGGACGCTCGGTGTCACCACTGCCTCGACTGTCGGGAGGACACGGCGTGGCATACGCTGGCAGAGTGTGCCGCTTGGGAGGAGCCGCGCCGTGCCCTCATCTCAGGAGTAGGCAGTGACCTGTCGCTGCCGGCCGTGGTCGAGTCTATGATCGGCAGCGAGGAGTCCTGGGACGCGGTGGTTTCCTTCTGCGAAACAGTCGTCTCGCAGAAGGAGGCTGCGGAAAGGGAGAGGGAGATCTCGTCCCCTCACCCGGTCCGCAGCAGGCGCACCGGGCGTCGGCGGAGGGCGGACAACGCCCTCTTCCAGCCCCCCTAAATGGGTCCAGGGGCGACGGACTTGGGGACGTCCGTCGCCCCCCACACGTCAGGACCCGAGGCGGCGGCGCGTAGTGTTCCACGCGCGCCCCTCTTAGACGTCGCGGGGGGAGTTTAACACCTCACTCCCCCCCTGACACGAGGAGAGGCCCGCTGGAGCGGGCCAGCACCAGCCGGGGGTTGCGGAAGTATCGTTCGTTCCCGCGACCCCCGGTGTAGGTGAGAGAGGGAACACCGGGGTGGTTTTTAGTCAGTAAGAGTCTGACAGACCCCGCCGCCCGCCCCAGGGCGGCGGACATCCATGAGGATTTTCCACCCCGAAACAAAAAAAAAAACAAAAAAAAAAAAAAAAAAAAAAATGGAAGATATGGTCATCATCGAACAGTAATAATCTGGAGATGTCTCGAGAGTCAAAAGGCGAACCTAACAAAAGGTCGTGAACTCATTAGTATCACACTAATATTATAAAGGCGAAAGTTTGTGTGTGTGTGTGTTTGTATGTTTGTTACTTCTTCACGCTCAAACGGCTGAACCAATTTTGATGAAATTTTTCACACAGATAGTTTATAACCAGGATTAACACATAGAATACCCCCCATGGGAAGAAGGCGTGAGTTTATATACCGTCGCCAGCATATCAAGCTACTACAATCTGTCAAATTTATTTAATAGATTTTCAACTTTGTCTCTAAAGCATAAGGTTCAAAGTTGATTGGGAAAATTTGACATTTTCGGGTAGCTTGATGTGGTGGCGTCTGTACTTAAGAATATTTCAAGAGAATGGAAGTAAAGAAGTTTTTCTTGGGTAAAAGGTGAGTTTGGAAATTACGGAACTCTTCTTGTCCTGTCGGTTTTCTGAGCCTGATTTTTGAGATCCGGGCTGGCGCTGGTTGAGCATCCTAACGTACCGTTCGTCAGTTTCAACTGACATGCTGCTCGGGTTCTCAGTTTTAAGTATTATTAAGATACGTAGGTATGTTTAACGAAGGACCTTTGGATAATTTCTGATTAATTTACTTCGCATACAAATTCTGATCAGTTTTAGAATATTTTTAAACAGTACATTGATACTTAAACCAGTATTGATAAAACTAACCCTTAGCTTCGCGGT
Organism: Eremobia ochroleuca; assembly: GCA_949629135.1. Taxonomy (NCBI): domain Eukaryota; kingdom Metazoa; phylum Arthropoda; class Insecta; order Lepidoptera; family Noctuidae; genus Eremobia; species Eremobia ochroleuca. The sequence continues at coordinate 9,081,817 of OX451385.1, read as the reverse complement.
CTGTTCGCCCCCAGAGCCCAGAGATGTTAATTTTATCAAGAAATAAAAAGTAGCTCAGATTTTGTCATTAAAAATCATTTAAAAAAAATTCAATACAAAGTGGTAACTACTATATATATATATAATTAAATCTTTGGTACTTAGTTGAAACACGTTTTGGGGATTATTTATTAAACTATCAAAAGTTACTTGCTTAGCACGATTTCATGTAAGTACCTAATCAAGGGTTGCTCTACGACAGATTTTAAATATAGTTTTAGTGCCTTCCTATTTAATTAAAGCAAAAAAAAAAAAAAAAAACACACTGGCTTTTAGACTATAATTACTGAAATGTAAATAATTTAAAAGACATGCATTAATTACTTACGTTTATCGTCACTTTCATAATCCTCAGCAAACGCAAAAACGATATAATTGAAGAATAAAAACTGAATAATAATTTTAACCATGCTGTTTGATAGATATAGTTTTCTGAATCACATCAATTTAATAACAAATGCATTATATTACCATCAAAACCGCATTATTCATGTCGAAAGGTACTATACATTATTTTTGTACTTTTTTTGTAATCAATTTTTAATTAAGACTGCTTAGGGTCGAGTGCCTCTGCCCTCTCACGCCCGGATATTATTTATTTATTCATCAGGACATGAACCCACAACGAAAATCAGCCAAATACAACTGTGCGTTTAGGATTATTATCGCGTTGCTTAGCAACTAAATTGAATAACGCGCGCATGACCATAGACAATTTATGTAAAAGGTTATTTTATTGTGTCAACTGTGTTCTTTTTCCAATTAACAAAGTTAAAATGGTTAGTACGAAGTAATCAACGATTTTCCTACTAATTTTATGAAACAATTGTACATTTTGTTGGAAGCGAAACAAATAAAAGTACGTAAAATAAAGCAGTTTTGATAATCCTTTACAATATTAGTAGTGGGTGTCTATGGTTTAAAGTAATACCCAAAAATAAAATTTCTAACTTTTTGGTAGAAATTCACACTTGAGTTGAAGGCGATTTTCTACCAATTAATATTGTGAGTTAAAATGTTAACTACAAGAGAAAAGTTGTCCAAACATCTTTAAAAACACACTAACTACAATTAATGTTTTACAATCCGTTTCAAAGTTTATGGTGGCTCGGAACATGAGACGAGTCATTTCTCACTTTCTCAGCAACAAATTTACCTTTCAGCGTGGGTGTGTGATGAGGTACTGCACAGCGCGTAGCGCATTTCCGAGCTGCCATAAAGTTTGAATCGGGTTGTAGACGCAACGACATAATCGACCGAATCAGCAATATGTGCAACAAGCAAGGTACAGACACCAGCACATCAAGTTGCTACAATCTGTCAAATTTCTTTAATAGATTTTTAACTTTATCGCTAAAGCCTAAAGTTCAAAGTAGACTGGGAAAATTTGACAGTTTCGGGTAGCTTGATGTGCTGGCGTCTGTACAACTTTGCAATCGATCAACCCTTCAAATCAGTACTTAGAATGTGTTCATAAATAAAATTATTAACGTAATAATACCGACCAAGTACAGACGCCAGCACATCAAGCTACGCGAAATTGTCAAATTTTCCCAATCCACCTTGAACCTTACACTTTAGCAATAAAGTTGAAAATCTATTAAAGAAATCTGACAGATTGTAGTAGCTTGATGTGCTGGCGTCTGTACCATACCTGTACCTTTCGAAAAAATAATACTAATAGTTATATTCTTTTCTCGTGTTGGCACGCCGTGATTAAGAACAGCTCAACAGCAATGGTTATGTAAATGAACTTTGTTAAATTGTAGTGTTCAATAAAGCACAAGTTATTCTATATCTTATGTATCTATTTATAACGAAATCATTTTGAAATTATAGTAGTTTGTGTGTTATTTAGTATGGCAACTATAACATTTGCCGTGGCACGCAATCCGCAGCTCCATTCGTGTGAGTTCGTCGCTTTCGTCCGTCAGGGACTTTGTGCGACGTAAACGGGTGTGTGCGAAAGTATGAAGTGAAATCGTACATAAAAGTGTGTGAGATGTTAAGTGTTAGTTTTTATTGTGAGTAAAAAACAAAAAAAATGAGTGCGAACGGATAAGCCTATTATCTTTTTTGAACCCCATAACATTGTACGCATCGGTACACGTAACATTTCGTATGAACGGTTTCAAAATGGCTGTGTTTTGAAGGACCCTTTGTCCGCTTTCGTGTGCTTCTTTCAGCATGATAGTGGGATCGTACTGTCAGAAAATTGTCTTAGAGAGGTGAGGAAGGCTCTTGCTAAGATTAAGTGGTTCTTGTGTAGAAACGCGGAGTGGAAAATTACTGGTTCCCGCCGCTGAACGGAGTCGGTTGATTGCTTTCTATGCGAGCGATATCCACGAAACGGTCGCTAGCAACGTGTGAGTTTCTAATATCCTTTTTATTTTCTTGTTTGTGTACTGATAAAGCTGGTGGAGATATGCGGGCTGGCTTCAAAGCAAGTTTATTATTAGTTTGGTGTTGATTTTCGTGCCGTGAAACTCGAGGTTTGTCGGTACGAGGTAAATATATGACACGACTAAAAATAAACTGTTTCCATTTATAAACGTCTTACTAGAATACTTTTTCGTGGCATTCACGTGTTGTTGATGAATGAGGGACCTATCATGGTGCTATCATGTAAAAATAATTTGATAACGTTTTGTGTGCATTATTTCAGGTTTCATACCATCTTAGTTGTGTACAAACTAACTGACCAGTTTGTACTAACCTAATAAGTATACAGTTGATTGTCAACTAGTATGTTTCAAATAAGACATGATTTTCTGGCTGTATCTATGTTTTTCGCCTCTCATCATGAAAACACATTAAAAATTCCATTTATTAAAATAATAATTCTCAATTTAATCCATAACTTATTGTTATTCATATAGAAATAGATTTATAAAAGGGTATTCAATAATAAATGACTGTCCATAATAGCCATTTTTACGTTATTTAAAGTTATCATGGATGTTTATTTTATTATAAGAAAAAGATCATTAAATGGCACAAATCAACTATAGGTACAGATGCCAGCACATCAAGCTACTACAATCTGTCAGATTTCTTTAATAGATTTTCAACTTTATCGCCAAAGCATAAAGTTCAAAGTTGATTGGGAAAATCTGACAGTTTCGGGTAGCTTGATGTGCTGGCGTCTGTACATGGCTTTTAGAATTCTTACTAATACTTTCTTTATTTAAATAGAAATGTAGATTTTAAAGTTTTTACTAATCACTTATTTAAAAAAAAACGATAGCTGGCATTAAAACTATTAAATACCTACAAGCTAAAAAAGTCTAATTACAAAAATAAATAAATATATACAACATTATTTTTAGTATACTGCCAACCTGAATATAGTTTGTTCAGAATAAGTAACTGAATCGATTCCAATAGTTTTTACACCATGTTATATTTTGTCCCAAAAATATTTAAAAATGGTAACAAGTTGGACACCGAGCGACAATAAGTACATACTTATCCGCAATCATATGCGCACAACACAGGTCACAGCCGGTCGGCCGACGGCGGTGTGTGTTAAGTGGTAACCAACTTTTTGCACGGACAATCAGGTAACATAACAATCTTATAACTTGATTTTTCATGATACAGTTTTGAAATTTTGTACATAGGTTCTTTACATAAAAATACTAGACATGTGTTTCGGGTTTGCCATATACTAAAAATAATGTTGTATATAAACTGGGGTATTTATACAGTGTGGCAGGGACAACAACGCAGAACCTGTTACCATAGATTCCGTACATGATTCTGAACCCCTGTGCCATTGAAAATTGTCTTTGGTTATAAAAAAAAAAAATGCTGTTTCATACATTTTGATGGCATACATATTCCACTATTCTGTGAAACAGTAGATTTTCAACAGAAAAATCCAGAAAAATTTAACGCTGGGGGGTACTAGAATCATGTGCTGAATTCATTATAGAATAGAATACTCTTTATTATGTACACCATATAAATTACAGACATAAATGTAGAAATTTAACAAAAGGGTAACACAATAATATAATATCAATATGTAGCTGCAAATGGCCATTTAGTTTTAGCACAAATTACAGAAAATCAAATTACTCTTTGATACATCTTTTTGTGACTTTCAATTTCTATTTTAATATTCAGTTGTTCTTCAAATTCAGTTGACAGAACTTCTTTTAGCTCCAAGTAAGAATTCAAGCACCAGGATATTGTATATTATAGCGCTAAGCCATACTCTTTAATTTCCTGTTTCCTTTTAGTCAAGTAACTGATATTATTCAACTATTTTTAGCGTTCTTAATTAATTTAGTCTGAGTGGGTCGCCTTAGGGGCGGAGTTTTAGGATTTGGAGTATATACGCTTAGGGGCACTATAAGCAGCAAAGAAAACAAACAAAAAAAAATTTGGGACAGTCAATTTTCCCGAAAAAATTTTGTTTCGGAAATCCGAAATTTTTATTGCAGTTTCGGGCTAAACTTGACCATAGAAACTATTTAGGTTCTGGGAAGCATGGCCCTACGACGCACCGAAGCAGTAATTTCTACAACTGTTGTAGGTACTAGTACTATGCTGTTACTCATCTTGTATATTTTTGAGTATTTTATCATTAAAACAGTCAATAATAAGAAGACAGTCGATTTCTACAGCCTGCTTTTGTTAGAAACTGTTAAATCTAGGTATTAATGTTAGGTACAGACGCCAGCACATCACGTTACTACAATCTGTCAAATTTCTTTAATAGATTTTCAACTTTATCGCTATAACATTAAGGTTCAAAGATGATTGGGAAAATTTGACAGTTTCGGGTAGCTTGATGTGCTAGCGTCTGTACATTAATACCTAGATTTAACAGTTTCTAACAACTGGTGGTAACACACCTACAAAATTATAAATTAGGAATGATTTACTATAGAAAAAGGAGTTTATCAATATGGACAGTTTTAGGGCATTGAAAATAATACAAAATAACAATTAAAAGAAAAAGAATTTCCGTAACCCAAAAAGCGCCCGCGCCCTCTGCTTTTTATAGTTCGTGTCAAACTTTATGGTGGCTCTGAAGTGCGCTACTCGTTGCGCAGTACCCCACCCCTCATCCCCGCTGACCCATGAATTTGTTACTGCGCAGCGACTCGCCTCATGTTCCGAGCCGCCATAAAGTTTGACGCGAACTATACCTACCGGGATTTCCCTTAGACAGGGAATACCGAATTCCCTATTATTAATCGTGTTTGGACAAAAAACGGAACCTCATAACGAGGCTTCCGGCTACTGGGACCGCAATTAACTAGGACCGCGGTCCCAGTCGCCGGAAGCCTCCTCATAACTACAGTCTAAAGTCTGGGTTTTCTATTCTATCCCTACTTTATCAAACTCTCGTGTTAACAGAGACAAAACATTCCTTCGATGTTCTACACCTATCGATAATAAAATATTGAGAAAGAATGCTCTTAATCTTGCCCTGGTCCTATGTTCGTTTCGTCGAACTAAACCCACCTTAATTTGTATCAGACATACAGCTGTAACTTCTAACCAAAGGTCACGCCGCTCAAATCCTCGTCGAGTATCGTGAAATGTCGCAGCACCGTTACGTAGTCGACTATTGTCGGCAGAAAACCGAAACGCATAACGGCAACCAGTCATTGTTTGTTGCGCGCACGCACGCACCAAGGCTGAGGATGAAAACTAGATATTTTTTCGTTTTAAATAAATTATAATTTGTTCTGGAACTTGAGAAGACACCAGAAAGAAAATCCCCCCGTTATGCTTCTCTCCTGTTAAAATAAGGAATATTCTCCCTAGGTGTTTTTACATCTCCCAAGATTGATTTCTGTTGCAAGAAACAATAATAATGATAGAAAGAAATAAAATTGTTTTTTCTGCAACGAATGAGACGCACATTTTCAAGTAAACATAAAATAATATTCAAGGAAAATAATAAACAAAAAAGAGGAATTAAAAAGTTTTACAATATTGAAGATTAGATCACGATTTTATCTCTGTAGCTTAAACAATCGTTTTTTTTTTTATGATCAACGTATCGTATTTTTCGATTATCGTACGTTACGTGTATCGTATTTTTCGTTTATTTTTAAAAATATGATTCCAAAATGTCAGAAGTTTCAATTAACCCACATTGTTTTATTGATTCCACTAGACGAGAAAAATGCTCTGCAATAGCTCCGCACCAACCGGAGGTCGTCCTTGGGTACACTTGCACAGTGCATACAGGGATAATCATCGGTTGATGCCTCCACACATAACATTATCTAAGGGGCCTTTGCGAGTTGGCTTCGGCCCTTCATACGCCTTTCAAAGGTTCGACCCTAGGGTCCCGAGAGATGTCAAGACATTTTAAAAATCGAATAAAGGTAACCTTCAACAGGCGACATTCTAGATGATATTCGATTTTAAAAGGCTAGTTTTGAATAGAAACGAATTGCATTGCAACATCTAAGTTTGATTCTTTTAATAGTAAAACATTTGAACATTGTGGTTTTGGTTGACTAGCTGATAATCCGATTACGTAACCAGCATGAGCAAGATAGTACGATTTTTATCAGCAGAATTACTTGTAAAACTTTTTTAAATAAAGTAACATACCTATATGATGATTATAAAATCTTAATGAAAAGGAAAGCGCTTCGAATCATTTGAAAGTTAAAAGGAGTGAACCGATTGATGCAATACATCAAATAACATTGCAATGCAGATAATCAGGTTCTATTCCTCCACTAGCTTCTGCCCGCGACTTTCCGCTTGAAATTTCGGCCCCCGACCTACCGCGTCGCATCGCATCACCCGCCCGCAGCCCTGCTTCGTTTTGGCTTAGCATTCTTTCTGGCTTGTGTCTCTTTGCTCGTCTCTTAAAGGTCGTAGCGTGATGTAAACTCAGAATTGTGATGTCAGATGCAAAAAGGTTTTTCAAATCCGTCAGGGTAGTTCCAGAGATTAGCGGGTTCAAACAAAAATACAACCTCTTGAGCTTTGTTATACTTATTATAGCTAGAATAGATATCATGTCATTGTGTATATGTATCTAAAGTACCACGATTTATACATTGGCACGTTATTCAATTTAATTTTCTATATCCAGTTATTTTCTTGTGTAAACGTGACGAACGAATGGTACTGAAACCTTGAATAACTCTCGAATTATTGAAATACGACGAAGCAGCTACATAAAAACCAAATGACACGGAAAGCGTTGAAAACACTGATTGTTCCTCCTATTACGAAATGGTTTAATTTCGGAGGTCCTCATATGAACTCTATAGCTATTTATTCGATAAACTTTAAATATTGTACCTATTATGTCAAGAAAATCTTCTAATCTTAATTCAATGTCTCAGAAGTCGTCTAGTAGCACTCTCAAAAAGATAAATTCCCGCTGAGAACAGTTTAAGAACCTGGTATAAATACACATAACATCACGCCCCATTTTGCCAAATGGTTACGCAGAGATGTTGTACCTATATTACCCACATTTCGCCAGATAAAAAAATAAAGAAAATACATTTATTTAGCACATACTACAAGTAAAAAAAAAGAAATATAAAAAAAGAAAACAAATAAAAAGTTATTTTTAAGCCCCATGTAGATGGCGAGCTTATTGCCATCAACCGGGCATAAATAAATAAAAAAATAAATAATAAATTGTTTATTTTATTATTATTATTAAGATACTAACAATACTAATCTAATACCTAAGCATCATCATTGTTACTAACACTAAAATACTAACAAAACTATGGATACTTTAGTCCGAAATAAAGTTTTATTATTATTATCATTATAAATGCCCACACCATTATGAGAATTTCGACACCAACTGACTAGATACTGAGTAGATAATTAAAATTTGACAGACTGAAACCAGAACTCATTTACGCCTGAACCCCATGACTTATGGACAAAACAATATTTCCTTTAAAGTGTGCTGAACTGGTATCAGATACAGAGAGAGGTGAATGCCTGGCAAAGAGGCAACTTGCATATCAAGTTGCGCCAATAGCTCATGTCCCGAGCGATGCTATCTTCTTAGGGCTTGTGCACATGGCAACAGAGGTAGATACCATGCTAACGTGGTTTAGTAAGAGCCTGATAAGTTTATCATGCAGTTCTGGCGTTTGAGCCGAGGTTCTGTATGTGTCTGGACCTTTTTTCAGTCTTGATGACTGTTTTCGGAGCAGCTCAATAGCTCATCTGCCATCTTGCAGCGCATGCTCTGTCACCTGCAAACGTAAGAACCTCATGGCTGCGTCAGCGAACGGTATACGCGTTGCTGAATTTTGAGCCAAAAAAATTAAAAAAAAAACTATAATTACCTTTTTTTATAAAATTTGCCATCGACACGCTAAAAAGAAGACTGAGCAGCCAAGCTGATAAAGCTATTTAACAAGCCCACCTGATCGTGATTTTTTTTTAAATACTTCCTCACTTTCGTTATAGATCTACGTGACTCTTGTGCAAAATTTCATGCTCCCAGAGTGGATTAGGCTTTAGGCTGTGCGGTGTCTGTTTTTTTTAAATGAAATCCATGCATTTTTTCTCGACTTACCTAGACTCCGAATCACTTGTAAGTATAACTACTTCTGCAGGAATAACGCAAAGGTCTGGTCGGAGTGGGCCTTTATCTCTTGGTAATATCGCCTATACTTGCTATCTTTTAAGAACCTCCTTGCTCCACTTAGCAACTACGTTTCGTGTTACATTAGAGCAATTGTTTTTGCCAACATCTACTGCGTAACCCGCTGTCGTAAACGCAGAAATTTTATTTGGCAGTTCTTAGCAAATATATTCAGGTGTTTTCCTCCATTTTGAAATTGACGTAATTTTACAGCTAGCTAGCAAACACGATAAAATATTAATTTTTTTTTTATTAATGGAGCTACAGGCGATTTCAATACCTTTACAATTTCGAATGATTTGTATTTATAAAATAATCGTCATTGCCTTTTTACAAGTCCAAAATGCACGGTGTAAGTAGATATACAGTGGCCTCCAAAAGTTAGTTGATATGTTTCCACTTCAGCTGTGATGTACCACATTTTGATTTAAAATAAAAAAAAATAGGTGCTTCTGAGGGATTACTTGATTATTTTTTATGATTAGTCGTAATTGATTAAATTTTGGATTATATTTAAGTAATTGTCTATAGCATCCATTGAATAAGAATAAAATCTTTAATATCATAAAGAACCGTGGTATTCTTTGGTACTAGTATATTCGTAATTTCAAAACGAATAAGTAAAATTGCAAACATAAGATTTGTTTAAACGCTATACGTATATCAACTTTATAATATTAAAGTTCACATACCGTGAGTGCGTAAATTGTGATAGCTGTTACGCATGTGCAAAGATAAACTGTGAATATACTATGTAATACAAACATAGTATGAACAAATGGTTTTATGTTTATTATGATACTGTTTTATAATTTTTATCTTCTCTTCTCCGACCATCACCCTAATTGCGTAACACTATCAATCGCCATCTGAATTATTTTGAAGGATATTACTAATCCATTGCTTCATATGCTCGAACAATTTGTCTGCTCAACAACGTAAATAAGGCAATGAATGTTGTTGAGCTGTCAAAATGAAAGCTATTGCTACTGATAGTGTGTTACGCAATTACCCTGCAGGTCTTGGGCTCGATTTCCAGGTCGGGTGTAATTGGGTTTTCTCTATATGTAATTTGACAGTAGCCGTCCGGAGTCAGGATTTGTGCCCAGTTGATGACACAGCTCGTTACTTGGGAATTAAAGACAAAACTAGCAAAATATGGGTTTACTATTAGATTAGGTACACATCTGCCGAACCCTTCAGTATTACCAGGCGTAATGTTATTTTATATTACTTAACTAGCTGCGCCCCGTGGTTTCACCCGCGAAAGTGTCGACCCCGAAGGAATATCGGGATAAAAAGTATCCTATGTGTTAATCCTGGTTATAAACTATCTGTGTGCCCAATTTCATCCAAATCAGTCCAGCCGTTTGTGCGTGAAAAAGTAACAAACATACAAATACACTCACAAACTTTCGCCTTGATAATATTAGTGTGATAATAATTTATATCCTTATTACTGCATTTTCGTGACAGCATCATTATTCTTTCATGTTACAAATATGAAACCCCGTCCGTCAGTCCGCAGCTTAGCTCAGTGACTCTTATTACTCGAAAGCTATAATTTAGCATGGATGTACATATAAATCACGCCGAAAAAGTGGTAAAATAAGATAATGAAAAAAAAAAAATGTTAGGGTACCTCCTGTACACGTAAAGTGGTGATGTTTTTTTTTCAAAAATATTAAGTGTTTATGAAAACAATTTTTCGATTCAGGGATCCGTTTGTGAAATATTAAGCTTTAAAGTGCTAATTTGTGTTAGTCAAGTACCCAAATCCCAGGTTAAAGGAAAACTATCAAAGCTAAGTAGGCTTTACAAGTTTACGAGTAATAGTCGACCAACTTACATTTGCAGTTGCAATCTATGGGAGAATATGGTTTTCAACTACAATGTTAAGTTTGTTCTTGGGATAAATCCATTCGAACTACGGAACCCTTTCATTGTGCTTGGTCTGACACGCACTTGGCCGGTGGTTTTCCACATACTATATTATATTGCGTTCTCTATAATACACAGAGATCGTGAAATCTCGAGCACTTACGAGCAATTTTTCAAGTCGATAATGATCCCTTATTATTTCTTTATGTCGTACGTATGTCATTTGAACGTCACGTTTTGAACATAAAACTTGTGATTGTGCTATTTAGGATTAAGTATATGTATTTAATAACTAGCTTCTCCCCGTGACTCCGTCCGCGTGTAATTTCTTGTTCCCCGCCCATTGCGTCCGTGACAATGCATCACCCGCCCGCGCTATTACTTTCTTTTCGCATAGCGTTCTTTCTAAGGGTCTTAGCGTAACCTTCCACAAGAATTGGGCTATAAAATGCAAAAATAATTTTTCAAATCCGACCGGTAGTTCCAGAAATTAGCGCGTTCAAACAAGCAAAGTTTTCAGCTTTATTATATTATATTAGTATAGATTACTAAAATCACTTATCAATTTGGTTGTTTTTTTTTTATAGCCTTTTTTTTAGATGTCCGTACCTAAATTACGGTCTCATTCGTATTACTGTGTACCTGTTGTCTTCTAATCTTAACATCATTATAAAGACGTAGGAAAAATACGTTTCTTAGTACCTAGGTCCTGGGTACATGGTCTCTGCATATCCTTACGTAACAATGGGCTATTAACCCGGCGGTACTCGCTAGGTGTTTACATGCACGAATACTCGCTACCGGGTAAAAAATACCACATGATTTAAATGACATTATCTTGGAAAATAAGTTAGCTTTACAGACTTTAATGGCGTATTTAGTTTATCAATACTAATGTCTAATAAATAAAAGAAAATTGAAAGTTTGAATTATTATTTATTTCAAATTATAGCTTATCTTAAAAAAGAACGCAAAATTAAAAACAAAAATTCTTCATAGTCTTAGAAAAATCAACAAAAAAATTTTTTTCTTAGGTATCACGTAAAATTGAGATCAAAAATTATAAATCGACAGTGCTAGTGTAGTTGTACTCTGTGGTATTTTTTACCCAGTAGCGAGTGCCGCCGGGTTAAGGTGCAACAAGACGGATTAAAACAAATATAAAAAAAAACTGGCCAAGTGCGTGTCGGACCACGCATAATGAAGGGTTCCGTAGTTGGAATGAATTTGTCCCAAGAACAAACTTAACATTGTAGTTGAAAGTCGTGTTCTCCCATACATTGCAACTGCAAATGTAAGTTGGTGAACGGGCCGTTAAATGCGCAAAACCTCACACACCCCAACTGATTTTTAATTCAATTGACATATTTCAGACAGAAAATAAATGATAAATGATTTATTTCTGTAAGTAGGTTTGTACAAACACTTTTACATGTCAATCATATTTTTTTTTAAACTAGATGAGGTCGGCGTTTCCTCTCTGACTACTCTGAGAAGAAAGGCCGAAACAAACTCAGAGGTCACAGTCTCTTTTAAAGTCCAGACATAATCTTAGTCAGATCATGTGAAGACCATGTAGATTGGTGTCTGAAATGGTCTTTTGAGTAAAGAACCACACAGATTGAGCGGACCTGTCCAGTCAGTGCACGCATTTGTCAAAAATCGTGCAGCTCAACTCAGAACTTGAGGAGCCTTACGATTCGACGAACAATACCAATGAAAGGACATTTGGGTAGGCCGCATAAATTACTCAAACTGCCAGACCATGATTAACTATTAACTAAGAAGGAAAACAGAAAAAAGAAATGACCCACATAGTCTTCACACTCACAATAATAATAATAAAAAATAAGATACTTTACTAAGTAAATATCCATGTCATTGTTTATATAATATTCATCAATGTCAATGTGTATATAAAAATCCGGAAATAATCTTTGATCTTTGAGGACTATGTAGATTGGTGTCTGAAGTGGTCTTTTGAGGAAAGAACCACACAGATTGAGTGGACCTGTGCAGTCGGTGCACGCATTCGTCAGTAACCGTGCAGCTCAACTCAGAACTTAAGGAGCTCAACGATTCGACGAGTAATACCAAGGACAGGACATTTGTGTAGACCGCATAAACCACTCAAACTGTCAGACCATGATTAAAACGGAAACAATGACCCACGTAGTCCTCACATTCACAATAATTAAAATAATATAAGACTTTAAACAGTAAATGTTCATGTCATTCTGTATATAAATAGATATTTAGAAAGAGAAAAAAAAAAAAAGTGTAAATCAGCAAAAAATAAACAACATTCACTGTCTAGACCTATTGGAGCAGCTCAATCCCAAGCTTTTTTGTCCTCAATATAGTCTTTTACAGTATAATAGGCTTTCTGGCATAGTTTTAGCTTTATAAAAGATTTGAATTTATTAATGCTTAGTTCTTGAATGTGGCTAGGAAGTTTATTATAAAAACGTATACATTGGCATCTAAACGAGCCACCTATTTTCTTGAGCCTTGTTGTAGGAACAACAAATTTGTGTTTGTTCCTAGTATTTATGTTATGGATATCACTGTATTTTTTAAACAGATTAATATTTTTATGTGCATACAAAAGATTATCATAAATGTACTGAGAAGGCACAGTCATTATATTAATCTCTCTAAACTTGTCTCTGAGGGAGTGTCTGGGACTTAATTTATAAATGGAACGAATTGCCCTTTTTTGTAAAATAAAAATTGTCTGAATATCGGCGGCATTTCCCCACAACAGAATACCGTATGACATCACACTATGAAAATAACTAAAGTAAACTAAACGGGCTGTCTCTAAATCAGTTAAATCACGAATTTTCCTAACGGCGTATGCTGCAGAGCTAAGCTTTTTTGACAATTTATCTATATGGGGGCCCCATTGAAGCTTGGCATCAAATAAGTCATTAAAAAAAATTGTAAAGGTTTTATGTGCTGTTTTAGTTTTACTGGCCATTCTGATCGTTTCTTGCGTCTGCGACGACGCTTTATCGAGGGAGGAGTCGTCATCGGGCCGCTGCGCCGCGCTGACTTTGGCTTGCTTGACCTATTAATAAATAGACACGGCAACGTTTTTAATGAAGATTTTTTGAAAAAAGTGACCTATATTAAAAAGTGGTTCAATTAATTCTGCTCGTTATTTTGATCAAAATATTTTCAGGTTTTGCGCGTTTTAATTAACGTTGTAGAGGCTGACTATGGAGAATAAACATTTTTATAAGCTAGTGCTGTTAGAGAATGATTTTCCGTTTACTACAGCTAATCGCGAACTTATGGGACGTACGTACAAACGTAGTAACGACTTGTTCATTCCTATTTAAGAGCCCAATTTACCATTTGTAACATGTCCGGCCGTTTCACCCACGCTTGCCTTTAGAAAGTGGATGGGAGCTGCGATAAATACTTAGGTTTCGGCGCCGGCGGTTCTCGCATTGTTCTCCGACCACAATAGGAATATATAGGATACGACCATAAAGCTATTTTCACTTCCGCACGACGAGGATTTGGTGTGGCGATTATAGATATGCGGCTAAACCGTTTATAACTCGCCAAAATATAGCCGCTTTAACTGCAGAAAACGTATTTGTCCATTGTTATGTTTCATTTGCAATTTTGTAAACTTAAAGCATTACTGACTGCTCCAATTCGATGCTGAGAAAATTTGACTAAATAGACTCGGCGCGGCGCTGCGAAATAGGAAAAAATACACAAAAGATTACGCTACTGAATTTTGTACTCTTATTTCTTTTGAATAACGTTAGTTTCTCATTTCAGAGTGAATTGTGAAAGGATGCCTTTAGATTCGAAGACAGAAACCCTCGAGTATGGAAGTAGCTAGTATTTAGTATGGAAATTTCGACCCGCCTAGTAATAGGTTAAACTCGATTGTAGATTTGGAAGGTTTTAGTTTTATCTGTCACGCTATTTACCCTTTTGGCCACTAGCGGGTTATTTCTTTAATAGTAACCCCATCTTAACTTCTGCATGTAGATTCTGTAAAAATCTCGCCGTGAAAACTTGCGTGGAGTGAGCTGTCGGGGTCATCCCACTGATGCCAGGGATTGACTAAGCAAACATTAGCAATCATAATCGAGATTTTAATAATATTTTTTATGCTAATCCTATTGATAATTTTATACAATTTCAAAACTAGTACGTATTTTAGCTGTCAAAATATTACTATTCTGTGAGGTTTTAAAATAAAATAGCAAAACAGAAACCTAGAATATCAATTTTGTTGTTTTTTCTTTTTTTATTAGATTAAGACCCCAAAAAATAGTAATGTTATGACAATTAAAATACTAGCTTTGAAATTATATAAAATTATCAATAGAATTAGCATAAAAAATATTATTAAAATCTCGATTATGATAGTAAATGTATTCTTGGTCAATCCCTAGTATCAGGTGGGATGACACTGACAGCTCACTCCACGCTCACTTCAGCTAAGTTTTCACGGTGAGATGGTTACAGAATCGCACTGCTGAAGTGTTTAATAAAAAAATAATGACATCAATTTTCTTTTGCCTTTTTCTTTGTAAGAGGTGAAATAAATGTAGTTGCATGTACAGTCAATAAATAGAAAGGATCACAAAAATCCAAATATTTCAAGTAATTCGAGTATTTAGAAGTAATGTGTACTTGACTATATCTCAAAGACTATTTTTTTTTCCCGTTAGAACAGCTTTCCCCTTTAATTAGAGTAGTGATAATTTACCCATGTAAGTAAGTCGAAATCTTATTCGCAAACGTAGTCAGATACATTTTATTCCTCAGCAATTTCTCCTCAATATCAAACTTTAAACGCTCTCGTAACGAGTTTCTAACTAACAAGTTTAATTAACAAACGCTAAATCTGTTTTGCTCCGTGTCCGCTTATAGCTCGGCCAGCTAGCCAACACCCGTATGAACCTAGACTTGACCATCTAGCATCCTCACGATTATTGATTTGAATAAAATATGTATCAAATTTTCCATAGCTAACCAAATTCAACACCCAGGTTCAACGCCCCAAATTTTTCGCATATCATAGTCTACTACATATTAATATTAATAAGTGGTCAGAAATAATAAGGAAACACCTCGTTGGAAAAGACAACACCAGACATTGCTGAATACTTAGGGAAACCTTGTAGTCTGAGATTTTATTATAATAAGCGGATTTCACGTTCGGTCTCGACGGCTCAACTCGCGACTATTCAAGGAGAATCGGGTTTCATTGTAAATCTAGATTGTTTTGCCCCACTCGTATTTCTTTCGCCTTTCCTTTAGCGCAAATTAATATCATAATAGAAGTTATAGTCAACTAGGTTAATGGCCATCCAAGGAGAGATGTTATCATCGTAATACTTAATGTCACCATCTTAAGTTTCATGTTTAGGAAAGGCTCCTCAATTTGTTAATGAATGCGCCTTCTTCGTGTTAGCGAGCGGCGTCGGTTTCCAAGCCGAGGCCTTTACGGTTCGGCTTCACGGAACGGAGACATGCTTCACGGTAATGGTGGCTCTTAGCAAATGAAAACTCGATTTTTACGACGCTTTCTGCGAAATTACTTGGCTGTAAAAACCGAAAAATATTAAAATTGCGCCGGTCCCGGTGTCTCGCGGGGCGTCTTTAATTTCTGGTCGCTTGACTTTTAATATTGAGGTTTCATTATCAAAATTTAATAAATGCTTTCTGAGGCAAAGTCTTTGTTGCATACAATATGTCTTGTCAGGTCGAATAATGGTGTCAATGAACCTATAATTATTTTTTCTTCTGTGTCGTCTTCCTGTGTATAATGTATGTTATCATTGTTGGTAGGGAATGCATGTCATGTACCCGGAGCCGGTGTCGCAATACCACAGCAGTCAGCACCCGTGCCCGCAGCCCGAATACCGACCGGCAGCATCGCCGCCGGCCTTTCAGCAGGCAGCCAAGAAGCGCCGCGTACTGAGCCCTACACAAACGCAACAACATAACGGAATACCACACGCACAGCTTGACAACAGCGGCTACAAGGTGAGAACTGATACACGAATAAGACAATAAATTAACTGTTTATGATGACTGGAACAGAACACTGGTTATGAGCGTATAAGACTAGTTTGTAATAAATTCGCAGTGAAATTACTCTAAGGCTGGTGTTGTTAGCGATACCAGCAGATACCTATAAAATTCTATGAAATATTAAAATAATCAAGAAACAGTAAAATTATCAAAACATGTACGTCACTTCTTTAAGTGTCTAGCTAATCTTGATAGTATCTGGTTTTCATTTTCCACTTCATAATAAACTTTCGTTTTTCCTTAGCACCAGTATTCTGTTTTCGTCACCATCGCAATGAGGGTTTTCTGAAATGACGTGCACTAGGTGGCAGCACTGAGACGTCAGGTCCGAGCACATTTCAAAAATGTCAAAGCGCCTATATTTTCTTTAGTCATGACTGAATGAAAAACGAATGAATGAAACGAATGATGAACGTCATCATATATTTTAAATTAATTATCGAAATAGAAGACCTCTTGGCAAAGTGGCGCCAACTGGTGACGTAAATTTTTATGAAAACCCTCATTATTACAGTCAAAGTCGTTAAAACGGTCGTCCTTTTTATTGAAAAAATGAAAATAAAAATAACTTAAAAATCGAATCCAACTCGTCAACTGGTATATCATTTTCTTAATTAGATCTTTTATTTCTAGAAAAGCATTATTCTTGTGATATTTTCAAGCTTATGTCTTAGCTAGACTTGTGTTGAGTAAAATATTTGTTCCCGTATTTGCATTTAACTCGGCCATAACTCAACTTAGCATTTTTCGTCGCACACAATATATCTCTTTGGCAGTCTCTTTGTCTTGGGGAAAATGTGAGAATATAACGTGACGGGAAAGCAAAGAATTAACACTTTCTACACTACTAGGCGATTTCGATCCACGGAAAATTCCACATATTATAATACACGATTCATATATTGCGTAGAAAAGGTTACTTGGAGTATTTCAACATTTAATACCCATGTAACAACATCAAACCAGTGCTCGCTCAGTCACATCTACCAGTTGATAAACAACTGGTTTTATCGAAAAACGGTAACGTAGCTTTACTAAAATGTTTTCGACTTAATTCAATATGGAAGTTAGGTAGGCCTTGGTGCGGGATGCAACGTGTGTCGACACCCTCGCGCCATCCCATCTTCCTAGCACGGTGCGGGCTGTGCTCGGGCGGCTGCTGCAGGAGCAGAAAACCTCAAACGGCGCAAATATAACACCCTTATTGGGAGCTATATATTTGAGCCGTTTGGAGTTGAAACACTAGGGCCTTGGGGTCCGAGTGCTCATCAAATATCTCGGGACTTCGTTAAGCGGTTGGTTGACTCTTCACGTGACCAGAGGGCTGGCCTATTTTTAGGCCAAAGAATCAGCATTGCCATCCAACGTGATAATGCTGCCAGCGTTTTGGTCACTTATCCTATTGACAGCGATGCGGACGAATTTTTTGATGCCCAATGAGAACCTGCCTTTTTAAATTTTTTGTTATATACTAGTTTATGTGAACAATTCCCCCTCGGGACTCATTTGCTGATGAAAATGGCTGGGCTTTACCTGCCACTATCATCAGTACTAAGAACAGCGTTTCTCAGACACAGAAGCCGCTGAATATTCTTATGATGAATCCTTCGTAGGAAAAATCCGTTCTGCCATCTGAATATTTTCAGATTACATTATTGTTCCACTTAACGAATCGACGTTTCGGCCTCATCCATTGAGTTCACAGCACGAATACATAAATTTATAGTGTATCACATATTCTACATGTATCTTTGTTGAATATGATATTGAAATTGATACAAGAACGCGAATGCCACATCTAGGAGTCATGTGTACTATATGTAGTTAATTCCGCGTGACGCAGAGACCGATTATCTAATGAATATGTGATCGTGTCAACACTCGCTCTACAAAGGAGGGTGCGGACTGTGCGGAGCCGAACCATACGTATTTTCATGTAAATTGATGGCTATAACGATCGAGTACTGGAATCACTGCGTTATTTACTTTACTATTGTAAAGCTTTTGCTAATCTTTGGTAAAGGAATTGTATTAGCTACAGATAGCTACACAATGACGTTTTGACTAAACGACCCGGGTAAAAATGATTTTCGGTGTGATTTCGGCCTAATTTCGGCGTGTTATGGGAGGGTGTCGGCGTATTTTCGGTGTGTGTCGGCGTGTTTTCGGCCTGTTTTCGGAGTGTCGGCGTGTTTTCGGTGTTTTTTCACTACCTCGGCCTGTATTCGGCGTATTTTCGGCCCGTATTTTTGACCAGGGGAATCCATTCCCAAAACTGTAGTCAAGTGTTTTCATACTTTTTCACAAGGAGTTCCAGAACTTTTGCTGTACTTCGGTATTCATGAAAATAATTTCCCAGGAGAAATTCGCAATTTTTACTTTGTCAACTCGCTGGTTAAATGTATGAAATAGGCTTATTCGTCTTGCTCACGCACTTGCTTACTTTCGGTCGACAAGTGACCTTCATAATAAAGGCTTAACTATGCTTTATTATCAACTAGCGACCCGCCCCGGCTTCGCACGGGTGCAATGGAGAAACTGATAATTTTAGAGCCACTATTTCTCGTAAAAAGTATACGATAAAAAATAGTTATTGTGGGTTATCCCTAAGAGATAGACATATACCATCGGGGACTTTTTTATAGACCTTTTTAAGGTGTACAATACTGTAGTACATTATTTTGATCTATCTCGACGGGTTCAGCCTGCGTTTACAATGTAAGCGCAAAAAAATGTGTTTATTTACGACATCACATTAGAAACCTCTAAAATTATCAGTGTTTCTCTACTATATTATGCATGTATTATAGATATAAACCTTCCTCTTGAATCACTCTATCTATAAAAAAAAACGGCATCAAAATCCGTTGCAAAGTTTTATAGATCTAAGCATATATAGGGACAGACAGACAGGGAAGTGACTTTGTTTTATACTATGTAGTGATACATATAATCTAATATTATAAAGAGGAAAGATTTTTTGTTTGTTTGTACCGAATAAGTTCCGAAACTACTGGACCGATTTTGACCATTTTTTTTTATCACCAATAGAAAGCTAAATTATCGGGAAGCAACATAGGCTATAATTTATTAAAAAAAAAAAAAAAAAATAGAGATCCTTAAGAAAAAGAAAGTAGCAAAATGTTGCCTGTAAAATTTAATTATTTGGCGTGCGCTGAGAAAACTATTGACGATACATATAAATTATGTACTACATGATTAAAGTACATACCCATTATTACCTACAAAAAATTCCACGAGGGAATATATCCTAACTATCATAGTTAAGTCACAATAGTAGTTTTTGTGTTATAAAATTAAACTAGATCGCCGGTAGAAACAAAAGTTGGTTACATTCGTATCATAGTATCAATTCTTATTCAAATAAACAGTTTTATCATCAAGAGTACCTATTTATGCAACAGTAAAATACTTTTTAATTCATTCGAATCGGACATTTAATTTCGAAGTTATCACGAGTATAAAAATGCAATACGCGAACCATTAGACGCTGAACGCTCAATTTGCGCACCAATATGAGAGCACATAACGAACAATTATGACAGTAATTTTCCAGAAAAGTTGCAGAAGTAAAATTTCCTTCTACAAAAGTAAACTGCCACCAAGTAGTATTAGATTATGGATTAGGTCAAATTGTTCATAGCTTAGAACATCTTATTAATGCTGTTTATCCCGAAATCGAAAATCTACCTACAAGGAACTACAATTGGCTTTGTTCCAGAGCAGTGTCCCCACGAAATTATTCGGTTAATGAAATTAATAATATTATAAGTACTACAAAAAATACCAGGATACATTAAGTGCTACAAGTCCATCGACACAGTTTGCAACATCGAGGACACTGTAAATTACCGTCAAGAATTTTTAAACTCTTTAAATCCATCTGGTCTGCCGCCACACGTACTAAAGTTAAAAGTTGGAATCCCCGTAATGATATTAAGAAATAACCCTCCAAGCCTGTGTAATGCCACAAGAGTTTTAATTAAAGAACTTCGAGACAAGGTCATTGTAGCCACAATCATCACCGCATCAACCCGCAGCCGAATAGCTCGCTCACATTCCGCGTATTCCAATGATACCGACGGATTTGCCTATATCACTGCTAGGCTCCAGTTCCTGGTTAAAGTATCATTTGCACATATAATTAACAAGTCCCATTTTCACTGGTCGGCATCGACATAAGAAAAGAGTGCTTCTCCCGTGTCAGCCTGTTAGCCTGTCTCGCGTGGGATCTCCGGAAAATCAATTTATTTTGCTTCAAACGAATAGCACATCGACTTATAGTTTACAGAGAAG
The DNA here is from genome assembly GCA_949629135.1 of Eremobia ochroleuca. NCBI lineage: Eukaryota > Metazoa > Arthropoda > Insecta > Lepidoptera > Noctuidae > Eremobia > Eremobia ochroleuca. Next base: position 9,060,891 of record OX451385.1, on the reverse strand, counting down.
CCTTACAATGATTTATACGTAGTTCACACTTATACATTTCATTCTTATTTTCTTTCTTTTTTACCCGACTGCGGAAAGGTTACATTTTATTTAGTTATATTTTCCATATTTGTTTCCTCCATCCAATATGTATAAGTAAATGAAATATTAGCTCTGAAACATTTTATTACTCTTGTCTCCATTAAACAAATCCTACTCTAAATTGTGAAAGTTTGTGTTAGTAAGTATGTACATAATAATATGTTTGTTACGTCTTCACGCAAAAACTAATGCACCGATTGCGATGAAACTTGATAGGCACATAGCTGTTACCTACAGCTGTTACTCTTTATCGCGATATTCCCACGGAATCGAAACTTACGTGGGTGAAACCGCGGGGCGCAGCTAGTTCTTTAATAAAACCGAATCCAATGATGATAATATGTAAAGGTGACGGCTATCTTTGGCATATTCTATGACCTTGGTCTGGAGTTTCGTCATATCCTCTCGTTCACAACTGGCTTTAATGACCCTTTCTTCTAGAAAAAAAAATCCCCTGTAGGTATAACGATATTCCAAAACAGCCGGCGGTTATTTTAAAACTGCCCCCCTTTGCGAACTCCACAATATGCAGTGGCGCATCTGTCGCGAGATGGTCTTTTTACCGTTAATCAGCATCTGGGGCACTTTTGAAAGTATCGCCCGGCATGCGGCTCGCTTGACGACGCAATCAAAATTGGTCTGCAGTCCTTTATTGTGTATTTAAACTAAATATTGGCTTATGTCTTGAGGAGTTTAGCTCCCGCAGAATTTTTCATTTCAATTTGTAACTTGTTTTGTTGTCAAATTCTAAATATCCTCCTAAAGTTACGTGAAAGTTTAAAGAATATGCATTACGAAAACGTCAGTGCCGTTGTTGTTAAGTATATAAAATCACACAGACTTACGAAACTTGGTGCAAATTGCCGTTCTCAATTTGCTGCAAAATCCAAATAGCTTTTGTTTAGCCAATGCATCTTTGTTTGCGACCCGAATCTCATTTCATTCTGTCCTGTGATCAACTCGCTTGCGTTTAATGTGTTGCTAAACAATGAGTTCTCAACCGCGCTTATTACCAACCAAAGTTCGCTGAAGATACTCGAATGACTTTACCGAATGGTACTCCTCGTCAAATGCAGTTACTGGTTATGTAACATTCGTTAGTAACCAATAGACCAATTGACATGGACGAATTGGACAAATAAAGCTAACGACAGTGTGGAAGGGTCTGGGGAGATCTATACTGGAAAGAAAAATAAATTCATTACCGATGTCTAATATACGTGCAAAATGTATTGTAAAAAGTTTGTCAGGAAAGGCTATTTGAATTGACCAATTAACATATAACTCAGTTTCCGTGAGTGTCACTGTAAATTTTATGATGATTCAATTCTGTATAGGTACTGAAATAATAGTGGCGGTATTCCGATTTGAAAAATATGTAATAGAAACGTTTGCGTAAGCGGCGCGGCGGCGGGCACGTGGACGGGAGCCGAGCCTCGTGATGGCTCAACGTGAGCCGAGCGCCGGCCGCGGGAATACACAACTGAACTGGGACTTACTGGAGAGGAAATGTCACATTGGAACTCCTGCTTTTCATGAATTCATTTTCGACTAAAGAATTTATGGAGTTAACTATCACTAAGGAAAAAACAGTCAAAAATTTGGAAAAACGTTACCAGAAAACTTGATTGGAAATCTATTGATTTTATTATTGTAGTTTAGTTAGTATTTAGTAGTAGAGTCGAATGACGACGATCGAAGAGGCCTATGTCCAGCTGTGGTCTGTTATGGGCTGATGATGATGATTTAGTAGTCTATGAATGATATTATAAACCAACCTACACTTAACATATTTTAAATTATTGTTTTTATCCGGGGTCAGTGCTCGAATGGCGCAGTAACTACTATTCTAATTAACTACATACTTGTGTTAAAAGTAGCAGTCATGTTTCGTCAAAACACTAAGCACGAAGTGAAATCCAGTTCCAAATTATTTTACATATCAAAAATTTCGTGAACAACAATTTAATCAGAACTAAAGCCATCGATCCATCCGATATAGGACTTTACGCCGCGAGTGTTTAGGTGTAGTTTGGTGTGTATCAATGAGTGACGCAATAGTGTTTGTTTACGTGGAGCAAAGTGGCTACGTGCATTTAGCGAAAGGCTTGTACGACGTTGCCAGGTCGTGCTTGTGCCAAATTTGGCATCGCGATGATGGTTGCCTACCGAGGCCCGCAACGGCATGACCACTTTTTGTCAAGAATTGAGACACAGCACCAAATCTTGTTTTTGATCTGTCAACTCAACTGAACAGCCGCCTGGAGAGATTGCCAAGATACTGAAGTGATCATAGTTGTTGATAAATCTCTGATTATGCCCAGTTGTTCTAATGACAGCACGATCTTATGCCCTTAACTCCTCGATGCTATTTTAGGTCTTTATCAATGCAAGTATTTGCTTTTGCAGTGGTCTCTGCGGTCGTCAACGTGAATAAATAAATGAATAGGTCCGACAATTGAATGTCACGATTATCTTATTGTCGGAGCGACGTTGCCACTTCGCAGACCTCTAGTGGCGATTTTGCGGATGGCTGCGTTTAAAAAAATGCTTCTTATCTCTTGCTCTTGCTCATTGGTTTTCGCGAAGGTGGGAAAATGACAGAGCATGGCAACTCCCGGATGTTGCGACAGACTCCGACAAGCTTGTATTATTCTGCTCGCGTTTCCTGTTTATACTGTTTTAATTGGAAAATCCAAGGTTCTGTCAGCAGACAAGCAGACTTATTGTATTTATTTTTAATTATTAAACTTTAAATATTTTTTCCACGTTGGTTCAAACACATATCACTTCGTTGAATTAAGTAGTTACTTAACATAATGAATATGTTGCTTCTACGGATTTCGATATCAACAATTTTCTCAATTACCTTTAATTGATAGTTGAAGACATCTGGCGACAATAATATCCACAAAAACTGTTACCGGTGAATGTGTAAACGGTCGCATACACTTACATTGTACACAAGCCGAAGGAACATTATACGCCTTGACATCGTTTGCAAATCCAGCGCGAAGGATGGCTTGTTTTTGTTCATAGTTGCATCGTGTTTGTGCAATGAAGATTTCGTGATGTGATGTGATGGGCGAATTGGCACCGGCGGACCATACAGGTCAGTAACCCGGCGGCACCGCTCTCCCCGCGTCCCTCACGTTACGTAACAACCGCGCTGTTGCCACACCGACGACGACATTGCCAAAGTCGATAGCTCCATGCCGATCATTCGCGCCTGGTAATCTTGTCTTATCAAAAGTCACTCTGCCCCTTCTAGACGTCCCGGCCGGTTTATCTACAAAAATGCTTTGCATAAAAGAAACCGTTCTGATACAATTTAAAGCAGCACTGGAAGACCGCAAAGCTTTAGTGTTTTGCCATGCGGTCAGTAAATCCACAAAAAACGGGTGAGCACTATGTCATAGCTATTAGTCAATGTCACATACTTTCACCTCCATGCACCGTAGGATATTGTATCTCCGGGTCAGAAACGTTAACTTTCACGGTCTTACTGATATAGCTTTTGTGCTTATTCGTGCGACCCCGTCAAATGAAAACCATCAATTTGCCCGGTGCACTATAACAACACGGCATGAGCTAATGTTCGCATGTTAGGGCCCATTCCCAAGGTAGATGCATCGACACCGATCTGGCTCCGTTTCCATCGATGTCAATCGATACATTCACGACTGACTTCGAAGTGTGTCGTTAGCTTGCGAATGGCCTACCTATCGACCACTGATTTATAGTCCTACTCATCGTCGCCATATTCTAAGCTAAATATGGAGGACCATCATATCGCACAGGCGTGAAATGAAGCCCCTGGACAAACACACTACACCAAACGCAGCAATAGGTACGCTCTATGTAAAATTAAACTTTTTGAACTAAAGTTCTCAGTTGTAATTCATCGTCACTAACGATGAAAGAAATTATAACAACAATTCTAATTAATACAATAATAAACAAGACGAGTATTCCTCGAAATTGAGCGACCTTCAGTACCGATTATAGCTAATTAAAAAAAAACTCGAAACGTCCGTTTTCACAAATTAAACGTCTTAATTATAATGAAAAACCAAGTAACATTCCACTAGTGCACGTCTAATTAAATATGGCGCATAAAATTATCTTTCATTATGATCTCATTGCGTTTGTTCTCATGAAAACATGAATCTACTGCGCAGTGTTCAGGGACGTGTGCGCAAAGTTGCGGTCGGAAATTTCGACAAACTATCATAGGGCCGGTGACAAACTAAACTGCAGTGCTGAACGTCGAATCTTATCCATGTAAAATTATTGATATAAAAAATTAAGAATAACGTCGTCATTTCTATGTCAGAATATTAAACTTTCCGACTGTACGACGATTTGATAACGCTAGGCATTTCTATGTTACATTGTAAATAACAATGACAAACGAGATAAAATAATGACTTGAGTACATCCGTTAGCATTAATTAACGTAGGTACTCTCACAATCTCAAGGTTTTAGAAAACGTTGCAGTTTTCTAAATAGGTTCTCTTTACTAGCCATTATTGCGCTTAAGTGCAGTATAAGGTCGTAAATAATTTGCATTTGAATACAACACTAACATGAACACGTCCAATTCAAATTTTGATCAGTTAAGACGAAGTGATAAAATTTAAATATTTAGTTAAAGCTCTTGGAAATTATCTTCAAGTTGGTTCATCGGAGAGACAGCTTGGCACAGACATGAATATATTATATGGTTAAGTGACGCTTTTCATTAATTCCACTACATCGGATAGTGTCATTTTATCTGACATATTGTTTACACCTTCATCTTGTATATCATTTGGACCGACTCGACTGTTCCATTTGGTGGCTATTTGATTTCTTGAATATCAACTTCTTTATTGCATTTGCTTTTACTGCTTGTTGAAACGGCTACCATTTTGTTATGTCCCCCGAGACCAAGTCTGTTTGTAAATGGCTTTATTAAGAAACTAAGTACTTGTAACACGTTTATGTGCACAGCATCCGATGGTTGTTTAGATTTTGTTATTATTTTGTTTCGAGCTGCTTTTATTCTAAATACATTCCATGTGTTTAGAATATTACATTTAGAGGTGACCTGATGTGTTTCCGAACGCACGCAATTTTCTTTGGTTAAGTTTGCAGTAAAATCAGATCATCATGTCCTAATTCGTTTCCCTTTGGCAAAATTTTCTAATAACAAAGGTCCACTAAAATAAAACGACGAAATATTGGTGATCTCTCTTTTAGCATGTTCCAAGGAATAAAAACTTAATCGAAAACGCAGAGCCTAAACCGCTAGCCTAGAAACTTGAAATTTGCACAAGAGTTTGACTGTCAGTGAGAACTTGGAAGGATTTTTGAAAATGGGTGTATGGGATGAAAGTTTGTATGGAAGTTCATCATTTTTGCTGCTGGGAAATTCCGTTGGCCATACAGCTTTTTATCTTATAAAAATCTCCAGCTAGAAATTACCCTAAAGACTGCCACTGAAAACCAAAGCACTTCGCATCAAGAACGGGGAATACATTCACATGTTCGATACAAGATATAACATAAGTGCAATTTCGGATCGCCGTTACGGGATGTTTTGACGTCCATGCACTCGAGCGTCGTGAGATAATGTATAAACATCCATCCAGCGACATTTATTAATTAATTGTTGCATTAAAGCATCAGTCAAATATTCATTAAACCTGCATTAGAAATTATTACTGAATCTGTGATCTAAAAATCGTTTGACGGTGTGTCTTGTTAATAGCTACCGTTCCTGTTAATCCTTTTACTATAGCTGGCTGTAAACACTATTTAATCAACATAATGACCAAGATTCTTAGAACCTTTCGTATTGAAACCAGGACAAACTAATGAAGCGACCAAATTAAACCAATCTAAATTGCTAATAGATTCTTTACATTCTAGAAAATAAAACTGTACAGTTCTCAAACGTAGTAGGATAAATCAATGGCAAACCATAACGTATTACCATAGAATTGGCAAGCAGATCTAATCGAAACATTTTCCGGTAACTTTCCATTTATTTTAGGCGCTGATTTCAGCATAATAAACCCAGTCAAACATGCATATCTCTATCTATCAGAGAATCAGACAATCCCAATTCTCGTAATTTTAAGAACGTTCGCAGTCTGATCTGCCTCAATCTGTCAAAGATACCTCTAATTTCCCTACATTTTGACAAGTTTTTGACATTTGTTTATTGCCGAGAAAAGACTGCGACTACATTTTGAACGTTTCAAATTACAAGAATTGACCTTCTGATATAGTGATTAAAATCCGTCGACTTGAAATAAATAAAGCGTATGTTACGAATACAGCTGCGGTTGTGGTTTCAGAAACTTCATTTTGGATGCGTTATGAACTGTTTTCACCGGGAATAATCAACGAAGCGGCCACTGCTTTGCTCTTACTTATTAACTAGCTCTTGAATTTAACAGCATAAGAGTTGACCACAGCCGTTGAATTGCATCCAACTGTTTTCAGATTAACCTTTTCAACGAAGGAACCAAAATGCCGTGGTGCGGTTTCTAACCGAGTGTGGTATAGTCACTGCAGACACACAAAACGAACTCTTAACAAGATATGACATACAATAAGACATACATTATGCTGGTAATGCTATCATCTTTATGCGTTTCCTTAGGGTGTTGATAGGAGAAATTGCAGCGAGTTACACAGTCGTTGGTTATAAATTGACGAAGTACGCTCATTCCAACGATGGCTCCGTATGTCACATGGCTACAGTGACGCTATTGGCTGTGTTCATTATCACTAGGGCTGTCAATCACTTGTAGTTAACTGCAAGCAAAGAAGTTAGTAACCTCCATGACGATACCGCTAATGTCGCTTGCCGAAACTCATTGTATGATTTCATCTTCAGCTATAATACGTAGAACTTCCGTTTAAAGCCTCCAGATATGGAGACGTTCAAATAAGGAATAATTAGATGCAAGAGGCGAACAACCAAGTCTTTTGTCGCTATGATACTTGGTAAAGACATGATAGGTCATCGTTGGACTTTTCTGACACAGTGATGACAGTCACTGCGATAACATGAGTCTTAGGCATTACCCCCTGCACAGTTCTCGTTAATATTAGCTAGCCAACCCTGTCTCAGCATAGCATTGTTTCAATGTGTGTCGGCCGTCACATCTGTATGGGACCGTTTGTCGTTCATTTGTATGCTATTGGTAGACAACGCTGTGTTATCTATCGTGTAAATGTGGACCGTAATGTCAATAACAATATACGAGAAGGTTCCATGTGTGCGCAGACCACAGTCGTCATGTGGAGAAAGTTTTTTTTTTTTTACTCATTTGGTTGCAACTTTAGATTTGTAGGCAGTTTTCTATTAAACTGGAACGGTATTCAAAAATATTCTTAAGAAAATAAATCTCAGTTCAGAGCCATCAAATACCATAAACAGCAAGATAATTATTGTATGTATTTCTTGTAAGTCCGCCAGTACCCAGAAGGAATGTGATATTATGACATTGAGACGATGGCTTCACTTGCAAAACATTATTATGGCAACATACAATGACCGTTCGCTAAAGCGGTCCTTAGAATCGAGATTCCATGAAACCCTCCCACTATGACTGAGCTAAAAATGTTTTAGAATGTCCTTAGTGTTAATCATGACCAATCACCGTCATCACAGCCTTGTTTCAATCACTGCTAAGCTAATGACTCCTTTCTTGTGCTCTGCGCCCGTGTTCAAAGGTTCTTCATTGATAATCGACCTATGCAGGTGTTTGACCACCTAAAAGCAGGTGACGCACCTTAATTGCGTAACATACTTTCAATCACAATGAGATTTTGAAGGTTATTACTAAACGGGTAGCAATAAAACAAGTGACTGTAAATTACAATTTTAAGTGTCAAAATTAATTAATTTGGGTTATATAATTACTAAGTGAGCGACTGATTGTAAGTGACGAAAAATCAACAGAATAGTATCTTACAAACATTAATTTGAGTTACTTAAAATACAAAATGAGCATAATAATAAGGCGTAGTCGACGGAGCCCCGCTTCGCGGGGCCCCTATTTCTGTCTGCAGGGTTTAAAGGAACCTAACACGAAGCGGATGACGGGGGCTCGTTCGCTCGCTCCGCTCACTCACTTGAGCCCCCGTCATCCCCTTCGAGCCTAACCAGTCCGTGTCGGGGTGCCCCAAGTCACGAGCTCGCTTCTCTCGCTCTTGCATCCTAAGTTCTCAAGTTCAATCTTGTGTTTTTCTAAGTTGCCCTCTCTGTATTTCCAGTCGCTCACTTAGTAATGTAGTCAATCGGATAAAATTTTAATATATGAAATGGATTTATCACAATCCACTTTTTGTAAGCTCGTTCTGGATTTTATTATTAATCAATATTCGTCGTTAGTTTAGTTAATTTTTCGCTTACTCAAATTCATACCGCCCAAGTTATTAATACAGTATGTCATCATCAGTCGCAAAGCTTTTTTTTAATCGCTCGTTTTATAATTCCCCTTACTAAACCATTGCTTTATATGTTTGAAAAAAATTATCTGCTCAGAAACTTAAATACAGTCGAACGGGGTGACTTGTGCCTGGCAGGTGAAAATGTGCAATTAATAATCTAACTCAAATGTGTTTAACGCCATATTTTTAAATCACTAATAGATTCGTATTATCTCGTGAATCTATTAGTGATTTAAAAATATGGCGTTAAATACATTTGAGTTACATTATTAATCAAAGCATAACTTAAGACCCCCATTGCACATTTTCACCTGCCAGGCACATAGTCACCGCGTTCTACGGTACCGCAATGTTGTTGAACTGTCAAAATGAAAGACGTCGTCATTGTTTGTGTATTATACAATTATCTCGCTGGATTGGACTATAACTGTAGTCAGTTGTTTTACATTTTTCTCTTTTCCAAAATGTAGTGCTGTGACAAGACTTGTTCCGATTGCAAACAATATTTTTACGCGTTTTGTTGCTTTACTTAGTGTAAATTATGTCATCACCACTGCTCTTAAAACGCTGAAGGAAAACATTGTGAGGAAACCGGCATGTCCTAGACTAGAACCAAAATCTGACGCTGCCTCTCATAGAAAGAGGAGGCCTGTGTCATATCAGAGGAAACAGTGGGAACATGTTTTTTTTTTAGCAATTATTTTTATGCAATTTTACTTAGTTTGGTGTACAGAATGAATTATAGGCTGATTATGTTTTGTTGCTCCTCTGTCGTAAATGTCATTGTAGTATACTTCCCTGCAGCTTGGGCCTCCCATCTTCTCATTACGGTCCTTTATTTGACATTTATTTTTAGCCCTCATATAACCCTAATTAATTCGACCGCTCTAGTTTTACTGGTCGTAAAAAGCGAATATCTCTAGGTTGCCACATATAGCCATTTTCTTTGGTAAACAATACGAAGTTTCTTTTTAAATACTGTTTCTTTTCTTTCTCCAAGTAATTGAATTTCAATTGTTTCTCTGTTGCTTCCGAATCTATAAGTTCTTTTTTTTAAAATTGAGTATCCACCTTTTCTAACTTGTTATCGTTTTCAGTTTGCTTTGTCAGTTTCTTAAATTAAATGTTCTTCAGATTCAGAAAGGTTAAGTCAAATACTCGTTAAATCGCAATAATAATATATCTACCCGTGTAATATAAGTCTGAGTTGCTACTGTAATGTAAGCCGTACTTAATATAAAGTCTCATCATTTATTTAAATTGCTGTGTTAATATTCATGACAACATTTTACAAACGAAATGAAATCGAAGTGAGATTTACATCTCCACAGTAGATCCCAGCCTTAGCGTCAATAACGTCGCAGAATGTTCTGCATTCTAACAAGGTGCTTATTAAAGACAATTTCTATCTGTATTGTGCCGGTAGTTAGATGACGCATGTCGACGATGCGGCTGCATGGACAGAGTGCATTGTACTCTGGTCCGCGAGTATTTGCCTATTTGCACACTACTAAGATAACAATTGACGTTGCCGTCGACCATTGTTTCTCAAACGTTTGCCTGTTTAACTCGACCGGCATGAAATTTAATGAAAATTACACAACGCCATTGTTCCGTAGTGCGAGCTTACTTTCACCAAACACACTTGCTCTAAAACTTTTTGCCAATGCGTCGATTAAATCGTGTAGAACATCGTTTAATGTTAAACGCTACAATTTAACGACACTAGTTTAATAACGTTTCTTGCTACTCTAACAATAAAGTTGAAATTCGTTAGTTAATGACTATGTTGGAGTAAAAGTCAGTGATCGATGTTTCCTACACTGTCACATCGTGGGAGTGATAACATCGATACGTACCAATTTAGATCTCGCTCGCAACTAGTCCATTGTAACCAGTTGCGCGAGCGAAGAATTAAAATCTCTAATGAATTACAAGGAGGCTTAACGAAAAATCAAAAATCAATGTCAGACGGGGGTTTTCCTTAGGAATCCTTTTGTTCAAATTACCTTTTCATTGAGACTGAATGGAATTTTCATCTAGCTACATTGTTATGCATTGGGCTAATTTCGTCCACTACCAATGTTGCTAAATAGTAGTCGAAAGAATTTACTGTATTAGCATACCAAGTAGATTGAGTTAGGCTATAAATGTTAAGTGTATATTTTACGTATTGATAATAAAAAATGAAACAATCCTCACCTTCTGTTAACAAGGTCGAAGACTTGAATTTTCATAAAGTTGACGACCGACCTTGGAGGAAAACTTTTATTGCCTGAAACAGGTTTGAATAAACCGGGCGGGCTCTACCTAACACTAATTCCGAACCATCATTACATGCACCTGTAATAAAAAATATTTTAGTTTTAATTATTTTCAGGCACAATAATTTTATGGGAAATTCGCTACTCTTGGCTAAATGTACACCTTTTGTAAACATTTTCATTAGGTATATTATTAAAAAGTTTAAAAAAAAAAAATCTCGCTTGATGTGCTGGCGTCTGTACTTCGTAAAACATATTGCATAAAATTTAATAGCCCCTAAACAATTTCACTAACCGATACTAGCAAAATACAGAATTGTGTTGAAAAGGGGGAGGGAGCCCTTTGCCCTTCAGTAGGGACAATACAGACTAAAAGATAAATGATACAAAACGCCATTTTGCAATGAACCAAATTGTTGAATATGAACATAAACTGTTATCAACATACTTATTTTTCGCTTTTCATCTTGTCCTGCTGTGTGTTTACAGTTCACCGCAAACACTGTCAATAGCTTGTACAAACACATCTATGATTCCAATGTTACAACCAATTTGTAATCGAGTTGCGTTCGAGTGGCCGACAGTGATGGCAGGTGACCGTTCCTATTTTCTGAGTTCGTCGGCCGGCTCAAGGCCTACAAATGTATTATTTCATAGCAAGACTTCACATGCTATGTTTTGAACGCACCATTACGAAAACGTTGGCATTATTCCATACACAAAACGAATAAACGATCTAGTAATAATTAAAATTATCTATGATTGAAATGATTTTGCCCAAAATATTTTTGATGGTGATAATGTTCTTTAAAAAGTGGTAGTACTCACAACCGGCGTCCGTGTATAACCTGCAGGGTAATTATATATACATACAAGGTGTAACTTAAATAACGCACAGCCTCTTAAGGGGTCATTGTACTCATCATTATGAACAACTTTTACTATGGGACCAAACCTGAAATCGCGAAAAAAAAATCAGCTGTTCCCTACATTTATGTTCGCATAACTCGTCATAATGTAGGGAACAACTGATTTTTTTTTTCGCGATTTCCGGTTTGGTCCCATAGTAAAAGTTGTTCATAATGATGAGTACAATGACCTCTTAAGAGGTTGTGCGTTATTTAAGTTACACCTTGTATATTGTGCAATATACAACGTGTAATAACGTTAAATGCGCAAAACCTGAAAATAGTTTGATCAGAATAACGAGCAGAATTAATTGAACCACTTTTTAATACAGGTCACAATTTTCAAAAAATCTTCATTAAAAACGTTGCCGTGTCTATTTATTAATAGGTCAAGCAAGCTTTGAGACAGCGCGGCGCAGCGGCCCGGTGACGCCTCCTCCCTCGGTAAAGCGTCGTCGCAGATGCAATAAATTATCAGAATGGCCAGTAAAACTAAAACAGCACATAAAACCTTTAACATTTTTTAATGACTTATTTTCTCTCTGAAATAGGTCAATTGAATTAAAAATCTAAATAATAAAAATTAGTATGAGGTTTTGCGCATTTAACCTTACACGTTGTATACCTACTAGCATCCGCCCGCATCTTCGTTTGCGTAGAATTCGGAATTCCCGCCGTTTAAATCCTATTACCCGTTTTCCCGTAGAAATTAAGCATTTTCCCGCGGCAAAAAGTAGCCTATGTTCATCAGGGATAATGTCGGCTTCTAATGGTTAAACAATTTTTCAAATCGGTCCAGGAGTTTCGGAGCCTATTCAATACAAATAAACAAATCTTTCCTCTTTATAATATTAGTGTAGATATAATTGCGTTTCTAAGATCTCTCTCGAATCGAATTAGCTTTGGTATTATTTGGGCTTCCTTGTAAAAACATTATTTAGTTTATTAGTCGGAAGATCTCGGAGTAGGCGGTCATAGCTACTTTGTCTCCTGACTCTTTCTATTGAAGAGAGGCTACTCCCATAGGGTTGCTGACTTTTGTACTTCGTGTGTGCCAATTGCAGTGTCAGACTCCTATCTGACATACCTATTATGTCTTTAGAATCCCACTTGTATAAGATAGCTCCCATACAATCATGGTCCTATAAAACCAAAAAAAGATTCTTATTAGTTTGAAACAAAACTCCACCTTTGTGTCGTCACTCCGTTTAATTTCAAAGACCTGCATTGATAGATATATATTTCAGTTTCTAAAACGTTATTGGAACGTGAAAATATAATATCTATCAAGTGATTGTATTCTTAACGCGTCTCCGAAACCGAGCCTAACCCCGACCTAAATTTAATATTAACTATAACTTGGAAACCACCGATACTTGGGATTTACATTCACTGCCTTTCTTCAATGTTCTAAAAACCCAAGACCGACAAGTACGTAGTGCGGTCCATGAGTTCTTAGCCTAACATATAAAGATCATAAATAAAAAAAACTGTGATTATTTTTCAATATATTCTCCCTTTATTTCCACACACTTTTCAGAACGTCAGAATAAAGCTTCTATGCTACTATAAAAATATTATGCATCTTTAGAGTCAAAATGGTCTTACAACGCCCGTTTAATTTCATCGTCGCTGTTAAATCTTTTACCCCTTAACTCGGCCTTCAGTTTTGAGAACAAATAATAGTCGGACGGGGCCAGATCAGGGCAATAGGGTGGGTGTTCAATCTCTGTGAAGCCACATTCGTGAACAGTAGCCTTGGAAAGCGAAGCAGTGTGGACTGGAGCACTGTCATGAAGCAAGCGCACACCTCGGCTGATTTTTCCGCGCCTTTTTTCGATAATTTTGACGCAACTGCCTTAGTACGTCAGAGTAATATGCCGCGTTCAAGGTTGTATTTGATTCCTTAAAGTCAATCAGAAGGATACCCTCGCAGTCCCAAAATATTGTAACCATCACTTTTTTGGTGCTTTGAGTGACCTTTGCTTTTTTGGCACGGGCTCTCCTTTCCGATAGCACTCCATGAAATCTCTTTTGGATGTCGGATCATAGTAAAAGACCATAGTTTCATCAATCGTTACAATTGATCGGATTACACCTTCTTGGTCCTCGCGGCAAAGCTCTAAAAATCGCTCACAACATTCTACTCGACGCTGCTTTTGCACTGCGCTAAGAATTTGAGGCACCCACCGTGCACAAATTTTTGTCATATTTAAATGCTCATGTAGGATCCTTAGAACACTTGTTTTGGAAATGCCAGCCTGTGCTGCAATTTATTTTGTTTTTAGGCGCCCGTCACTGAGAATAATTTCATGCACTAATGATGTTTTCTGGAGTAGTCACCGTCACAGGACCTCCTGCACGTGGGTCATCTTCTAATGATTCTCGTCCCCAGCGAAACAACTTAGACCAATTTTTGATTGTTGAAAATGATGGACACAAGTCACTGTAAACAGCCTCCATTCTGTTTTTGATTTGTGCTGGCGTTAATCTTTCTTAAGTCAAAAACTTTATAACGACGCGAAACTCAATTTGAGATATTTTTGAAACAACTTAACTGAGTGGTCGTTCTAGTTCTACTACAATGAAATGGATTGAAGCAGCAAGTTGAAACTTTGTGTAAAGCTTTTTGAGACTTGTCACTGACGCTTGCATAAAGATTTTTGCGCTCTATTTACTATATGAGGCCAAGAACTCATGGACCGCACTATGTAACAAGTCTACAAATCCATAGAAGAAAGGACTATTCGAATCAAGATTCTCTTCTAATCGCTTAGAAACTTTTATACTTGTAGAAAGAGCATTCGGACAATATAAATAACTAATAAATTTCGACTTCTGAAACGAATGCCAAATAAGCGAACAAGTTTCGTGTTATCTAACTGGGTCCAGATTGCAAACATCCTTGGTTAGTCCTAAATGGCTACGACGTAGGACAGGACAGGTCGTGTGTGCTCTTTGAAGTGAATCATTGAATTAGATAGGGTTTATTGGCTTTGTCGCACCTCAAGACATGCCCTGTCGACAGACGTAGGATTAGGATCAGTGTGTTTAGGTAAATTGGCAGATGGTCAACGGCCGGGTAGTTGCGTAACACACTATCAGTAGTAATGGCTTTTATTTAGACAGTTCAACAATTTTCATTGCGTTATTTATGTTGTTGAGCAGATACATTTTTCGAACATAATTATGGACCAATGGATTAGCAATATGCTTCAAAATGATTCATATTGAGAGTAATAGTGTGTCACGCAATTAGGGTGCTGGGCTCAGGATATAATTTGTAGTGGCATAATAGAATACAGGTTTTCTGTATTTAATCCTATAGACTGCTACAAGGATCTTTTGGCGCTTGTATGACATTGACAGGGTTTTTGGTAAAAATTTGTGAAATTTCCATAGAAATTGTTATGGACAAAGAAGACGGCGGCGTTAGTTCCGATTTAGAGAAAAAGGGCGTTATTAATGCTAGAATTCTCAGTTTTAATAAGTGAATAAATGATTCAAATGTCCTAGAGTGATCAAACGAAGATTTTGGGAAATTTTCTTGATTATTTCAACATGATGTTATCGAATGACCACGGCGTTCATGATCTTGAACGCAGTTTTAAGTGTTGCAAGCTTATTCAGTGCAAGGACGTGACAAAGAGAAATTAGCATTAGTAGCAACGGTTTGTGTACGAATTTACGATGCAAATGGCTAATCTATCAAGTGTCCATTGGCAGACAGAATCTCACGATGGAAAGTTGATCATTTGCTTTGTTTACTGCAGTTTCTGTTCTTACATCATTCAGGATTTTAGAAATGAAAATTTCATACAAGTGTACGTTGTTTGATAAAACAAACTCAATTCTATATAATTAGGGTTCTGTTGTATTTACATGTTTGTCTCATTTACATGTTTGTGTCCCACCTCACATTGTCCCCAAAGGGTATGTAATAAAAGCGACTACCATTATTTATTCACATCTAAATCGACATGTTTATTTTGTTACAGGTAAACAAAGCAGCATTTACGAATACTTTTAGCTTTGAATAAGGTTAGTTAACAATATTGAAATATTGTGTTTTCAACGTAATTCAACTTGTATATGTTGATCGTTATTATTTATAAGGCTTTGCCACTCTGTTTATGTAAGACGAGGTCACCACTCTGCTTAGTTCCTTTTGGAAAGTTGCGCAAGCATATTTGGTTTCGGTGTTAAGTATCTACTTAGAAATATATCTGGTTAGTACTAAATCTAGAACTAACTTGACCAAATATATTTGGCGTTCCACTGGTATAATACAAGGCAAGTTTTTATTAGCAACTTTATGGCTACATAATTCAATCTTCTATTTGAAAATTCTAATCACAGCATTGTTTTCGTCTTTACAATGATATACATTATATTAATATTATGGTTGTATATACAAACTTACAGCTCGAGACAAAAAGGTAATATGTGACAGGTCTATTACTGTAATATTTGTTTTATGTTTAATTGACCTGTAGTACTGAATTATTATCAATGACGTTAATTACCCATTCCTTAGATTCATAATTCTTCTTTTCTTGATGTTCCTTTTTCCAAATTTCCCTTTCTTCTTTACGCATTACTGCTTCTTTATTGCTAATATTTTCCTCTTCATATTAAAGCGTAATGTCTACTTCAATTCTATGGTCATAAACCATGCGGTCGGTTTCTCAACGAAGTCTTTGTTAGCCGTGGGAGAACACGCCATGTGCTACAAATGCTTTTTCGTTTTTTTAAGCAAACATGAAGCAGCAGCGCCTATATAAAACACGAAGGCTGTTTCAGTGAGAACTCTGGCTAATCTATTAATCACTGCTTTAGATTTAAGAATATCTTTTAGAAAACCTATGTCGGATATTTCGTCCTGCATTGCTTTTTCCTATTACATGGGACTTGAAACATAACTGGCGAAATGTTGGTGTACTTTAGGTACACCTCTGCCTAATCCTTCAGGGAATGCAGGCTTGATGTAGCGTTATGTTACTTTTCCTTTTGCTCGTTGCAATCTCAATTTAATGTTATATCTTCAAGTATATTATGAGTAGGTAAAGAAAGACCCAGAACTAAAACGTAGTTGATTTTCAAAAATTAAAAAAAAAATATATATATTTTTACACAGACAAAATTTAAGATCTTACTACAAAGTGTAGCACGTTTTTTTGTGGGCATAAATCAGTATACTTTGTATACTTTACTACACGTTCCTGGCATTCATTCTACATTGACGTCAAACTTTAATCGTTGAGCTGGAATCTCTATCTGCAATCAAAATATACTACGTTACAGAGTAGTGCAGTTTTAGTAGTGTCTTTGTCTCTTTATTATTAACAAAAATTCTTTGTTCAATTTACTAGCCACGTAATAACGTGGACCACCTTTGTTTTGTTGCCAATTTTCCGCATTCTATCGCTTTGGGCTAAAAATACACATTTTAGAACCTGAAAACCTCGGTATTTTGTTAGTTCTGTCTTTATTGAATCTTTATTCGGGCGTTGACACCCGAATGGTCGGGAGATGAAGTGAGTTACTTTGTGTTTTGTATCAGCTCGATATAGTCACTATCCCTTTCTCTCCTTTTGGTATAAAGACTGACTTCTCCAACCCAGACTATGAATCTATTTTTCAGCTCAAACGTCTGCCGCCCACGCCTTGTTTTTTCTAGCGATCAATGTTTTTTGGTTAAGACTTAGAATAGAATACAATAATTATTTATTTGCATAGAAAGTAGGTACAAAAAATGCAATGTTTTTATAATTAGAGATCCTTATACGTTCTACCTTAAATGAGGCATGCAAACATTTAGCATAAGTGCTTAATAGTCGAAAATACTGTCATTATAAAAATCATAATATGGTCAATAAAATAAAATAAAGAATTAAAGATATCAGGATTAATTTGGGAACTATAAAGTTTAATCATTTCGAAATTCATAAATGAAGTAATAACATTTATCAATTAATAAGACGGACAACTTCTTTTTAAACAGTGGAATGACTTAAAAAACATCTCTGTTTTTTTACGATTATGGTACTCATTTTATGTTTGTTATTTATTTAATCTAAATTATAGTTCGGCCCCTATTAATGAATGATTACATATTACGTGATTGCTTTCTCAAATTGCTTCTGGTTAGTTCATATACATATATGCCCACTATTCGAATTATCTGTCAATAACGTATCTGGCAATTACAAGCTATATAAACAAACCAAACGACACACCAATGACGAAGCTAGACACAATTATCCATGCCAGAGAAAATATACTTACTCCTCGACAACATGTTTTACCGTCATCATTTCACTGAAAATTGCGTTCATTCCCAAGTCTTGGTTGTGTGGAGGGTTGGGGTGGGGCGTGACGTCAGACCTCCCGCCAGGGCCACCCCTGGCCCCTAAAAATAGATGCCTGAGCCCGGGAGTCGTTCAATGGAGGCTCGTGGGAGAGGCCTCGCGCCCTTAACAACACATAGATACTGAGCTATTACTTTAACACATAATATACGCCTCTTTCATATGAAACTCCGAATTTTTGTTAACAACACCATTTTAGTTTTATTACTTCTGAAAACTTTCTCCATTCAATAAGGCAGCGAAAACAGACAGCGTACGTTTTCTCAGACACGTTTGAACAAAGCATTTCAGGAGCTTGCCTATTTTATTCATAGTTCTGAGATGTGTTCAGAGTTCTGCATGCGAACTTGTGAAGATAAATGATGGATATTTATTACACTGGGAAAAAATTATGATATGATTTCCACTTGGATGAATACTTCTATATTCCTAATTTATCTTGAACGCCACCATAGAGAATATAACCACTAGAGAGCGTATGGGCCGATTTCTTCGAAGCACACGACTCACTACTGCGGGCCGGGGGATGAGGAAGAACGCGCGGCTGCAATTGGTCAGTTCAAGGTCAAGTTGCATCGTTAGGGCTGCTTTACTTCATTAAGAGAAAATAGTCGATATCGATAAAATGGATTTTAACATTATAATAAATACTAAATCAAAATCATAGAAATAATATTTAATCAAAATCAATCAATTACAAAAAAAAATCCCGGAAATGGACTGATCGGCCCCGGTCGGGGACAGAAAGAACTAAAAAATCCCGGAAAATACAAAAAAAAAAAAAAAAAAACCGACGAACTGAAAACCGAGGAGGTTCTCAGTTCATCGGTATTTCTTTTTTGAAGTCGGTTAATAGTAGATAGTTATTTTATTAAAGTATGTGAATTGAATAAAAAATGTATTCATTTTATTTTTCTCGATATCAACTTTCAGCTATTAAAGATAACAGCACTATTTTTCACGATAAACATACAAAAGGAAAGAAAGGGATAGAAGCATTAGAATTGTCTAATACAAGAACGAGACTTTTCCAAAAGACATCAACGCGCGACTCAAAAAGTGTGCTCGTTTACCCAGCCACCATTTTAAATAGACCCCTGCAGTGGCTTATAATCTGATTAAATCAATGTAATGTTTATGTACCGATGAAAAGTTATGTCATCCTTTTTGTAACTAGATGTCTAAGAATGTTTCCCACACCACTTCACCGCGCATGAAGGCATTTTGATGCGTTATAATTGCATAAACGTTATAAAAAAATTATATTAATTTAGCGTGCACGCAGGTCTAACACTTGGACACAACTAAAATTGCTACTAGTACCGTAGCCTATACATAGGCGACAAAATACTAATAGTTTTCGTGCGTCGGGGCACTGTATACGCAGTCAAGTGGTTATAATAGTCTTTGAACGCCACCGATCTGTAATGATTAAGGGAGACAAACGGTAATATTGTGATTCATCGATTCGTCTATTTATTTCTGTTTCTGCGAATAGATCCCATGTAAGTTGATTAATTTTATTCATATCACGCAATGCCCCCGTCACGGAGCTAAATAAAAATAGAACTTCAGGAGCGCGCGACTCAATGGGCAGGACTACAATACGATCGCTAGTTAGATATGTTACTGTGTACATTAATATATGTATATCATATGACTGTGGTTTTTCTGCTTTTTGTTGCGGTTTTTTAAGGATAATGTTTTAAATTTTCGCTAGCTACAAATACATACTATTATATTATATGATTTGGTTTTCCCACATAATTCAAGGCCGCTTCTTGGCTGCAGTACCTACTCGGAAAATTTTATATAAATATACATTTTATTGAGTAGTTTTTTTTTTTTTTTCAAATTTTTTTTTCTTTGACAATTTTAGTTTATTTCAAATGTTTTCAAAATTGAATTTCAACAAAAATACATTTGGCTGAAACAAAGGAATAAAACCACATTTTCATCAGGCGAGTTCTCAGAATAACTGAGAGGGGGATTATCGTATTACTGGGGACAGCTCGGGTTTACATCAGCATATTTCGGAGCCCCGTGCCCCGGGGAGCAACCCCAGCGACTCATTATTGCTGCTATTTTCTAGGAACAATGAAAAAGTCCGGGCGACTTGTAGCCACCCCTGGAATATTACAGTTGCTTTGCATTTGAAAA
Organism: Eremobia ochroleuca; assembly: GCA_949629135.1. Lineage (NCBI taxonomy): Eukaryota > Metazoa > Arthropoda > Insecta > Lepidoptera > Noctuidae > Eremobia > Eremobia ochroleuca. Next base: position 9,040,652 of record OX451385.1, on the reverse strand, counting down.
TATTCCCAGAAATTAAGCTGTGGAACAAAAATATGGACTTCTTTTGTTTTGCCTTAAAACAGCTCTAGCGTATGGGGGATTTTTCGTTATTCCGTTTATGCATAAATATAAAAGCTCTGGCAACCTTTTAACGAGCGCGAATTCGAGTTCTTAATTATGCAATCTTTTCTTGTAACTACAATTGGAATGAATGATTTAATGGTCATGGAACAGCTTCATAATTTTTTCAATGCAGAAAATATTTCTGCACTCCATTCGGCCCTAGATAGTGCCGACGACGGTACATAGTCATAAATCAAAGAATTTCCATATGTCATGCTCGGTACCGGTCCGAACATCTGTCCTCATCTTGTTTTATGTCCTTTTTCAAACGCTCTTGCATTTTGTATGAGAATATTGTCTCCACATAGACGCATCATGAATGTATCGGAGAATTTAGTCTCGATTTTGCAATTGGAGATATTGAAACCAGTGTACATTTTGTAAAGTTGAGGCATTGAGGCACAGGTGAAACCTGATTGTGTGACCTCGTCTAGATGTTTATTGGGTAACATTTCGTGCTTCCGTTTCCAATGAAACGTCGCCTACTTCTCCGTTGGAGGACGCCGGTGGTCGCTACAGTTCAATAAAATCTATATTACTTGGAGTCTTGTAACCTTCAATTATGTTTTTCGTTTCTACAAAACTTTATATTCCAGCATTTTCTCATGCAAATCCAGGAGCACATTGCTTATGTAAATCGTAAGTTTTCATTTTTTTTGTCCTGGCTCGCATCCAAACACATTTTGATTAAAATCGCAAAAAAGAGGAGTAGTTTCAATGTCATATTCATTGTGTATTATGTTGATTTGTGTTATGACTTGTATTTTTTGCTCATTCACTTGAACATCGGTTCGACACCTACTTATTGAAGATAACGTGTGTGGTTGTACTGACTGAAGCAATTTGTAAATTAATCATTAACATTTCAAAATAATTAGGTACGATATTGTACGCCTCTATTCAAATATTTTCTCATTACTATGTATGCTTGCAAATGCATTCGTACACCGCACATAATAAACAAACAGTCTTATCATTAAGGTATCTGTGGTCCGATACACCTGACTGATAATATCGTAGATAACATTATCTTACCGCAAGTTCTGTGTGTGTGTTATTAAACACCACCCTCAGTATAATGTATAAACTCTATGGTATTTTCCAGTTCAATGGAGGCCCGAAACCGGACTAAATATAGAGTTGCTCAATCGATCACCGAGGCGAGATTACAGGGCTGTTTGTTTCTTAAACCATAAAGGTTGGGAGAGTCGAGTCGATGTTGCTACCTAAACATTAGCGAGGCACCTGTAAATTTCTTTATATACAAGATGTTGGTGTGTGAGTGCGTGCTCATTGAGCGGCGTGGTATCGACGCAGCCGCGCGATGAGGATCGGGAGGGGGAGGGTTCGGCGCGACCGACCTTGGCCGTGACTCTCCCGGCTCACCCCGGGAACAGCCCCGCACCAGCCCAAATTGATTTTCGAATTTCGCCTGGTATTCTCCTTTGAAATCTTCTGAAATATGTACGACGCTTTTATCGATATATTTGCGGATCACATGACGACCGAAACGTTAGTCTTACAGCCTTCGTCATGAGTTATTGTGAATTTTGGTTGGGTAGATAATACGTTTATAAGGGGTAATAAGTCTGAAATGTCATTATAATAGGTCTTTACCTATGAAATTGCCGTTTTGTATGAAAAAAATTAAACGAATTTTTTAAATGTATTTTTTATTTGTATTAATCGAAGTAATCACCCATGCAAATATGCAATCAATGCATCTTTGCCAACGCAGTGGTAGTTTATTGATCCCCTTCTTAAAGAAATCAGCTGGATGGGAGGCAACAAATTCTTCAAAGGCATTTTGTACTGCCTCTCGGGTATTGAATTTTTTTCCCGCCAAGAAGTTATCCAAATTCTGGAAAAAGTATTAGTCTGTAGGCGCAAGGTCTGGTGAGTAGGGCGGATGACGGAGAGCTTCCAACCCCAGTTCTTGAAACTTGGAGACCGTCTGCTGTGCAGTATGAGGTCGCGCGTTGTCGTGCAAGAACAGCGAGGACGAGCGATTGACCAATGCTGGTTGGAGATGTGCCAGCTTCTCCATTATTATGTTCAGTTCTTCACAGTACACATCTGCAGTAATGCTCACCCCGTTTGGTAAGAACCTGTGATGAATCACACCGGCGCTAGACCACCAAACAGTGACCATCACTTTTCTAGGGGTAAGTTTTCGTTTAGGGCATTGTTTAGGTGCTGAACCAGGATCCAACCAACTTGCTGAGCGCTTGCGGTTATCAAACAGAATCCATTTTTCATCGCAGGTGCGGTTCAAAATTCCTTCATTTGTGTGTCTGTTGAGCAGTGCAAGGCACGTCTCGACGCGTACTTCGCGCTGGCGATCAGTTCGTGGCGCACCCATTTGTCAAGCTTTTTTACCTTGCCAATTTGACGCAAATGGACCAATATTGTTTTACGCTAACGTCGAAAGCTGCTGCTAATTCTGCCGTAGATTGTGTATCATCAGCTTCCACAATCGCCTTTAATTCGTCACTGTCGACCAAAGTCTTCGGACGACCGCGAGGTTCATTTTTCAGGTCGAAATTTCCAGAACGGAAGCGAGCAAACCAATAACAGGTGGTGCGTTGGTTTCTAGTGTTAGCTCCGTAAACGTCGTTGATGTTGCGCGCCGCTTGTGCGGCGTTGCTGCCACGACGGTACTCATATTCCATAATTACTCGAATTTTTAACGTATCCATGATGACGAAAAAGATTGAAATGCGATGAAAATGTAACACTAATCAATAAACAAAATATGGCTACTTTTGGAAACAAAATTCCATGTTTTTAAAATATAAATAATTTGAAATTAGAATTCTTAGCCAAACAAAAATTATTTTGATTTGAAATGGCCAGTACTGCAGAACGGCAATTTCATAGGTAAAGACCTAATAATTCATTATTTTGTACTACTTATTACTACTACATACATACTTGTACTTATTTTCTTCGACGATTTAGAAGATAGAATAGAATATCATTTATCCTTGAGTATATGTATGATTTGATGCTATGTAATGGTAGTGTCCGTTCGTAAATCATAAAAGTAATTAAATACCTAGGAAGCCAAAAGGGCTGCCAGGTACGATGACTTAGTATTTCTTATTGCAATAAAATATTGCTGTTGCTCGTAGTATTTCATCGGAATTCAAGTCTCCTGAGAAGACATTAACTAAATTAAAGATGGCTGAACATTAAAATAGAACGAATTGTTATTTTCCGTTCTTGATTTTCCCATCCATAAACTTTGTTTATGCTTTTGCGTGTATCCAGGGCCGACCGTGATTTTCTAAGACTTGGGATTTTAATAGTTATTCATTATTATCAAAGGGTTATAATAAATCTTGAGACCATAATTCTATAAATGTAAATAAAAAGTATAAAATATAGTCGTTTTTGGTGTGACAGTTTAGTTCTTTTAAACGAAACAATAGATTTGAACAGAGCAGTGTTGGCCCAGTGGTATCGGCCTTACGAGTTTTAGGTCGTGAGTTCGGACCCAGGCAGGCACTTTCCTTTGTGTATTAAATTTCATCGCCACTGCTCTCAAAACGATGAAGGAAAACATCGTGAGGAAACCGGCATATCCTTATAACCTAATATTCGAAGACATGTGACATCCGCCAACCCGCACTGGGACCGCATGGTGGATTATGGCCCATTCCCTCTCAGATAGGGGGTCTGTGTCCCAGCAGTGGGAACGCTATAGGCTGATTATGTAAACTTTAGATTTTGATATGTGTTTCACCATAATATAGATAATTTATTCCAGAAGGTTTATGTGTAGGTTTACGTTAAACTAAAATAAAATAAAGGAACCTCGATTTTTTGTTAAGTCGTATAAACCGTGCGTGTAACCCTGGCCAAGACATCGTGTAGTATGTAATGCATATGTGATGTTAAAATGTCTGCTGACCCAGATTCTTGTAATTGAATTGTTAATGTCGTAATTATTTGGAAATTAATATGTACATTGGAATTTCGGTCCATTTATAAATTCATCACGTATGTCTTTATGTAACCAGCTATCATTCGTACTTCGTAGATCTTTGAAAGGCGTTACGGGTAGTAAGAAGCCGAAAAGTCTGATAACCAGTCTTACCAAGGGGTATCTTGTTACTCAGTAACAGGGTTTTGGAGGTCACATAGGTAGTCGCTCCATGTAAAATACTGGTATTCAGCTGCATTCTGTCAGACTGAAAGCCGACCCTAACATACTTGGGAAAAGGCTAGGCAAATTGATCACGTACTTATGTATCGTTACATAAATTCAATCATGTCATGTCCTAACGCGAGATACGTTAAAATACCTACGTTGTCTTGGAATTTTAGATCTTTGATATTATGGAGACGACACGCATGATAGGTTATTCACAATATCCACCCGTGGTTAGAGATTTCATGAGACCGTAAGAGTTCGTGGCACAAAGTAGTTAAGTAATTTCAGGAATCAGACCTGTGTTTGCTTAAACACGTCTTTCTGCTGAGATAGTGAAATAACGACCCTCATGAGTTCATTACACTTTATGATGACAGATCTTTGTGATTCTTGGTACCTTCAGAGTTCGACTACGGCAGTTTCTTATCGCCTCGCAGAAAAATCTGGAGATGACTGCTTCGAACACGTCCATTATGCCGTCGCCATGCACGTGCATTATGGCTGTCGTGTCATTCCCGAGTCAATTTGTCCATTTAGCATATCACGTGGTCACAATCTTTGAACAAAGGTATAATAATTGAGTAGTTTGTGGATCTTTTGTTGGATAGTACTTACAAGGAAGGTATCCCGACGTGTCACCTCCGATTTTTTTGTGGCTGATATATGTTATTCTCCATCAAATTTTAAGAGACACGTATTTTTTTATTGCCAACGCGCCTTTTTTCTGGGTGAAATAGCCCCCTAAACATTACCACCTGGATGACCAAAGACCAAATGGATATATTAATATCCATTTGGTCTTTTGGAAAAATATTAACTAGAAGTATATAAAACCCTTCAAACTGCCCCGAAAGGTAATGTTTAGGGAGCTATTTCACCCCCAAAAAAGGCGCGTAGGAAAAAAAAAAAAATACGTGTCTCTTAAAATTTGATGGAGAATGACATATCAGCCACAAAAAAATCGGAGGTGACACGTCGGGATACCTTCCTTGTTAGTTATATTAGTTACTAGCGTCGGCCCGCAATCCCATCATCATCTATTCTTCAACCCGGTTATTTGAAAAAGATGAGACGGAGTAACCTTTACAGAAGGGAATTACATGGTCTAATACTTAATGTCTAATAAACATAAAGACTTATTTATATCTTATCCCCTTTAACGGTAAGGACTAAAATGATTGACATTCGTTTAAAGATCTCAATTTGCTGTCAGTCACAATGATGGATGCTTGACACTCAATTTGTATAACGTACGTGCTATTATTTTTAGATCCAATTAAAATTCTTTGGCTATGCTATGAATATAATTTTTAGGCACATTATTTGTCCCTGATATTATGGACATGTTAATAACCGCCCCACACTGTCGCGGCCATTTTGGCTCGAAAACCGCATCTATCAAGCTACTTCTGGGTGGTCTACCGCGATAACGGCGCGTGGGATTATAATGACGATATCTCTAAAGTTATGTACAGACGCTAGCACATCAAGCTACCCGAAACTGTCAAATTTTCCCAATCAACTATGAACCTAATACTTTAGTGATAAATTTGAAAATCTATTAAATAAATTTGACAGATTTTAGTAGAATGATGTGCTGGCGTCGGGACGCAAGCTGTATAAAAGTTATGTTGTTGGAATCGATAATCCTGCCTCTAAACAATATTCTAATATAGAATTCTAAAGGTAGGTAGACTTGTAATGAAGCACTCAAAATAGTCTTGCGCAGTAAATCCAATATACACAGGCTAGTACGGCACCCAAGTCATTTGTCAACGTTTCTGCACGGTACCGTCTTCCTTTCTTAGGCAGTTTACTTATATATGTTACTGTCTTACTGCTTAAGTTCACTTGTTTCGTGATGTAAGCCAGGAAGAAACCGTAGACTAACTTAGTAATTGCATTTACAAAAGAGGGTAAAATGTCAGCATGATAGGATATATTGCCATCTAGACCTCAATCTCTAATTGAGGTTCAGATGGCAATTATCCTTGTCAAACTGACAATGTAAAATCTACTAATAACTTTAAAATACTGAGAATAGTTAAGCCATGGGTCCCGGCTGTCATTTGTAGATCTTTGGCAGTCGTTACGGACTTACGGATATAGAGGAGCCTGAAAGTCTGACAACCAGTCCTACCAAGGGGTATCGTGTTAGATGGGCAGATAGGCACTTGGTCCATGTAAATACTGGTATTCAGCTGCATCCGGTTAGACTGGAAGCCTACCCCAACGTGGTTGAGAAAAGGCGAGGCAGATTGATTGACTTTTGTTACTGCAGTCGAAGACTATCAATATTAATAGTGCATCATTGCGCAAACTCATTCATTTAAATAAAAGCTTGTAATTATTTCCCACTGTCACCATATCTAAAGCACAATGTTTGCACACACAAACACACATGTCCTCGTAAATATTTTTCATTATCTAAATCGCTTCTGTTTCGAACGGATCATGCGACGTGGCCAAAACTAAAATAGATAGAGCTGTATGTTGGAGGCCGACGAGATTATATTCTGTTACTATTATTAGGCGAATGGCGTCTTCTGTCTGGTGGCTCTTCACATCTACTTGGTGCTGGAGTACACTTATCATGTACCACCATCTCCGTGCCGTCTGGAAAGTTTAAATTTAGGGCACTTCGTTACGGCCTCTGGTTGAACTTCGAAGTTTGGCACGTTTCTAACAGTCCTGTGAAAATTCCATTTGATTTTTTTTGTCGGTTTTTTATACTAAACTAACGAGTCCTTGCTTCGTACGGCTTTTACGGCTAGACAAAACGTCGATATTTTTTATTATTCATATGTTACGCATAAACTTTCCAGAATAAATTCTCTGAATGATTGTGAAAACCGCTTCAAATTCCGATGAAGTTTAGAAGAACAACGCGGTCACAGACAGACACGGAAAATTACTTTAATTTATGATATTGAAATCTTCGCTTATCCTTCTAACAGACGTATCTGTATTTAAATGCTTATAATATTTTTTTATCTAACAGTAATATTTACAATTCACATAATATATGTATAGGAAGAATAACCAAATAATAATATAATTCATGCAATTTTATTTTGATCAGTCGCTTATTATGAGAGTTACAATTCAACAAATATAGTGCGAAACCGCAAAAAGCTTGTCCTGAAGAGTCACCTCAAAGTTAGTTACGTCAGTTAGTAAGATAAGCGACGAAATGAAGTCAAACTTTAACAGTAATTCTGCAATCATTTTACGATGTTGACTTGGACCAACATTATCATTCTTGTGGGAGTATGTTACATGTTTATGTTATGATACCGAAAAATATTAGGTCTTTACCTATGAAATTGCCGTTCTCCAGTACTGGCCATTTCAAATCAAAATAATTTTGTTTGGCTAAGAATTCTAATTTCAAATTAATTTTATTTAAAAAAAATGGAATTTTGTTTCCAAAAGTAGTCATTTGTTTATTGATTAGTGTTACATTTTCATCGCATTTCAATCTTTTTCGTCATCATGGATACAAAAATTAAAAAGTTAAAAATTCGAGTAATTATGGAATATGAGTTCCGTCGTGGCAGCAACGCGGCACAAGCGGCACGCAACATCAACGACGTTTACGGAGCTAACACTACAAACCAACGCACCACCTGTTATTAGTTTGCTCGCTTCCGTTCTGGAAATTTCGACCTGAAAAATGAACCTCGCGGTCTTCCGAAGACTGGTCGACAGTGACGAATTAAAGGCGATTGTGGAAGCTGATGATACACAATCTACGGCTGAATTAGCAGCAGCTTTCGACGTTAGCGTAAAACAATATTGGTCCATTTGCGTCAAATTGGCAAGGTAAAAAAGCTTGACAAATGGGTGCCCCACGAACACCAACACACAACATGCATTGATTGCATGGGTGATTACTTCGATTAATACAAATAAAAAATACATGAAAAAAATTCGTTTAAATTTTTTCATACAAAACGGCAATTTCATAGGTATTGTTATCTCCAAATTATATTACGCTGTTCTTATTACATAAATACGATTAAGTTATCGTTCAAAATAAATGTGTTTTATGCTCATGGCTTCGTATGCAGCCAACTGATATTGTTTCGCCATATCTCGTAGTTCATTGATGCTGTTGGAGATACATCTTGGTAATTAATTCGACACGAATACTTGGCTGCAAGTTATTAGCAGCAATCTCGGGAATAAAAATGTCTGAGAAAAATTGTGATGCATTTTACAACGTTTGGCCGTGCGATTCTTGACAAGGGATTACATAGCAGCTTCGAAAATTGCAGAAATAACTCCGCAAGGCAATAAAACCTTCCAGGGCAATTACATAAGTAAATGAATGTTCAAGAAATACATATCCTAAACACTACTAATGAGTGTCTTTCCATCAAACCTACGGATATTGTGTATTTATAAGATAAAATAATAAACGACTTGTTTTCACGATTTTTCGTCATCGACTTAATAGCTCCTTTCAGTTTCCTTGTGAATATGGAGTGCGATAAACTAGAAATTTAATAGATAGCGAAAATATTCAGAGGTATGATCACGCACGTCCACAACACGTCCACATGACGTAGACACTTCGACGAATTTACTATAATGAAGGCAATGCGTGACGCTGTAACTGTTTCATACAAGGTTCTACACTCGTCTGCGATACGACATCTTTATTAGAAACACGTTTGCCAATAAATTATCTCTCGCACGGCAATTTTCTAAAATATGTAATAAGGAAAACAACCTACTTGTACACAACTTGACCAGGCATTAATTAATCAGTTCAGCTCTTGATAGTTCGAATGACACCAAATTAATGGAATCCATCTCATTAAACCGTAAATTAAATATTGACTTTCTAAGTGGCAAAAGACAGTTGCTGAGCTTCCGTTGGAAGTTTTGGCAGTGTTTGGCCTCCCCCTCACATACAAAATGTTATTATCACGCGTTTATCGCAGCCTTGTTCGGCCGGACCGATTCGGAACCGGTTGCAGCGAGGTTGATCGACACGACGCTGGTATAAGCTGGTCCGCCACGCCTCCTACATCGATATATTTGACCGAGCAAACAGAAGAAAGGCAGTGTGGACTCACGGGTCTTAGTAAAGTGGTCATTTCTTCACATGACGGCACGCCAGCCAGCCAGCACGAACATGCGTGCATGCGGGCGACGCAGACCGCTTGAGGAACAAAACTCCAGTTTGTTTTTAACGATTTTTGAAATTGTGTGGGAAGGTTCCGATGGTTGTCTGTTGGATTTTGAACGTGATTTTGAAGCATATTTCAATGAATCAGTACAAATGGCGGCTTTAATACGTTGCCCAACGTGTCTTTGTATATTTTTTGGCGCTTTCTTATTTTTTGCTGCCATTACAGCATCTACATACCTAAGTTCTTTATACTGATGGTTTTTGGGGCGATTCAATAAGAGAACAGTGTGTTTAACAGTTATAATCTATGAAGAGCACGGATACATTTTTACAGTTAGACGGCCATTACCAGAGAGTAATATATTAAACGTCAAACTCGCTTCACACATGCATAGACAATATTGTGTCCGTTTAAAAACGTTCCAATACTAGGCCTTAAACTAACACAATATTAACAAATACTAGGCCTTAAGAAAAAATATAATTGTATCTGAAAATGCACACTACAAACATAGTTATGGTCAATGCAAGTCAACATCTTAATATTTGAGACACAAACTTAAGATGTTTTTCAGCAGTTAAAGGTTTAGTTAAAACATCAGCTAACATTTCATTAGTACAAAGATATTCTAAAATAATCTGTTTCTTTGTTACCAAATCTTTTATAAAATGATGTCTTATATCAATATGCTTTGACCTCGCATGAAATACAGAATTACTACAAAGTTTATGAGCCGACTGATTGTCATTCAACAATAAAACTTTACAAACAATGCCAGTACATTCAGATATAAATGTTTTCAAAAACATAGCTTCTTTACAAGAATCTGAAATTGCCATGTACTCAGCCTCCGTACTAGAGAGTGCCACTGTACGCTGCTTACGGCTTTCCCATGAAACTATAGACTTTCCTATACAAAATATGTAACCAGTATAAGACCGACGATCCAGCTGATTGCCCGCCCAGTCTGCATCAGTGAAACCCACAACATCTATTTCACTTTTCTGAAAAACAAGGCAATAATCTATTGTTCCTTTCAAATACCTTAAAACCCTTTTTGCTGCTTTGCAATGTTTTTCACCATAACAGTTGTTGAACTGGCTAAGGTAACTGACACTGTGAGAGATATCAGGCCTGGTACACACAGACAAATACATTAAGTAACCAATAAGGCTTCTATAATCAAAGTTACATTTTGAACTGTTTTCCTTCTGTAACTTTATCCCAACCTCCATAGGAGTTTTCATTGGTTTGCAATCTGACATGTTGAATTTTTCTAATATTTTCTTTATGTAAGTCGACTGATCCATGGAGAAGTTTCCATCAGCTGTTTTTTCTATTTTCATACCTAGAATATGATGAGCTGTACCTAAATCTTTCATCTCAAATTCTTCCATCAGCCTCTTCTTTATAACATTTCTTTGTTGTGATGTCTTTAATGTAAATAACATTATATCATCAACATACAGGGCAATAATCATGATTTCACCATCATGATTGTATACATAAACACATGGTTCTGAAGATAACCTGTTAAATTTCAATTTTGTGGTTAAAACATCATTAATCTTCTTATACCATTGTTTCGCCGACTGTTTTAAGCCATAAATTGCTTTATTTAGCTTATATACTTTCTTCTCACATCCTTTTACCACATAACCAACAGGTTGTTCCATGTAGATAGACTCTTCTAGGTCACCATTGAGAAATGCAGTCTTTACATCAAGATGCTCAAGCATCATGTCATACTGAGCAGCCAAGGCCAGTAGTATTCTAATAGTTGAATATCTAACAACTGGAGAAAAAGTTTCGTGGTAATCTACTCCATACTTCTGTGTGTAACCTTTTGCCACTAAGCGAGCCTTATACTTGAGTAACTCTCCATTGATTCCTCTCTTTTTACTGAAGACCCACTTGCATTTTACTGGCTTGTGTCCCACAGGTAAGTCAATTAGGGTCCAGCATTTATTTTTTATGAAAGAGTTATACTCATCAGCGATAGCTTCACTCCAGTGTTTAGCCTCACTGCCACTCAATGCCTCCTCCAGCGTAGTCGGCAGCTCCTCTAACATTATCTCCGTCAGCCCCGCATACTCTGCTTCAGGAGCGTCTTGATACAATGACTGCTCGCTGTCCTCAGAGTCAATGCTTGACCTCCCTGGAATGTAAGTAACATCGGACGAACAGCTATCCGCACTCTCTGAATCCTCCTCCACATCCAAACTGAACATAGTCTGTCTGCGAGGATTTCTTATGCCATCAGAAGGTAAAATTCCATCTATGGAGGTATTTACTTGTGGAGATTGTTTGCTCTGGTCAGTCTGAGTAGGCTCAGATACTACTTTTGGTGATAATTGTACTGTAGTTGGTTGTACAGTACTGTTTTCACTCAATAACCCAGATGTATCAAACACTTTAACATCAGTATTTTTATTTTCATCATATGACTCAGTGTTATTATTACTTAGAAACATATTTTCTATGAAATTGACATGCCTCGCCTTATGGACCTTCCTAGGATAAGATGGATCTATAAGCCTGTAGCCTTTACTTTCTTCACAGTATCCTACAAAGATAAATCTCCTACTTCTAGGATCCAGTTTTCTGGCATTTTCATCAACTGCATATGCTATGCATCCAAAAATACGTAAGTGTGCAACATTCACCTTTTTAGATGTCCACTTTTCTTCAGGTGTTGTACCCATGACTGCCTTGGTGGGGGAACGGTTTTTTAGGTAAACCGCTGTGTTAGCTGCTTCAGCCCAATACTGCTTTCCCAGTCCAGCATCTTGCAGCATACAACGGGTTTTATCCATAATTGTCCGGTTAGCCCTCTCCGCTACACCATTCTGTTCACTGCAGTGTGGGACTGTAGTTTCATGCCTAATCCCACACCTCCTTAAGTACTCCTGAAAATTCAAATTTATGTATTCACCACCATTGTCACTTCTTAAAACTTTTATTTTACTGTTTGTAAAATTTTCTACAAGTGATTTGAATATTTTAAATTTTTCAAACACTTCATCCTTTTTCTTTAGAAAATAAATAAATGTTTTTCTACTGAAGTCATCAATGAATGTTACAAAATAACGTGATCCACTATATGATGCCACCTGCATAGGACCACACACATCAGTATGCACCAGCCCTAATATTTCAGTAGCTCTACTGTGACTTTTCTTAGGAAACGGCAATCTTGTTTGCTTTCCTTCTATGCAAGCTACACAAGGACTAAACAAAGAATTATCAAAATGCATACCTGTGACCAACCGATTCTTCATAGCATTCATGCTCCTCGAGTTAAGGTGACCCAATCTCTTATGCCAAACTTCATGTGAAAGAGAATGCCCGGCAGACACTAAAGCCATGTCTTCACCATGCAATGGCAACTCTTCATTTCTAACCTGTTCAGAGACTAAGTTCATGGCAATCTCAGTTCTTTCCTTACAACTCACATTATGTACAGTGTCTAGTTGATAAACACCGCTATAGCATGTACCTGTAGCTATGACCTCATTACCACCCAAGATTTTGCATCCTTGTTTATTAAATATTAGACTAAAACCTTTCCTAATCAACTCACTAACTGATAATAAATTTGCAGAAAGTTTAGGAATATAGTATACATTACTTATTGTCTTTATACCCTTCTTTAACTGTACTTGCACACTACCAAGTCCTTCAGTCCTGACTTTTTCACCATTTGCCACGTTAACTTCAAGCGATTTAGCACACTGAAAGTCCTGCATGTTCTCCTTGTTGTTGGACATGTGGTTGGTCGCCCCACTATCCACATACCAGACATCACTCTGCAGCTTCACAGATAACGCAGTTAACAATGACTTGTCTTCCTTGGGAGTCCTCTTCGGTTTACTTTCAACTTTATTTGGGCAATCTTTCTTTAAATGACCAGCTTTCTTGCAGCGAAAACACTTTGGAGGTTTCTTTGCAGCCAACGCATTGAGCTCTGGATGATCATCACGCTTACCATCACGTCGCTGCTGCTCTAGTAAAAGCTTAGACTTAACCATATCGCTTGTCAACTTTGTATTTGCATTCTCCAAAGCCATGATAAGGGGGTCAAAGTCTGGGGTCAAACCACTCAACATGATTACAGCTAAAAACTCATCATCAAAAGCATTCCCAATGTCTGTAAGCTGTTGCCCAAGTTCAGTTATCTTAGTTAGGTAGCTCTGCATGCTCTCCGCCTCACTCAGCCTCACACCAAATAGCGTTCTTAGCAATCCTAATCTCCTGCACAAACCTTTATCCTCGTAAGCGCGTTGCAAGCTATTCCATGCTTCATAGGCAGTCTTCGCGTTACGAATGTGTGGCAACGCGGACGGACCGACCGATAAACAAATTTTAGCCAACGCCTTTTGATTCTTCTTAGGGTCTTCGTTCCCTTTTTCGGTTTCTATGCAATCGTATAGGTCTTCATGCATAAGGACGTTTTTCAGCATAAACTTCCACTGGTTATAGTCTTCGATGCCTCGCAACTTCTCAATCTGCAGTCCCATCGAAGCCATGGTAGTTGTGACGAACGGTGTGGTCGCCATAAAAACAAAAGACTATCCCACGATGAAAATTTTTCTTTTCGTGCGTAATTATTAGAAATAATTACGTTGCAGTTTGCGGCAAACAGACTGGGCCCATAACCTGATGGTTTTTGGGGCGATTCAATAAGAGAACAGTGTGTTTAAAACAGTTATAATCTATGAAGAGCACGGATACATTTTTACAGTTAGACGGCCATTACCAGAGAGTAATATATTAAACGTCAAACTCGCTTCACACATGCATAGACAATATTGTGTCCGTTTAAAAACGTTCCAATATATAAGGTCCCATTAAAATAGGTGGACAAACTTTTACAAATCATTCAGACCACCAAAATAAGGACAATGGTAAAAAAAAAAATAAGAAAAATGCATTAGATACTTTAAAAAAAAAAAAAATCAGTTAGCGAAAATGCACTAAACATTTTGGTTACCCAATGCATAAACACATCCATGTCTGCTATCTCATAAATTCTGATTCTACGAAATAATGGTCCAGGCGCACGTGGCCATGTCACCACCCGCCGGTTTCATTGTTCAACTCATGCCATCTCACTCTAACATAGCCCTTCACCGCGGGGATGCCCGGGGCGAAGGGCCGCTGACGTAAAATATGACAAATTGACAATGAAGCCATTTCAGTTTTCGTCGCGCAACCGAGCCAACAGAACATGTTACATGAAAGTCTGCGTGTGTGTTGTTACGTAGTTATCACAATCGACAACAATGCCTTATTACGCGTACAGCAACCAAGAATACTTGGAAATGGTCCTGTGTTATCGTGAGTGCAACGAAAGCTTACGACAAGCCCAAATCCTTTATCAAGAAAGATTTGGAAGGCGGCCGAGCCTCACCATAATCCTGAGAGCAGTACAGCGCCATCGTGAATGTGGCACCTTCATGCCACCAGCGGTTGACGCAGGAAGACCGCGCTATCCGGTGCGCCTTGAAGAAGACGTTTTAGATTTCTTTAGAATACACCCCACGGCGAGCACTGCCGATGCCGGTCGTGTATTCAACGTCAGCGATTTTTACGTGTGGAAGAAGCTCCTTCGTGATAAAGGCCACCACCCATATCATTGCACTCGTGTGCAAGAACTGAACAAATTAACATTTTGTAGGTGGCTACTGCAACAACCCCAACGTCACATTCTCTGGACTGATGAATGTACTTTTACACGTGTTGGGTTATTTAACATACATAATTCCCATTACTGGACAACTATTAACCCAAATAAAGTGAGACCGGATTATTACCAAACACGGTTTAGTGTAAATGTGTGGGTAGGAGTGCTAGACAATAAAGTTTTAGGGCCTGTTTCTTAACCCTTTAAACAATAATACGTACATAGACTTGTTACGTAACGATGTTGAAACAATGTTAGAAGATGTACCCCTGGTAGTCTGGCGTGACCTCTACTTCCAGCATGATGGCGCGCCAGCACACTTCGCTGGAAACGTAAGAGACTATCTCAATTCTCGGTTCGGAGACCGGTGGATTGGTCGGGGTGGTCCTGTCCCGTGGCCTGCTAGGAGCCTGGACTTGACTCCGCTTGATTTTTATTTCTGGGGTCGTGCTAAAGATTTATTGTACGGTGAAAATGGACACTTAATAGCCAGCGTGAATGAGCTATGTACGCGAATCACCCTCGCATTTGAAACAATAAAAAGTGAAAGTGACACTCTTTTAATAGTGCAAAGAAATTAAACGCGCTCGCAAGTGCATCGCTCAAAACGGTAGGCACGTTCAACAATGAATGTAATTACGTACCTATCCACCTATCGTCGTAGAGTAAGTAGTATTTATATTAATTATTGTAAATAGGGCTGATTCTAATTTTTAACCATGACTGATTCAGTGTTTTACTGTTATCGAACTTTAAATAAATAAAAAAGATTCATAACACTACATTGTATCCACTGCGCGCTTGTTTGTTTACAACTTTCTGCATTTGCTTTAATACTTTGATAACAGTTCAGCACGCAATTAGACAGTCCAAAGCCTGGTAAAGTGTGATGGGAAATTAGAATCTTTTCTTTTCGTACCTAGACGGTTCATAATCATGTGTTCAAGGAAAGTTTATTCACCCCCAATATTAGCCTGTTTTCAAATTGCGCGTCTTAGGTTATTTATTTTCGACTTTATTTTAAGGCTCACAATGTTGATTTTTGTTTGACACCTCGCCATATGTGTCGGCCCTAACAGTACTGGCCGCCCGAGTGCAAGTACTTACCCATAAGGATGGGTTTATTCTAGAGTGCCGGCTGTGGTGCCGAACAATTTATTATTTTCGATCAAAATAAAATCACTTTAATCATTGTTTTTTTTGCTTGGATATCTTTGGTTAGACGTACTGAACGCTGTATTAAAATTTGTCCAACTATTTTAATGGGACCTTATATACAACGTGTAACGTTAAATGCGCAAAACCTGAAAATAGTTTGATCAGAATAACGAGCAGAATTAATTGAACCACTTTTTAATATAGGTTACATTTTTCAAATAATCTTCATTAAAAACGTTGCCGTGTCTATTTATTAATAGTTCAAGCAAGCCAAGGTCAGCGCGGCGCAGCGGCCCGGTGACGACTCCTCCCTCGATAAAGCGTCGTCGCAGACGCAAGAAACGATCAGAATGGCCAGTAAAACTAAAACAGCACATGAAACCTTTACAATTTTTTTAATGGCTTATTTTATCTCTGAAATAGGTCAATTGAATTACAAATCAGTTGGGGTGTCTGAAGTTTTGCGCATTTAACGTTACATGTTGTATATTTTACGCCCAAAATGCTCAAACAATATTTTGTTGTCTTCACAACCTCGCAAAAAAAAAAATCAATAATAATAAAAAAGCAAGTCGTTAAGGACAAGTGGATTTGAAGTTTAAACCGAATAGTCTGTGCGAGGATAATATGTATTATTGTTGACCTCACGCTTTATTTGACTCAAAGATAAAGTTTTAATTATAACCTTGAACTAAAAATATCAATAGAATGCAGTCAGGCAAATCGCTCATTAGGAACTTTCAAATTAAACAAAAAGGCAGGTTATGAGGTTACAAAATAGAGTTATGAGTAACTGTGTCGCATTTAAATATTTTATTATTAGTTTGTGACTTTGTGTTGGCTCGTGCAGGTTCTTATTTCAGATTTAATCAAGCATTCTCCTCAAAAACAGAGGTCTTAATTGAAACTTTCTCGGCCACGGACACAAGAATTTTATTTTTACCATCGACCTTTAAATTTTACACCAAATAGTAATTCATTCGAACATTCACTTCCATTTCCCTCCTCATTAAGGGTTTTAATAATATCGTGTAAAGTTTCTCCAAGACTGTCTCCTTCATTACATAGCGTTTAAACGCCCGATGAATTTGCTGTGCTCTGAACTGTAACTGATACCTCAGCAGCAAGCTTCGCTGCCTATCATGGTCTGACCGCCGGTGACGCAGACAGGCGTTATGCCAAGATTTCACCAAAGAATGACGAGTTACCTCGTTAACATTTTGACAAGCACCGCCTAGCAGAGTGCTCCAAGATTGAGCCATCAGTGCAATTGTAGAGAATTGCAGCCAATCATCATCATCTGTGTCAATTGGTGGCACTGATACTTGAATTTATTGTTGCAGTCGTCTTTCAATCTTCATTGGGGTTATGTAACTCGGTGGCTAGCTAACAATCTGGTTTTTTCCTCTCCTTAAAGAGATATTGCTGGTCAACAGCAATACTCATATGTATTTATATATCGACTGGGGTGCTCACAGGTACTGTACTTTTTAATTATTAATTTTGGGAGCAGTGGTCAAGTGGCTTGGATTATAAAGTCCGCGACTTCTTTTCGCGTGAAATCTCTGGTTGCCCGACCCACCCCGTCCACGTTATCACTTCGTTTTCGCTTAGTGTTCTTTCTGACTTTTTAGGGTTCCGTACCCAAAGGATAAAACGGACCCTATTACTAAGACTCCGCTCTCGACGTCTGACGTCCGTCCGTCCGCCTGTCATCAGGCTGTATCTCATGAACCGTGATAGACAGTTGAAATTTTTACTGAGGATGTATATCTGTTGCCGTTATAACAACAAATACTAAAAACAGAAAACAATCAATATTTAAGGGGACAACAAACGTAATTTTTTTTTGCCGTTTTATAGATAATGATACGGAACCCTTCGTGCGCGAATCCGACTCGCACTTAGCCGGTTTTTTATTTGCTCGTCTCCTAAGGGTTCTAGCCTTCCTCGACAGATTGGCTACCAAATGAAGTAATAATTTTTCAAAACCCGACTGGTGGTTCCACAGATTAGGGCGATCAAACAAACTCTTCAGCTTTATTATTAGTATACGAGGGCGGGTCAATAAGTCCGTGACTTTTTGAATTTCTGACCTCTTTACTGAAAAAGCAACACTACTCCTGTCAACAGGCATCTGTCAGTTGACTCCTATCAAAATTTGAACTTACTGCGTCAGTTAGTTTGTGTTTGACAGCTATCTTTATCAGACTACCCAGTAATTTGAGGAAAAAATGGAAAAAAGTGAATTTCGTGTGCTTATTAAGCATTATTTTTTGCGAAAAAAAACCATTACCGAGACCAAGGCTAAGCTTGATAAATATTATGGGGACTCTGCACCATCGATTTCAATGGTAAAAAAGTGGTTTACTGAATTTCGTTGTGGCCGTACAAGCACTGAAGATGCCGAACGTCCTGGACGCCCAGTTGAGGTCTCTATACCCGAAACAATCGAAAAAATTCACGATATGGTGTTGGCCGACCGAAGATTGAAAGTGCAAGAGATTGTGGAAGCCGTAGGGATCTCGCATGACTCAGTCGTTTCAATTTTGAATGATCACTTGGGCATGAGAAAGCTTTCCGCAAGATGGGTGCCGCGTTTGCTCACAGTCGACCACAAACGCAATCGTGTAACAACTTCACAGGAAGGTTTGGCGTTGTTTAATCGCAATATGGAGGAGTTTTTGCGCCGTTTTGTAACCGTGGACGAAACATGGATCCATCACAACACACCAGAGACCAAACAACAGTCAAAACAGTGGGTTTCTAAGGGTGAATCGGCGCCAAAGAAGGCCAAGGTGGGTTTGTCAGCCAATAAAGTTATGGCGACTGTTTTTTGGGATGCACGTGGGATAATCCACATTGACTACCTTCAAAAGGGAAGAACAATCAATGGGGAATATTATGCCAACTTATTGGACCGCTTCAATGACGATTTGAAAAAAAACCGACCTCATTTGGCCAAGAAAAAAGTTCTTTTCCACCAAGACAATGCAAGGGTGCACACATGTGCAGTTGCCATGGCAAAAATCCATGAATTGGGCTATGAATTGCTCCCTCATCCACCCTATTCTCCAGATTTGGCTCCGAGTGACTACTTCTTGTTCCCAAACCTGAAGAAATGGCTTGGTGGAAAAAGATTTGACTCCAATGATGAAGTCATCTCGCAAACAAAGGCCTATTTTGAGGACCTCGACAAATCATATTTTTTGGAAGGGATAAAAAAATTGGAGAAGCGTTGGACAAAGTGTATAGAGCTCAAGGGAGACTACGTTGAAAAATAAAATTATTTATTTATCAAAAAATCTGTGTTTTATTCCAAAAGTCACGGACTTATTGACCCGCCCTCGTAGATTAATGTAATTTGTTTTAAGAATTCTATAAATATTAATATTAAGCAAAAGTAAAGATTAAAAGGTACAATTCTACAGCATGTCTTTGTCTATCAATGATAACAATTTGATAGTGACAATGCAGTAGCAGTGTATGTACTTTGAGCGATACAGTTGATATGCAACAGGGTTTTATCCTAAGAATCGTCAAGTTCTCCTCAATCAACGGCAATTGTAAATAGTCCCGATCGGTATGCAGACTACCACCAGGTCTAATATGAGATCATGCAATATGATTATATGACACGTGCGCGATAGGTATTCGCGTCTGCATTTTAGTGCTCAGTTATACTCGCTTATTTGGCTTCCCGGTCTATTTTCGATAGGTCGGCTCCCTGAAGCTGTGCACATATCCTCCGAATTGCTGATGGAAATATTGTCTGCTGGATATGGAAATTAAAACCATGACCAGCCGTTATAAGTTAAACAGTATCTAACAGTTTTTATCTACTTAGTACCGACTAAGTAAAAACTGTTATTGGCGCCGACTCCCTTGTTCACTAACAAAACTGAATTTAAGTTCAGTGCATCTTTTTCTTTCTATTTCATTAAGAAAAGGACAGAAGATAAATATTAGTTTAGTCCTGTCAAATTAGTCAGCGCCTTACGTAAATTGACGAATTTTTAGTAGCCAATTTTGTAATCACGTCTAAACTTGTCTATGGAGTATCTTAATTTGACAGGCCTAAACTAATATTTATCTTCTGTCGTTTTCTTAATGAAATAGAAAGAAAAAGATGCACTGAACTTAAATTTTTGTGAACAAGGGGATCGGTACCACTGTTTAATTTATAAGGGCTGGTCATAGTTGTGGTTAAAATATCAGTTTCCTGCAGTGCGATTCTGTATCCATATCACCGTGAAATTTCCGTGGAGTGAGCTGTCAGTGTCATCCCATCTGATACTAGGTATTGACTAAGCAAACATTTACAATCATAATCGAGATTTTAATAATATTTTTATGCTAATTCTATTGATCATTTTATATAATTTCAAAGCTAGTATTTTAGTTGTATTTTGTGGGGTTTTAACTTAGGGAAAAAAAGGAAATTAATATTTTGACTAAGTTTCTGTTTTGCTATTTGATTTTATAACCCCACAAAATAGTAGGTAATGGTTTGACATCAAAAATACTACTTTGAAATTATTTAAAATGATCAATTGAATTAGCATAAAAAATATTATTATTTATTTATTTATTTTATTTTACAGTTTTTGGAAAACTTACAGCTAAAAACTTTTGCACGATTAAGAGTAACAGAAATAAGGCCAATTACAAGTTTTCACAGATAGCATGTTACAACAAAAAAAAAAACAAATACCAAACCTCTATTATGATTGTAAATGTTTGCTTAGTTAATCCCTAGCATCAGTGGGATGACACTAACAGCTCACTCCACGCAAGTTTTCATGGTGAAATTTTTACAGAATCGACTTAATTTTGTAAGTGTGTAATTATGATGACACGAATTTTATATTATCTTCTAAATACCCGTTCAATTAATGCATCTATTCAAAAATGTTATGATTTTCTAACGCGAAATTAATTCGAAGGCAGGCAACACTTACCAATATGTATGTGAGCTAGAAACATGATATCGCTGCATGCAATACACATGCACACATGCTCATAGTCGCATTAGAACCAACTGGTTTCACTAGATTGTTGTGATTCTACATTACTATGTATGTATCTATGATGTATTGCGCAATCCAACATGATTCAGGTCTAGATATATACCTAGGACATAAGTAAAAAACTCTTAATACTTTTATGACCTTCCACTTTTGTCAACACAGAAAAGGCGTGGCATGAACATAACAATTGTCGCTCGTAAAACTGGCGCCACCTATTTAACGTTTCATATGAAATATTATTTGAATCTGTTCGTGTAGGACACACTAATTGCTTCAACAACATGTCATCAATACCTAGCCTCGCTTCGACCCTCGGCATCTCGGTTAACGCTAGTGTTTCCTCACCAAAATAGCACGGCCATATTGCGAGGACGAGTGCCGTAAGTGTCCAGTGCGGATACGACACGGAGAGATACGGAAAACGTGGTAACACTGGTGACTCAATTGACCACTACGGCAGGTGTCCCTGTGACTTAAGACCTACCTCAAACGGCGTGCTGGTAACTATGCAAATTCAGAATTTTTATACGGCTTGAAAACAGCAATCGAGTTTACTTAATAATAAGGCGATTTTAAAAACCAAACAATAACTTAGTATACATGATCTATCTTACGAAGTCCACTCAGTCTCGGTTGTAGTAGTGACGTGTCCCGATATGCGTATTTGTGTGCGTGAACCTAGGAACTTCAAACCCTTTATTCCTAATAAAACCATCAATTTTATATGTTATATAATTGTCTTTGTTTTTTTTTTAATATAATATGGTACAACTCCACCTTGCGAAAGGATTCCTCGAAAGCTATTTTCTTATCCGAGAGTCATTGTTGCATTTCTCCTTTTTTTGATGCCGACGTTAGTAAATTTTCAGCTCTTGTGTTATGATAGGAAGCCTATAAATATTTCGTAATAAGACAAATCACAATTAGGCTCTGCATATGGTACGGTAAATTCATATTCTTTCTTCAGAAAATGGTAAACGCTAGATATCATGCTTCGACCCTGTAACAAATCTTTTTTTTTTTTAATTAATATAGAAAGAAAGAAAAGTTGTTTATTTTTTACAGACAAAAACGCACATTCAAAACTAATGCCAAAAGCCAAGTATTCTAAAAACATAATAGAAAAAAAAAACTAAAATTTTCTGTTGACGTATGTCATCTTACCTCACTATCCTGGATAAATAGTGTTCTGTGATGCTGACGGTACTCGGAGTAAAAATATGACGTGAACACAATAAGCACTAGTGACCCGGACTGCGTCGCGGTCACGACTGACCGCCTTTGAGCTTACGCACACTAAAACAATGTGCATGTGCATGCACAACTACAAACATAGTCAAACGGACTGAAATATGTAGAACAGCTTCACCATATCACATTACCACATCATTTTTCAAATTCTTGCACGCCTTTCTTGACAATATTCGCCTGAAATTAGGTATCAGTATGATTGATGCTATATTCATGAACGTAAGCTAATATAAAACTTCTTAACGCAAGTCTAAAATTATGTTCGCCTCCCGTAAACAGTATGAAACGTAGTTTACGACTCAATTTCTGGCGGTTTATATTTGGTATTTGGACTGACCTCTCAATGTCGGCCATAAAGTTCTCCGAAGAATTTTAGGCGCAGTCCAATAAAGGTACTTCGTAGAGGCCACCTAAAAATTTATACTGAACCAGCCGGTGAGCAGAAATACTTACCTAAGTACATTTTATTGTAAAAAGAAACGGGGCGAAGTTTTCTTGGAATTATCTTTACTGTTCGGGATACCTTTGGAAATGTTTTTCCAGCTCTTCGCAGCTTTGAAATAGAATTTTCGACGTCATAAGTGGTTTTGTCTGAAAACTTTATGTCGCTCGAAGTTTAGGTAATAACAAGCTTCATTTTCGATAAATAACAGCATCTGTTTTGCTCAGAAGTTAATTCGTTTAATTAAAAAACTTTTTACGACAGAAACAAACGACATCCAAAAAACAACACTACAAAGTGAAAAATAACTTTAATTTCGGAAGTCGGTGTCGTTGGTTTCGCATTTTCGATTTTTGACACCGACTTCCGAAATTAAAGTTATTTTTCACTTCGTAGTGTTTTTTTTGAAGTCGGTTGATATTTTTTTTTTGTAAAAAGAAAAATATTTTTCACTTTTTAGTTGTGCCTAACCCACATCGGCTTATAAATAAGAGAGTTCTGAGGTAACTCATAAAAAAATATTCAAGCAAATTGAGAACCTCCTCCTTTTTTTGAAGTCGGTTAAAAATAGATAGTCTTCTTCTTCGTTTCACTGGCACGCCAGAATTTCAAATCTTGTTGGTCCAAAACTTCGCCAATTCCACGGTCAGGTCACTTTAGCTGCAGTATAGGTAGTGTTATCATTTAAAAAATCTAGCAATAAATCAAAAAGTTTTATAACTCTTCAACCTCTTTGCGACATACCAACACTAGAAAGTGGTACACCATAATTGTGACGTTTGATTTGATCGATAGGCCCTGTTGTGGCGTAGTAGCCTTGGGCGACTCCACTAATATATGATAGGATAAGTTCAAGGTTCAACCAGTGACGGACACATTTTTAGGCCCTTGTTTAGGCAGGAACGGCAAGTCACTTTCCTTGGTAAATTGTTAAGCATAAAGAGGCACAAGCTGGTACCGTTACCGAGAATTGGTTCTATAAAGTGTACCTATGACTGTTGTCTGCAGGCCTTGGAAGTCATTCTCCACCGCAATCATTATTTATTTTCGACAATTTATATTTTGAATGTTGTCGATGGCTATAAGAGCAGAGGACGAGAGACTGTGTGAAAGATGATGCTAGAAAAGGGGTGAATAGAATAAGACAAGTTCTAACTTTATTTCTTCAACAGTTATGACGACCCCAAAAAAATTGGGATATGGGCAGGAGAATGACGAGTTTATATTTTGAATCTAAAGGCGCTTACCGAGAGCATTCACTTGTAATGTAACCTTTTTCCGCGACCTAGTCGTGTTACTTCTACCTACTTAATTTATATATATTAAACTATCCTGCTGGTCTCAATTATCTGTATTCACTACCTAGCAGTTGACGGCCTGGGCAGTCCGCTCGCAAAGCTATAGTAGCTGTTGCGGTGGTATCTTGAATTGTTACATTACAGGCGAATGTGAGGGAGGAGCGCCATTTTAGCCTCCCTAGACACATAAATTCAAATCTCAATAGTTGTATCCGTCTGCTGAACCCTTTACACAAATAACAAAGGCAAATTACGATAGTGTAGTACAAATAATGTCGCAAAGCTTGCGTGCCGCCCTGGTACTAAAATCAGCCATCATTTGGCACTCCTTCCGTAGGCGTAATGCCAACAATATCATAAATGGACTCGGTGTTTTGCAATGCTTTTCCTTAAATTTTACATATCACGACATGCTAATACGTTTGGTGTACTGTACCTACTGACTGGCTTCGCAGCATGTCGAGGTGAACTAATGTGCAAATGTACACTGCTGACCAATGTATACTGTATCAGTTTCTCCAGCGGGGTAATTGCGTAACACACTAAGGGCCCTTCCCCACGGCAAGATCCCGTTTTTTGCAGGTACGGTTTTTTGCAGGATCACGTTTGTGTACGTGTTTAAATAAACATATTCACACAAGCATCCCGTTTTCCGGATACTGCAAACAGGATGCTTGTGTGAATATGTATAAATTTAACCCGGCGGCACTCGCTACTGGGTAAAAAATACCACAGAGTACAACTACACTAGCACTGTCGATTTATAATTTTTGATCTCAATTTTACGTGATACCTAAGAAAAAAATTTTTTTGTTGATTTTTCTAAGACTATGAAGAATTTTTGTTTTTAATTTTGCGTTCTTTTTTAAGATAAGCTATAATTTGAAATAAATAATAATTCAAACTTTCAATTTTCTTTTATTTATTAGACATTAGTATTGATAAACTAAATACGCCATTAAAGTCTGTAAAGCTAACTTATTTTCCAAGATAATGTCATTTAAATCATGTGGTATTTTTTACCCGGTAGCGAGTATTCGTGCATGTAAACACCTAGCGAGTACCGCCGGGTTAAACACGTACACCACTAAACGGGATCTTGCCGTGGGAAAGGACCCTAACAGTAGCAATAATGGCTTTCATTTTAACAGTTCATCAACATTCATTGCGTTATTTACGTTGACGAGCAGACAAATATCGAACATATGAAGCAATGGATTAGCAATATCCTTCAAAATCATTAATTGACACGAGTCCCTGAGTCAAGATGCGTTCAATCAATTCACTAATACATTGTATTGCAAATTCTAAACGTTTATCTTTCTAAAAGTCATATTAATTCCTAATTGACAGTCCCCATAGACTGTCAATTAGGAATTTATAAGATGATTAGAAAGATAAATTATAAAGTTATTAGCCACATAGTAATTACACTAGTTTGCAAATGAACGGCAATACCAATCACTGTGCTTCTTTCAAGCAAATAAATTACTATAATTTGATAGAATCACGAACTGTTTTAATAAAATTTAATGACTGTTTATCCAGGACAACTGGCATACATTAGCATTGCAACCACGATCAATTTAGATGGCGAGGTTTTATATGTTGTGTATGCATTTATAAAATGCATTATTATTTATTATTATTATTATTAATTGCATTTGACAATTAAAGACAACAAATCGCGAAAACAAAAACAACTGTTCCCTACATTTTGACGAGTTATGCGAACGTAAATGTAGGGAACAGCTGATTTTTTTTCGCGATTTCAGGTTTGGTCCCATAGTAAAACTTGTTCATAATGATGAGTACAATGACCGCTTATGAGGTTGTGCGTTAAACTACGTATATCTTCTATTCGAGATGGCGCGAGAAGAATTCCTGGAAGGATTTGGGGTAGGTCTTTCGCCAGCAGTGTGACAGTACACGTACAGGCTAAAAAAAGGAATTTATGGACGTTCCCAGTTTGCATACGAAGATTCAATTAAATATACCTATTCAATAGTTTAGTCACTATAGCTAGTCAAAGATTGGCAAAACGCATTGTCGGACATTCACTTCTATTTAGTTTGTTTGAAAAAAAAAATAATACTTTTAATTTCGATGTTAGGATTTATTTAATTATTAAAATACTTCTATGCATTAATATTGCCAGTATTTTCATTTATTGTTCTAATGGATCTTGTATTTTACGCAAAAAACACATTATTTGAATGTTAAAATAACACAAAACATAAAAAACAACTCCCAAGTCATGCACTTTGCATCGACAGAGGTCATAAGCAAATGTCACGTCTACAAAAAAAAAAAAAAATATAAATGCTGTTTTAATCTGTTTATTAAAACCATAGAGGTATGACGTAATTCTATTATCCTAGTGGCCAGTAATAAGGCGAAGTGGTATTGTTAGGCAACAGACACATAGCCCATAGGGTGCAATAATGTGAACCAGTGTCCATTAGCTTAATAGGCATTATAACCCGCATAGAGTTTAATATTGCTAATATCAATCTTCTACTGAAATTATTATCATTTCATAGTATTTTATCGTAATATACTGGATATTAATATGATAGATGTGTTTGGAACTACGTAAGTCGTGGGGTTCAACTGATTGATTTAATTAAATGGAACTAAAAGTCAGTTTTATTAAAAGATAAATATGGTTTCTAAGATATTGGTCGATAAAGAAAATAGAGCATTTTAAAAATATATGTCACAATTTTCTTGGAAATATAAGCTTGGAAATACAGGCTGCAAATTACAAAGAACTGGTACAAGAACTTCTTTCTTCATATCAACAACTCGGATGCAACATGTCATTAAAAATACACTTCTTACATTGCATTTCGATTTTTTCCTTAGAAAATCTTGGTGCCGTGTCTGATGAGCATGGTGAGAGGTTCCACCAAGATATTGCGCACATGGAAAAAAAGATATAACGGCAAGTGGTCCCCAGAAATGTTAGCTGATTTCAGCTGGGAAATCAATCGTGAAACAGCAGATACAACTTATAAAAGAAAGCGATCTACCAAATAGTAGTTAATTTTTAATGGACTTCAAAAAGGAGGAGGTTCTCAATTTGGCTGTTTATATATATTTTTTGTGTATGTTCGGGCATAACTCATATATGTATAAACGAATTTGCAACATTCTCTAATTTTTTAATGGATAAGGTATGCCTCAGGGCTGGTTCCATATTCATTTTATTAACTTTTTTTTCCACTTAGTTTATATTGATTATGTTTTAAAAACTTCTTGTCACTTATATTTACATAGTAAGTAGAGTTATATGATGTGTGAGGTAGGTACAACTAAAAAGTGAAAAAAAATAAACTTTACAAATAAAAAACAACCAACTTCAAAAAAAAAAAACACTACAAAGTGAAAAATAACTTAATTTCGGAAGTCGGTGTAATAAAACGAAAATGCGGAACCAACGACACCGACTTCCAATATTTTTCACTTTCAATAGAATAGAATACTCACCAAAAAAGGGGAGGGGAGGGGGGTTCAAATTTTACTAACGAAAACTTTAGGGATCGAAAGTCTACAATTCTTAGTTGCCTTTTACTGAAAGTTACGTTGAAATTCAGCAAAAAGTTATATAAAAAGAAGTTCTAAAATTCCCCTTTATTCGGCAGCCGAATGTCCTTGTCTGACCCCAAAAACAGATAAAGCAAATATTTTAAAAAAACATAAAATGGACAAATTATTCAAAAGAAATTTCGTTTTTTCCAGGTAATGAAGACTCTTCAACGTGTATTTTGAAAAGAAACTGGGAATTTTATGAGAGGTAAATGATGAAAAATAAACATACTAGTACTTACAATGCTAACTATTGTTTTAAGCTTAAAATCACGCTAGTATTTAACGCTATCATACACCACACAATAACAAAAATCATGTGTACGATAATTATAATAATCATCCAGTGGACCTCCTCACTATAGTTTCTTATTTCCCACTTTATACTTTAATGGATTTATTAATCAGAGGGGCAATTCCCGTATTTTCAAGAACGTTCGCATTCTGTCTCAATCGGTCGAAAAATCCAATCAATTTACATACATTTTTGACATTGATTGTCGCTGAGACGAGAATGCGACTGGAATTTGAACGTTTTTTAAGTACAAGAATTAGCCATCTGATTTTATCACCCACAAGCCTTGAATTGTATACCTCTGTTTATCTTAAATTCCTTAGATATCAAATTAAAAACTTTTTCTTTTTAGAAAACGTTCTGCTACTAAGTAAACCAGATATAGTTGTTTTGCTACCAGGTATTACTTCCGCTCCAACAAAGTTACGACTTCGTGCAAAATTCTATTCAATTGATGCAATTTTACTGCATCTATCATTTTAACTTTTATTATTTCCTGGCGCCTAACTTCATTGTTAATAGACATCGGTGTGGCAACACTCACGAAATTCTGCCTAGAAATTGTATCTCGCCCGTGTTGAGTCACTTTATTGTTATTTCAATTAAAGCCTCGTTTCCTTTTTTAGTCATCATCGTTCTACTCTCTGTTACGTTGAGTTTGCTTCCATTGTCTTTGGGTATTGTTGTAGTTTCATTACGATCTATCGTGGCGTCTCCTCATTTGTCTACATCTTTATTCCATAGATGTTGTTACTAAGTCCTGTTTTGAATGAAATGGGTCATCAACTTTATTACATTGATCTGTTTTCTGATCAGTGAAGGTTTTCATTCATTCTACATTGATTTTTGCGTCTCAATCAAGATGTTGTTCTGAAACTGCATATCACAGAGTTCGATTCTGTAGTTTATTGGTGCAATAAATTCTCTTAAACAGTTCCATTTGATTTCCCAACACATTGATTTGTCGTTGTCACGTTCACTTGGCTGTTGTTCTTGTTCTGTTGCTTTTCTTTCTCACATCCTTAACGCCATTGTATGCTTTTTTTCTAATTAACTACCCAATGGAACGCTAACAATACTTTGTTTACTAGCATCCTTGCTACGTTCTTAATGACTGCTTTACTGTTGCTGCTTACTGTTATTAATTTTTATTAGGTTTTGAATATTGACGGAAATATTCAACGAATTTCATTGACATAGATTCTTATAATTTTTACTGTAATGCTAATTTGACAAAAAAAATTGAGGTGGGGCCGAGCGAAAGGTTTACATGCAACGCACAAAGCAAAGAAAATTGAATTATTAGTGTGTTTTATCAATGCACTATGGTAGTCATTAAAATGTTATTGACTTGAAGCGGTACTGTTGCCAGCCTTGATTAGCAAAAATTCCATGATGAAATATCTTGCATTTAAAAACCCTATATTGTTGAATATTTGACGTTCCTTACAGTAGGTACTAGTGGGGTATGGCGTATCTGCCTTTATTGTTTTAATGACCAATTTGCGATATCGCATATTCGTGTGTAGTCTCATGATAATATACATTGTTATTTTCCACACCGGTACATATTGATAACGTCCTAAACGATATACCGCGCAATTATTGACTGAATCTCGGTTGTTATGTTCTTTATTTAGTAGCAATAAGATTGATATTCGTATGGATATTTCATGCGAATAGTGTTGTAACTGTCTATTGGCTTTCGTTCAGAGTTGTGAAAACAATGCACGCCGCTATTCAGGTGGTCATTATAAGTTTATCGGTCTCATTTTGCCCGGGACGATAATATAGTTCTTTATATACCATTGTCGTTCCTTTAACATCCAATTATTACAGTCCAGTTGCTGATAAAAATTGAAAACCTGATAGATTTATCAGTCTGTGCGGAAATTGCGTATCATTCTGTTAAGAGCTTTTTCTGAAATCGATCCGGTAGCCAGAAAAGTGTTTATTATCAATGATGCTTTAACAAAATGTTGTTAAAAAATTGAGATTAATTACTGATATTTCTTGGCAAGTAAAAACAGCACGACTGTATTCGCGCAAAGGGCTTATCCGTCCGTAAAACTAACGTTGATAAATCGATAGACGCCTCCGCAGTAATGAATGGTCGGCGATTAAATTCACAAGCGTACTCTCAACACAGCAGAGCAGAAATGCTGATTAATTACACAGCAAAAGTAACAAATTGCTGGCCACTTTATAATTACGCCTTTGTTAACCGAGTTAATCCACGAACAGACCACAAATCCAACCCACGATGATTGATTCGTATCTGAATCTAATTTAACTTCTTCTCCGTCTAATTTCGTATTTTTAAAGCCCACTGGGTAACATCTGCTTTCTATTTCTGTTTATCCCTACAGTACAGAGATAACTTCGTTATATCTGACAAGGTTTGAAAACGTTGCTGATTACTTTTCCTAGAAATACGTACTGATGGAAGGAAGCGGCTAGGGGCTAAGTAATAACAGCTGCACGGGTCGGTCGATCAGGTTAAGCTACGCTTGCCGTGGTCGGTTCGTGGATGGGTGACCCCCATTATAATATCGAAACCCCTCCGTGCCTCGGAAAGCAGGCTAAGCCGTTGGTCCCGCCTGCCATTTGTAGATCGTTAACAGTCGTTTTGGGTAATCAGAAGCTCAAAAGTCTGACAAGCAGTCTTACCAAGACAAGAGGTATTACCCAGTAAATGGGTTTTGGAGGACAGATAAGCAGTTGCTCCATGTAAAATATTGGCACTCAGCTGCTTTCGGTTAGACTGGAAGCCGACCCCGACTTAGTTGGGTAAAGGCTAGGCAGATGATGACTTACTGATGGAAACAAACGTTTTCCACTAAGATTACATTTTCTGCCTGCACTTTATCGGTTAAAGCCTTGCTTTCCTTTTATGGAGTGCTCAAGAAATATGGTTCGCTTCGTTTATAGACGTATTAGATTATATTAGCCGCTTTCTTATATGTAATACAAGAATATTAGTATCATATTCCTGCATCCGTTTATTCAACCTTAATTTATTTAACTTTATTACAAAATTGCTCAGTGATTATAGAAACGTCTTGGGACCCGTTTCATAATTCTGGTTATTTAGACTTCGGGTAAGTGGTATGGGATCTTCGACCTTCGAGTCCACTGGCCTATACTTAATGAGATCGATAAAATACCCAAGGTTTTCAGCTTGAAAGAACTAATGAAATAAAAGTTTTAAAGCATAGATTAATTACTTCGAATAACTTGCATAGTTTTATGCTAGTATTTTAGCTAGCTTCATTATAGTTTTTACTTCTCAGTACTTCAACTGTATTTTGTCATAAGTTCAGCAATAGTTTTTTATCAGCCGTCTCTTGCTAATTTCACACATGCCTTCATCTCATAATTCATTTAAAGTCTCCCGCAGATAGGCGCGACAGGATTTTGGTAGTCCAATTTCCATGATGTTTTCATAGAAATTGGTTAATAATGTCACGTTGGGCCTCTATGCGGGAGCCTTCACACAATGTCGCAAGTACACGAAAAGTGAACGTCGCTGTCTATTGTTGCTCAACTACTCACCCAAATATTATATTAGTTGGAGGCCGGTAATTAATCAAAATAGATGGACTCTTGACACCCGTGGGCGTATAGCACACGTGTCGGTATTACTTCGTACCGTGGTGTTTACTGACACACAATCATTAGTTGGCACTTTATTATATATAGCACTTTAGTATACATATAATAAAGTTCTCGAGATTGTATTTTCGGCCAAGGCGGCCGATCTCAACGGAGACTAGGCTTCGGCGCGGGAGTTAAGTGTGCGCGCAGACACAGGTGCACAGTGCACTCCCACTTCCCTCACTCTCATAGTCCGATGTGACGGCAATCCGACACGACAACGACAGGACTAATGGCTTAACGTGCTTTCCGAGGCACGCGGGTATAACACCGCCGACTTCCAAACTCCGGGCTGTTACTAAGAAATTCCTAATGGAAAACTTAATAACACTTAGCTTTTTTTTGTTTGTTTTGGTTTGTTTGGTTTACATATAGTAAAATAGTAACGAAGTCAAAACTGGGCATACAATATTTTTGAAAATAAAAAAATTGCTACGAAGAAGGAGTCTGATGCCGAAAATATAGTTCTTTTTTCGACTGTCTGAATGTATATTTCGGATTGGCGCAAGAACGGCTGAACGGATTTGAATGAAATTTGGCACACAAATAGTTTATAACCTGGATTAACACAGGGTACTTAGTCCCGGTAGTACGTTCCCGTAGGATATTTTCCGATATCAACGCGGGCGAAGCCGCAGGCTGAAGCTAGTCCAGAATTATTAACTAGAGTTGGACTAATCGATTCGAAAGTTCAAGGGAACGTTATCATAACTACGCATTTGAGTGATAGATGTTGGCTTAAATTATACATTAAACAAGCTTTAATTTTAACCTTTGACTGGTGCCTATTTTGATCATATTCATTTTGTCATTATTCTTAAAACCTGCCTCGATCGTCCAGCACCCGCAGTCGCTACAGCTGAGATCCTGGGTTCGATTCCCGGATCGGTAAAAAGCGCTATTAGGTTTTTCCATCTGGAATTTGTCAGTTGCAGCCCGAAGTCAGAAATTTATAGACGTGTGACATCCACCAACTCGCACTGGTACCGCGTAATCGATTACAACCCACTCCCTCTCACAGAGAGGAGGCCTGTGTCTCAACAGTGGGAACATTATAGGCTGATTATGCTGTGGTCTAAAAGCTATAAAACTCAAATCATCATCAACAATTCCTTTAATGAAATTAAGTCGGACATTACCCGATCATCATAACAACATTTTAGAAGCCCCGCCGGCCATGTTGTCTTTACTACCCATATCTTCTAAACTAGCAACTGCCCTCAGCGATAGTAGTGCCCTCTATTACCCTTTCGCAGATAACATGAAGCACTCACAATGTATTATGTGGGTAATGTATGTGACCCGAGCAGTATGGCTTCAAGTATTTTAGGAGACCCTCCATCCAAACCGACGGAAATTGGTTTCGGGAACCGAGGCCGGTTGTTAAAGCAAGTTGAGATTTGAAGTTAGTGTCAAGAATTTATTCTGATGAATGGACAGTTTAAATTGATATTTGAACCTATAGATATTTAGCTAGTTGGTTCTTGTTTTGGACAAAACTGAATGTTTTTTTTTGCATTTTTCTTGTGGCGGTGTTGTTTCTTTCTTCGTTACTTTTAATCCATATAAAAAAGAGCATGTGTGTTTATCTTTCCAAAGATCAGTTCATATTCTTAGCAATGTTGTACCGCTGTAAGCGATGGGAAACACACCGTTCAAAAACAATGCATTCTTTCGCAGTGAGAGCTAACACTAGTAGCGAAAACAGTTTCAGATATTCAGATAAGCACTCAACTAGAAATCGAGAAAGATTGATAGAATCGATTACGTAGTTCGTAAGTCTTGCTCGTTCGTAACTCGTAAGTCATTTCTTAACAGACTTCTCTTTTACACAGTTTTTTAGTGTCTGATACACAAATGATAATCCTATAGTTTATACGATTTCTTCTTTTCGACTCCTTGCCTTTCATTTCTTCTATGTTTGTGAAAGCTATACAACGACTAACTAAACAACGAGACTATACAACGTTTAACGTTAAATGCGCAAAACCTCAGACACCCCAACTGATTTTTAATTCAATTGACCTATTTCGGAGAGAAAATAAGTCATTAAAAAAATTGTAATGGTTTATTTGCTGTTTTAGTTTTACTGGCCATTCTGATCGTTTCTTGCGTCTGCGACGACGCTTTATCGAGGTAGGAGTCGTCACCGGGCCGCTGCGCCGCGCTGATATTGGGTTGCTTGACCTATTAATAGATACGGCAACGTTTTTAATGAAGATTTTTGAAAAATGTGACCTATATTAAAAAGTGGTTCAATTAAATTCTGCTCGTTATTCTGATCAAACTATTTTCAGGTTTTGCGCATTGAACGTTACACGTTGTATAAGTAATACCTTTCATTATTTCTTTAATATTCTCTAAGTGGCGTTTAAGAACTTTTTATTCGCTAAAGTCGGAAAATATTTCATGACAGTTACTACGCTAGTTTTGTTATCTTTACGATTATTATTTTTAGTTTAGCCTTTACTGTCCCACTGCTGGGCAAAGGCCTCTCCCAAGTCCTTCCAGGTACTCTTTTCCCGCGCCACCTCTAACCAGCCCTCCAAATATATAGGTTGACTGGCAACAAACAAGTTTTATAATGGGACAAAAAGTGAAATGACAAAAAAAATCAGCTGTTCCCTACATTTTGACGACTCGTACGAACATAAATGTAGGGAACAGCTGATTTTTTTTTCGCGATTACGGATTTTATCCGATAGTAAAAGTTGTTTGTTGTCATGAGTTGAATCATGTGTTTAAGTATCGGTCACTAATTACCAGTCACCCTATATATTTTATAAATTAAAGTCGCTTTTCTTATATGTCTGTGTCCGAGTTGTTCTTCTAAACTGCGTAACGAATTGCTGTCTTCACCATAATTTAAATAATTTATTCATACTCACCATAATTTAAATAATACAAACAATGAATAAATCTCGATGTTTTGTCAAGTCGTAAAAACCATGCAAAGCTGGGGTGGGTCACCAGTTATTAATATTAATTTCGAATTTATTATTTAACTAGCTGCGCCCAGCGGTTTCAGCCGTATAAGTCTCTATCCCGTAGGAATATCGGGATAAAAAGTATTCTATGTGTTAATCAAAATTGGTCCTGCCGTTTGAGCGTGTAGAAGTAACAAACATACAAACACACACACACATACACACGCGCGCGCACACGCGCACACACACACGCGCGCGCACGCACACACACACACACACACACTTTCGTCTTTATAATATTAGTGTAAAAGTGTAACTAATTATCCAGTTTAGCATTTCCTGTTTAATAAATTGAACGCGGTCGCAGCATGTTTTCGGAATTGGAATCACATTAAACTTTTACTGCTGTGTATATAAATTAGATTAATTATATTCAGAATTATAAATTTATTGATTTTCGTTAGTAGCATATGCATATTAAATGCGGTGGAAATTAATTTATATTTGGCACAAAACCATTGTTTAGGTATGAATATTCATTGCGGTGTTGTTTTTGCCGCACGTGACGAATTTTCCTTGTTCATTTTACCGTCAAAATGGAGACTCGGCAAATCAAAATCTGCACTCTAATTGCGTAACACACTTTCAATCACTATTTGAACCATATTGAAGGATATTGCTAAACCATTGCTTCTTATATTCGAAAAAATTGTCTGCTCAACAACGTATATAACGCAATGAAATTTATTTGAACTGTCAAAAGGAAAACCATTGCTACTCTTTGTGTGTTACGCAATTGCCCCGCTGGCCGGCTTTGATTTGCCGAGTCTTCATTTTGTCACCCTGTATGTGAATATGTGAAGTATGAACATTAATACCAAACAACCCTTTAATTATATCGCAACGACGATTACGCAGTAAATGCATGAAATATGAATCCATTTAATAACACACGTAGAAACATTAAAAAGTTAATTTTAATTCATTCAAGTTACATTTTGTAAATTGTTGAAATAAAAGATAAAGTACAAAAAAGAAAATTTAAAACGTCCAAAGTACATATATACTGTAACCCAAAAAAAAAAAACCTGAAATGACTTCGTTCAAAGTAAACAGCGAAAATGTCTACGTTAAAAATGTTCCTCGTTTCGTTTCGTCATTTCGACTGTTATCGCTCACTTTTTAGCTTTCGTTTCGTAAAAAAAATGCTAAGTTTATTTCGGTACGGAATTCTACGTTTTACGGCTCTGAAAAGATTTCATTTTGTTAGCGTCTGGCTTAACTCGAACCGCTTCGAAGCCACTAACGTTTAATAGTAACTCACGACTATTTGTTTTTCGAGTGTATTCTGTGTAAACTTTTCCTAACTATGTGGTGGAGGGATCTTAGGTTCTTGTAAGTGCCCATTAATGTTTAGTGACGGAGAAGTCTAAGTTTGCCGTAAACTTTAATCCGCGGTTGAATTCCTTGGAAACGATAGATACTTTTTTTTTATACTTAGCCTACACTGTCCCACTGCTGAGGCCTCCATCAAATCCTTCCAGGCATCCTTTTCTAAGCCACCTCGGTCCAACCCTTGCGTTGGTCGTCTCGTTACCTTTTCCTGGGCCGGCCTCGGCGGCGCCGTCCATCCTCAGGCACTCACCATGTAGAGACTATTGCCCAACGGTCACTGTGTATGTGGTCGACGTAAAAATAATAATAGGTACAGACACCAGCACATCAAGCTACCCGAAACTGTCCAATTTTCCCAATCAACTTTGAACTTAATGCTTTAGCGATAAAGTTGAAAATCTATTAAAGAAATTTAACAGATTGTAGTAGCTTGATGTGCTGGCGTCTGTACTTATTTAATTTCAAATCACTGTAGTTGAAAAATATGTAGGATAATAGACAGGTAGCAAACAAGACTGATTTACCTATCATTTACAGTATGTTATGTGTTGCTGATTTCTGTTAATGAAACCTACAACAAATACAATTGACGTAAAACCCTAGTCACTCCGCATGACTAAGTCAGGTAAAACCAGGCACATGCAACACTACATTATGTGCATAACCAATGTAAAGTCAGGGAAATAAATTGTCGAGCAAACTTAGTGACCGTGTATTCAAATCACGACTGTCATTCTTTGACAGTTGTCATTACAACTACTAACACGGCAAATTGACGTAGGTTGTCAATTTGCATAATCGGTCTGTAATGTTCCCACTGCTGGGACACGTCTCCTCTCTGGGAGAGGGAGTGGGCCGCAATCCACCATGCGGGTCCAGTGCGGGTTGTTTCGAAGACATGTCTTCGAAATAATGGTTCTAGAACATGCCGGTTTCCTCACGATATTTTCTTTCACCGTTTTGAGAGCAGTGGTGATGAAATAATTTAGTCAAAGTACAGCGCCTGTCTGGGTTCGAATTCTACAACTCTTCAAGTCGCGGCAGTTACCACTGAGCTACCACTGCTCACTATCAATCTGCTTGCAATTAATTACCCTTCGAAGAATACAGGCGTGAAGTCATGTTATAATATGTTCATTTCCCCGACTGTACCACAACTTCAAACATGAAACAGCATGAAACCTTTCATCTAATTGCCTCAGCAGGCTACTCCAGCAAGCAGAGTTATTATCATATCATCTTATATAGCTTGAAGCGGAGAAAAGCGCTACTGTTCCCCGTTCCCTACCTCAATGGCCCTACAAAGAGAGATGACCCATTAAATAAATGAAAGTTCTACTTGTTACAAGTTTTCCCTGCTCATTGCGGTGTAACCGACGAGTTTTGTTCAAAACTTATACATTTATGGAATAAATAACTTTATGCTGACGCCCTTCATGTCTCCCTCGGTAAATATACGGATAGAAATGGGATAGTTGTTTTAGTAACTCGCTGGAACCATACTAATGTAAAGTCGTCTAAACTATGTCCCGTATGACAGAACCTCACCCAAGACAATCATGGCTCTTAAACTAATTTTAAAGTAATGCTTGAGTCTTGAGTGAGGTTACGTAATACGGTCCTAAGAGGTGCGGATCTTTCAGTCGGCACAATCGATTCGGCGGTGTTTGTGGAACAATATAACTGATCCGACGCAATTATGATTAATTCGGTTCGTGCCGATCGCCAAATTTCGTTCGGCATCTATCCTCGCCATATCATGTTCCGGTTGGCTCAGCACTAGCCGACCGGATTTCGCCCGAACGGTGTTTGGAAGCTGGATGCAAAGCCTTGAGGGTGACACCATTTACAGCATTTTGAGCCATACACGTCTTAGACGAAGTATTTTTTTTTTCCAGTTAAAGTTAGTACCTATGCTATTTTTTACTAAAAGTTTGCAGTTAATGTATGTCCGGGCATAACTCCGTCATATACCTATAGACGGATTTGCAAAATTCTTTTTATAATGGATAAGGTATGCCTCAGGGGTGGTCCCATATCTATGCTTGGGTAGATTTTGAGTTAGCTTCAATAATATTTTTTTTCTACTTTGTTTAAATTGATGATATTTTAATAACTTCTTGTCACTGATATTTAAATAGCAAGTAGTGTTAAATGAATTTGTGTGTGGGGTAGGTACAACTAAAAAGTGAAAAATAAAAACTTATGTACTAAAAAAAACAACCGACTTCCAAAAAACAAAAACACTACGAAGTGAAAAATAACAATTTCGGAAGTCGGTGTCAAATAACGAAAATGCGGAACCAACGACACCGACTCCCGAAATTAAAGTTATTTTTCACTTTGTGTTTTTTTATGGAAGTCGATTGTTTTTTTTTTTTAAGTTTTTTACCTCTAGTAATCGTAGCGTAGGGCAGTTAATTCATTATTCTGAAACTGACGTCAATAACAGCTGCACTTTTATATACTATTATAAATAAATCTTGCGGTCTGACTAAAGTCCGGTTTCATAATCATTGTATTGCATCTATTAACTATCTGTGAAGTAAAAGTCGACATAGTGCCCTTACGAAGAGTTTAGAAACCAGGGCTCTGAACCGGTTTAAAAAGAGCGGTTAATTTCGATGAAATACCGGTAAATATATCGTTCCCTCATTAACCGGTTAAACAAGTGAACTGTTCATATGTAACCCAAATGACAAAGGTTACCGGTTACATAAGCACAAACGGTTTTGACACCCAAATTAACCGGTTAATTCCGTAAGTCGTAAATATTTTTCGTCTACTTTTTTAACACTTCCAACAAGTTATAGTGACATTAGTACATTTAGTACCCCAGAAAACATTAGGAAAAAAAATGTTTGATCTGAGGACGTCAAATACAACCGGAGAACTTAAATGGTGCGGGTAGATTCATGTTGCGACTTGCTTAGTTAGGGGGCGGGGGGTGTTTAACCGGTTAATTTTCACTTTCAAAACCAAAATTCATGAAAAACCGGTTTCCCGCAAAAACCGGTAAAAACCGGTAAAGTGCAAACCTTAACCTAAATCGATTTCGGTTTGAGTTCAATGACCGTAACCGGTTAAGAATTTCAACCGGTTTCCGAGCCCTGTTAGAAACTACAGCATTTCTCTTATTTTCAAACTCACACAAGGGCCTAGTTGAAGTTATACATTCGTACAATCTCCTTCCCTAATGAGCGTTGGAGATGTCATTAGCCCTTCCTGACTCAAAGAAATTAAAGAAAGACACACAATTAATGATTCAAATACCATTATGACATCAAAGAAGTTCCTAGTAATGCTATTTGCGAATCCTCATGTGCAGGAGCGATTCTAATTTTGTTGTTTGTACCCCTTTCATCTTAAAACTCAGTCTATAATAATCACTGAGATATGTCTGTCATTAATCATCATCAGTTTCGCACAGCATTCGGATCTGGCGTTAATGTTACAGCTGTATGCTCGAAAGCACATTCAAATATTTGAGTTACATTTAATTTTATTGTGTGTGGGCTTTGAGTCTTTTGAAAGGTCGTTCAATAGACGCTTAGCTAGGTACTTTTCTGATTTTTCTTTAACTAATATTATGACTTCCTAATGGTCGCATCGTTTTTGAATTGCAAATTACTTATACTTATTCCAAGCCGTGCCCCCGATAGGTTTCCCTTAGGCAAAAATGACGAACTTTCGTATAAACTTTCATCCCCTATTTAACCCCTTTTAGGGGATTAATTTTCAAAAACCCTTCCTTAGTGCTCACCTTTGTTATAAAAGGAAGTCTTGTGCCAAATTTTATATTTCTGGTAAAGGCTGTGCGTTTTCTGTCAATGAATTTAAGATTTTTATTAAATAGATTTATGGCCATTGCAGTTTATTCCTTAGAACACATATTCACCAGTAGATGTTTGATTTATACACCATCTATTTACATAACAATTGACTCAGAAGTCAAAAGACTTTATGACAGTCATAGAAAATACATTACAAGTGATTGCTATTTACTACAGAATTGAACATGATGGAGTATTTGATTGATATGTGATAATTGCAGCTGTAATAAGTTCGCTTATTACTTCAACTTCATATGTGCAGCAATCATAGAAACTATTATGTTGTACATTATTATTGTAGCTAGTGAACCAATCGTGTTGATAATTCATAAATAAGAAACTTATTTATTATACATACAATAAAATTGAATGTAAACTAGCGAACCTTCCCTGCTCCACACAGCTTTTACGACTTGACAAAACTTCAAGATTTATTTATTAAATTTATAAGTTTATTATAATGTTTTATACATATAAATCTTCCGGAATAAAATCTCTCAAGTGATGGTGAAAACCGCATCTAAATCCGTTGCGAAGAACATCGTGGTCTCACAGAATGACACAAAAAGTGACTTTAAATTATAACAATGTAAAGATGATGTATAACCAGGTACGATAGTTTCGGGCATGTAACAAATAAGCAATTGTGATAATAATGAACAAGTCGTGTAGTATCTGGTTACGCGACGTTAATCAAGCTTTTTGTTGTAATTACGGGCGGGTTGGTTATGTGGCGTACTGGCGTCGTTTGGGCTGACACAAATAAACATGTTTGCTCGTCCCCATTGCGTCCGCAGCGCAAACTCTATACCAACTCTGCAGGGCTGCCACGGCTTTGATGGGACGTGCACCTTTATACACCTTTGTCTTGAAAAAAAAGAAGCATATCATCGTCTGTGTAGAGAATTTTCAGTTGAAATTCGGCGTCATACAGCATTTGTCTGGCATTACAGTTACTTGTTAATTTTTTAATGTGTACAAATGTGTTCCATACTAAGGCACTGTGCCAAATACAACGTTTTTCTTTCTCGCTCTCTATTTTTCAAATTCCTTCATCTTCTCTCTGACTTTTGAATATGTGCCTGTAAGACTTTTGGCTTTTTTCCATTTCTTGCTCCAAGTATCACTTGCAACCGAATGTTTTGGTAACCTAACGTCTTGGGACATATACTATTGATACACGTGTTACAGCTAAAATGAAGTTAATTTCTATTGACATAAAAATGAGAAACGCAGTTACATAAAATAATACAGGGTCAAATTAGGGGGTTAAATTAGCTAGCGAAACTCCGCAGACGTGATAGGTCTTTTGTTTTATCATGTTTAGATATTGATATGTCTAAACAGGATAAAAAAAAAATTTGCTAGAGAAACTCCGCAGACGTGATAGGTATACAACGTGTAACGTTAAATGCGCAAAACCTCTTAAGGGGTCATTGTACTCATCATTATGAACAACTTTTACTATGGGACCAAACCTGAAATCGCGAAAAAAAATCAGCTCTTCCCTACATTTATGTTCGCATAACTCGTCAAAATGTAGGGAACAGCTGATTTTTTTTTCGCGATTTCCGGTTTGGTCCCATAGTAAAAGTTGTTCATAATGATGAGTACAATGACCCCTTAAGAGGTTTTGCGCATTTAACGTTACACGTTGTATATCTAAACATGATAAAACAAAAAATAAATGAATACGACGGTTTTGTTTAGGGTAATAGTCACTAGCTAATATAATTTGACCATGTAGAACGATTAGTATGTGATAAAGACTAGTCCGCCTGTTGTGGTGCCATCCCTTAGTTTAGGAACGTAAATATACAGCACATATAATATGTGTCCGTGTTTTAATGGATAAACAGACTCCCACTGACAACTGATTACCGCTGCATTATGTTGTTATCAAACTGAGAGGTTAACACATGTAGGTTACGAGTTACTTGTCCTATAATTAACTTATTATCATTCCCTCCGCCGAAATTAGTCAGCGCCTGACGTAAATTTACGTATTTTTAGTAGCCAATTTTTAATCACGTCTAATGAGTATTTCTATGGAGCATCTTGACAGACTAGACTAATAAAATCTTCTGTCCTTTCCTTAATGAAAAAAGATGCACTGAACTCAAATTTAGAGTTTGTGAACAAGGGAATCGGCGCCAAAATGTTTCTGTATTGAAATTAAACTTACACTTGGACTGCTCTTGCGCAGTACCTACATAATTATTTAAGCTGGAAACGTTACGGATTCAATTTGATATAATATTTTTATCGTTTCAAAACAGTAATTTATAAAATATACTGACAAGGAAACCTCGCGAGGTGTCCCTCACCGATTTAGTTGCGGCTTTACACAGGGCTCGGAAACCGGTTGAAATTCTTAACCGGTTAAGGTCATTGACCCCAAACCGAAATCGATTTAGGTTAAGGTTTGCACTTTACCGGTTTTTACCGGTATTTTCGGGAAACCGGTTTTTCATGAGTGAAAGTGAAAATTAAACGGCTAAACACCCCCCGCCCCCTAACTAAGCAAGTCGCAATATGAATCTACCCGCACCATTTAAGTTCTCCGGTTGTATTTGACGTCCTCAGATCAAACATTTTTTTTCCTAATGTTTTCTGGGGTGTAAATGTACTAATGTCACTATAACTTGTTGGAAGTGTTAAAAAAGTAGACGAAAAATATTTACGACTTACGAAATTAACCGGTTAATTTGGGTGTCAAAACCGTTTGTGCTTATGTAACCGGTAACCTTTGTCATTTGGGTTACATATGAACAGTTCACTTGTTTAACCGGTTAATGAGGGAACGATATATTTACCGGTATTTCATCGAAATTAACCGCTCTTTTTAAACCGGTTCAGAGCCCTGGCTTTACAATAATAATCTACATGAAAAATGATAAGATACGTATTTTTTCTTTTTTACTAACAATCGTTCTAAAGGGGTGAAAATTACCCTCAAAGTTCGTACCCCAAAATGATGGTTTGCAGTTTTCACATATTTCTAATAAACATTTTCCAAAATTTTAACCATTAAAAGGAGCATAAAAAATTATGAAAAATACCTTTATTCACATATTTATAAGACTTAAAATTGGTCCCATTGAAAATTATAAACAGTTTATAGGTTATGAATTTTTTTTTTATTTTTAATTTAAAAAAAATTGTATATCCACAATTCTTATAAATATGTGAATACAGGTATTTTTCATAATTTTTTATGCTCTTTTTAATGGTTAAAGTCATTTTGGCAAATTTTTATTAGAAATATGTGAAAACTGCAAACCATCATTTTGGGGTACGAACTTTGAGTGTGATTTTCACACCTTTAAAACATTTGTTAGCAAAAAAGAAAAAAATACGTATTTTTCACGTAGATTATTATAGTAAAGCCGCAACTAAATCGGTGAGGGACACCTCGCGAGGTTTCCTTGTGAGTAATCAACTTGTTCCATACACCTAGAACATAGGTAATTCCTAACATTCGACAATAAACAGGCTCAAGCGTGAAGCATTATTAATTCATAGCGATGTACACATCCTATTAGCAGACATGTTAATACGGCATTGTAATTTCCGGCAATACATAGCGACGCGTCTGCCTGTACATACAAACATCCATATGCCTCATCCATCCATACACATTGCTCTACATACGCGCTTGCAAGCTATTCATTCCAAGATACAAACTGGATGCTCCAATGCCATTAATTAGTCTTTATAGACCCATACAATTTGTGATCGCTTTGATCGCAGCGCCTCTTGAAATGTTCAGGCATTTTTAAGTATACCTCCAATGAAGTTTTGCTTGTCCATATTGACACCAATTAAAACCGAAATGATTTAGGAATTGCCAAAAAATTGAAGATCTCTCATTGAGCTTTAATGCCTTATATTATATAATGCATTTATATTAGTGACTATGTATTGAATATATCTCTAAAGTAGTCAATATTTAAGTGAATGAGTCAAATCCAAAGAAATAATGTCAGTAGGATCCACTGCGCTAATAACAGTTAATGTAAGTGTGGTGGTTGTTGAAAACATTCCCCAAGATGTTTCTTTGCCACGGGACATGAGTATCTTTGTTAATATTATTTCCCGGGTAAAAATGATTTTCGTTGTGATTTCGACGTGAGTGTCGGCGTATTTTCGGCCTATTTCAGCGTGTTTTCGGCGTACCGGCGTGTTTTCGGCGTTTTGTTCACTACCTCGGCCTGTTTTCGGCTTATTTTCGGCCCGTATTTTTTACCAGGGTTATTTATTATTGTTTATTATAAAACGTGCAAGTAGATTCAAGAATCGGAACAAATATTTGTGTGTGCTTCCAATTATAGGAGAATTATTTGACGATGTGAGTTTGACAAAGACTAACTCATTAAAATAAATTACACGAAAATCGTATAAAGCAATCCAAAATGAAATGCAAATAATAAAGGGTACTAAATATTACAAATTAATGATAACAATGAATTTATACAAGGATTTGTGACTCGACCTATTCCTT
Organism: Eremobia ochroleuca; assembly: GCA_949629135.1. NCBI lineage: Eukaryota > Metazoa > Arthropoda > Insecta > Lepidoptera > Noctuidae > Eremobia > Eremobia ochroleuca. Next base: position 8,996,180 of record OX451385.1, on the reverse strand, counting down.
GAGTTTTTTTTTTTTCGCAAATAAATCTAGTAATACTCAGAATCTAGTAATACTCATTACAGGGAATAGTTCGAATGAATAATAACCTTGTATAGTAGTTCCTAAGCAAACCAATATTTATCGTTCGCCTGTTCATTATTTTACGTAAATTAGTCTCACGTGAGTCTTGTTTGCTTCGTTTCGAGACTTCGAACTCCGTATCTTTATTTTTGCCAGACGCCCGCGATATAGATAAGTCAGTTTATGTAGTGAATAATGGACTCCATGTTTAATGTATTGATTTTTAGATATTGATATTAGATGCCTTGCTTAAACCACTGTTTTGAAAAGTTATAGAACTTTGTTTTGGTACTAAGATAATGCAAAAAGACCCAATCTTACCATTAGCAATACGTTTGTTTATACAATATGATGTAACATAATAAACGCAAGACTTCATACACCCCAATTAGAGTATTGAGTTACAAACATAGCAATGTGGGTGTACCTGCTGTAGGTATACTTTTCAACCCTTGCGCGAAACGCGCTGTCTATTTTATCAACACCCCGCAACCAAACACGAATTGATGCAAACCCATCAGTACTTGGATATCGATTGGCGTCCATGCACCGAGCCCCGACGGCCGGCACATAACTCAATTGGCAGACAATCTGCTGGAGGCGCCGCTCCCCCTCTAATTACACCGCATCAACTGTAGAGGCAGATAAAAATGCGTTTTCAGCAGCTGTGGGTAAGGGAGGCGTGTAAATGAAACTGGTGGACGCTGGTTTGTTTACGCACGTTGTATTTTATAATTAATAGCAGGACTAGTCTGGTTCAAGCTTTTAGGCCTTATCCCAAGTTCCAGAACACACTGTTCGTAGTCCATTTCTCTCGGGTTCTCGCAGCCAAATTTCGGGCCAAAGATGTTTGAAGTTTTCGCCATTAGATACGCTAGGAAGAAAAATATTGAATGTACACTTTTATAATTTCTGACGTGACGATATTGCCGTCCATGTCCTTAAAATGTATGGAAATACGTACACGTTATAAAGTTATCATGGACGGAAATTTAAAAGCATCTTCATAATATATTTCCATGCATTTTACTTCCCTGCGTTATCGTGATGCCGCAACTTGGGCGTCAACGATACATATCGTTACGATAGAAATTATAAAAGCGCACAATAGCATGCTTTTGGTAAACTGTGACATGCTCAGTTTCATAATCTCGATGATATTGCTGATTACGTTCTTGACTAGCTTCACATTTCTGAATGACCGACTCCTTGATAGTTCAAAAGTCCCTGTACGTGGTTTAATTGAAATAAATAGTTTGAATTATGGCGTTAATAAAAGAAAACGGAATACTTCTATGAAATATTGGCGGAGTTGTGTTAAGTTTATAATAGATGAATAGTTTTTATAAGTGCGTAGTCATATGTATAAACATTAATTCAATCATATGTATGCCTAGCAACAAAATTGATTCGCAAAGCATAAATGCGTGTTTCATCAATATCACTTAGAGTAATCACGGAAATTGTAAATCAAGTTAAAAAATCATGACTGGTGAATCATCATGAAATCAGACAAATACACGAAGAATATTAAACCACTAACTAGCTTTTGATAAAAGTAACTATTTGTTAACCCAGGTGTTATAAACAGTTGGTGTACCAAATTTCATCCAAATGCTATTAGTAGCTCAGAAATTGTGCCCAACATGCCGTGAACAGGATACCGTTTTGTAAGCATGAAGCATACTACCTAGATAAAAAGTATCCTATGTCCTAACCTAGGTCATGGTCTATCCATGTGCCAATTTTCATTCAAATCCGTTCAGCCGTTTTAGCGTGAAAGCGTAACAAACTCACTTTCGCATTTATACTATTAGTTAGGATCCGTCTGTAATTCTGTATTAGATGTGGTTTTGGTTGATTAAAAGTAATTTTGGAAGTGAGTAATAAAATGGCAAGAGCTAATGTTTTTTTAGAAGTTAGGCATGATTTTTTATATTATACAACGTGTGACTTATATTAAAAAGTGGTTCAATTAATTCTGATTAAACTATTTTCAGGTTTTGCGCATTTAACGTTACACGTTGTAGATAAACGAAGTTTCTTAACTCGCACATTTTAAGATGCATCTTTGAATGATTTTGTTCGTAGCGATTTGAACTACAATGTTCAAAGTTCGATGCTATTCTCCAACCACAAGAAGCAAAAAAAACAAGCGTCACGCGACGATAATGTAATTGCTCATTGTGTTGCAAAGTAAATTTAGTTTTCTCTAACGGTCATTCAAGACTATTGTTTCAAAACCCATCTTCCTTTTTATCTACACTTGAGATAGTTACACGCCAACTAAGCACAACAATTCCAAGGACAACAGGACAAGAATTTTCCATCGTCTAACGCAGAATTAAAAAAAAATCTGGAATAAGACACAGCTAGGGAATGCAATCTCGTACGAGATTTCCGCCTAGCGAGATCTCGCGAGACTCAAAACCCAGTCTCGCGAGATCTCGCAAATTACGGGATCTCGCGAGATTGAGAGAATCGCAATTAAAACATATGCAAATGCTTGTTTTAAGAACTAGTAATTGACATGATATGTAATTAAACAGAAACTGCGTTGCTTAGTTATAAAAATAATGTAAGTTTTATTTTAAAAATCAACAGAGTACTTATTATTTTGTCTCTAACTCTAATAACATTTGTTTATGTCTATAATTGTTATACCTACTGTAGCTAATCAGTTCAAATTCTTACAATGTTGGTAACAAAACAATAATTATCTATATTTAGTCCTTTGTAAATTATTACTTTAGTTTCAATAATTAAGAGTAATAGGAACATTACTTATGGTAAATAAATACAACAAAACAAAAACTTAACTTCACAAGTTGTTAAATAAATGTTGTGAGATCGTATTAATCAAATAAAAAAAGTTTAGTAGAAGTCAGATGAAGTTATCAAGGTACGGGAATCTTTTTATTTAAATGTCTAAAGCATTTATTGTAGAATTTGTTGAGCGAGCAGTGGGCTGTTTCAGTGCTTTCAGCGATTTTTGCAGCTTTTCATGAAGTGTGATATCTCGTTATCTCGCGAGATCTCGTACGAAATTTGACGAGATACAATCTCGTAAAATATGGCCGGGATCTCGCGACATTGGGATCTCGGCGAGACGAGATTGCATTCCCTAGACACAGCTGATGCAAATCCAATATTTCAAGCTACTTAATATTGATGTATTCAATTTACTTAACGATTTACATAATTGCGTGGACACAGATACATACAAACAGATTGAACATGTACCAAATCAAATTGGAATTATATACGGTTCACACATCCATCTGCTAGCAAATGTTGTTAGCTCGCAATCCCGCTGTAATGTAAATTGTTCTCGTAATTCTGTTGCCGGGGTTGCGATTCACTAAGCTTCAGTATTTATCGGCTGGGATACGAATAGCAAGGCGAGTCTTGTTATTGAGGCTGGTTAAAAATTGCCAATGCATCCATTTTATTTAGTTGGTCTAACTATGGTGTGTCTTGTTGCTATGGTGCTGTTGTCAGCATGCAGTTTTCCTGGGCTTATAATAGCAATTCGAATACTTATGCAGAGGTCTTCAGTAACTCCCAAAGAGGTAATTTTGAGAAATTGCGCTTTAGTTATTTAGAAATACATATTACATTTCTATCGCGTCTGCCGCTTCACACCTATATGTTACAGTACATTCAAAGATGAGTCTTCTTCATTTAGTTCAAAAGAGTCAACAGATGATACGTCTGTACTGCTACTCTGCATGAGTCAACCATGCGCTAGACGGGTTTAACTTTGTACCAGCAATGTGGGACGTTTCGAAAGTCGCTGGCGCCTGCCAAACTTTGATATGCGTTGCCAACATCGTAATGCAGACGCACGGCCCGACCACTTTCACAACATGTTCCGTTTTAGTTCATCTTTGCTAGTTCTAGAACTAGTACAATCACGAACTAATTATTACGTTGGAGAGGAGTCGCTAGAAAATGTCTCGAGAGGTTTAAATGCCAAGCAAATAACGCTGGTAACTTTGCTGTGAGGACTTTGACTGCTGAACTTGTGTGCAATGCGAGTCCGCGATACACCTCACACGCCTCAGCAAGTTTTGATTACAAAATGCGTTCATTGTTGGCATTTGATTTCTCTGCTCTTAATCGCTTCAAGTTTGTCCAGTGATGTTTCTTGTGCCTTGCTCTCATTCAGTCATTCCATTAAATTCCACAAAAATATTATAATTGTGTTTGTGCTACGGATCATCGTGACTTTTCTTGTGACAAGTTCTATGCTAGCTTCAAAAAATATTCCATAAAAACTATCTGTCGTTCATTAAGTAATAAAAAGCAATAAAACCGCAGTTTCCTAGTTCTATAGATAAAAGCTGTGAGGCTGCGGTCACAGCCGCGTCGATGTGGTCACGTTTCGCTTCGCACCGATCACGACCGAACCAGCTACGACCGCCACTGCCGAGCCATCCGACGCCTTTATAGCATTCTTTCACTTTAATCAATCCCTAAACACCAAGTCCGTTAAAATTAAACGACATTTCCCAATTGAAAAATCCAATAAAAACGCTTATCGGTAACTTTGTAGAAATAACGAATTGTTTTGTTAACCAGCCAATGTTTACGCTGACTAAGCTAACTTACCGAATCAAGGCCAAAACGCTGATAATACTGTACAAATATTTTCGAATTCTTTAAACTATGGCCGTGACTAACACTGGCGATATTGCTCGAATACTAAAAAGTACGTAAAACTGTGGGTAGGCTGAATGACGCATTTGGGGGAGGTAAACAAGACGTTTTACGATGCTGCTGAGACATTCATATTGCTACTGTGTGATCGTTGGCTTGGCTGTTGGCTTATAAGACCAGACCAAATGTTTTGTCTGCCCTCTAACTTTTAAGGACGAAAGTCAACTGTATTTGTAACCTTCATGAAATGTACAAATTAATTACTACAATTCATGCACAGCTAGGTTTTATGAACGGAAAAGTCCGTTACGTTAATCCTAACAGTATGTTTCGTAAATAAATACTACTTTTGAATTTTTTGTAAGGATTGTCGGAGTCATCAAAACACACGATAAGACATGAACATTATATAAATGAGTATGTTTTATCACAAGCACAGTCGCATGAATGACTGATAGCATTGATAAATATTGTTATGGTTATAGTCCTGACCACAATACCAGTTGGACGGACGAATTTATCAATAATTGTGACACTAGTGCTTGTCTGTGGTTTAGAATGGCCATTTCGGGTCGATTCGTTGATTGTCAGGTCACCTGTAGGCTTAATAATCAACTGTTTATTTGGGTCGAAAACCTAGAATAAATCTAAGTGTTCTTGTAAATATGAAAGTGCGTCATTCGATTTCTACCACAACAAACCATCGCAGTGTTAGTATATTGTTATGTTATGTACCTACTAAATCTATCCATACAGATCCATTAAGTATATCATTATTTTGAGCCTTATATTAAAGAGACCTATCGAACTACAAAGAATCCTGTTGAGTAAGAACGCATTTAAGCACACAAAAAATATTAAACACTGCGGTATCAGAATCGTACAATAGCAAAACAAAGTGATCTGTCTCAATGAAATTATCGCAACCTCATAAAGAACAATATAAAAAGAATATTTCATTAAAAGAAAAATAGCGCAACTGATATCTAGATGGTGATTAAACTCGTTATAACAATAGATTTGAGAGCACCGACAACTGGAACGGTAGAAACTCGGCTGATGCCGGGTACTGCCGAGGTCGGGCCAGGCGGCGCAAACGACGATAATGGACGCCTTTCTCACACAGAAAAAAACTTGTTAGTGGTTGCAGTGAATGTCGCAAGGGAACAGCCGCCATTGGAATTGGAAAACAAACTGACAATAACGGCAATCACGAGAATTGTAACTCTTGTTTTACGAGGAATTTTAACGGTCTTGAAATACTCAATTGGTTCGCCTGAGTTTTTAAAAATTGAAAAAGTTTGTCGTGCATTGAAATGATACTTACTCAACTCCTAGGACAGTTTTAATTAGTTACCTCTTTTAAAGTTACAAATAATAATTAATAATCAAAACTTGGAATTATCAAGGTTCAGTACTTACCTATATAAATACAACCCCTATCACGTTGTTATTGAATAATCGTCCACCCTCAGCATCGTATCAAAGCAAGTTGTTTAAGGATCATTCTCCAATGTTGAGGATAAAACGATTCTGGCCGTAGTATCCTGACTAATAAAACTACAATAGGAAAAAACCGAATGATTTCCGATACGTTTACTACTAGTGCAACTATCCATTGACAAAAAACAAATATAGAAATTATTTGAATTACATTTATATGCAAACATTTACTAGAATCGTCATTTACTCCTGTGTCCCACACGCCTGTTTCCGGCCATTTGGTCACATAAAATATTCAAATACAAATAAAAATATTTGTTTTAAATGAGAAGTTGACTTCAAAGATCTAATATCTTCAATCCTAATATTTTAAAACTTTTTATTTCATAAACAAATAAAAAATCAGCCCGTAAAAAATTGTTACAAAAAAATCGTCATTATTAAAACAAAATATGATCGCAATTTATCTACGTCTCGAAAACTCAAACAAAGTCGGTTTAATGCCTACGGGATTCCCCTCAGCGCCCTCAGTTGAGCCACACACTTTGAACGGACTGCACGTTGTATCGGATTCTCTGAAAAGTAAGTTTGAATTTGATTCTCCAAAATGTGTTTTTTTTAAAGTCATTATCCTTTTTTAGCATATCGTAGCAATTAACTATTGTGCTATCATAATTTCTGCTTTCATTATAATCGTTATAGGGTTTAAATACCTCTTGAGGTTGTTTTTAAGCAAAATCGTTTCGTTTTCGACAAGTTACGACAAGTTTTCTTGTGATCGTCATTATTGATAATATCATTATCCTGAAAAAGTATGTAAAGTATAATGACGGATGCGTTAGATTAATGACGTCCGTGTTTTTAACAATGACAACTTATTAGGTTAATGACGCGGAGTATTGATATTGTTGTAAAAATCTACTACTTTAAAAAGTACTACTTTCTCGTATGTAAATATAGACGTAAAATACCAAAATGTGACCATATTTTACGACTTTTTTACATGACTTGCTTTGAGTACTTACCTGTTTCGACTATTCTTTACATAATTTATTAGGCTTGTTTAAAATTTATTTTAATATTTTTAGATAAGACATCGACATGCCTAGGAAGAAGCAATCTGAAGAAAGTCGTAAAGCAAAACAGAGATTCTGTCAGAAGCGCAGATATCAAGAAATTAAAAATGATCCAGAGCTTTTAGCTATTGAACAGGAAAAAAGGCGAAACAAATATAAAAGAAGAAAAGAAGAGGGTAAACTGAAACCAATTACCAAATTAACTCCTCGTACATAAATATAAAAAAAAATTGAAAACCAAAGGAAAACTATACAAAGATTAAATAAAACTCTCAATAAGCAAAAAACAAATGACGATAATTATTATACGCCAGTTTTATGTAAGTCAAAAACTAAAGTGGGTATAGAAGCAGAAGAAAAATGGTATGTAGAAAAAGTTAGACAATTCTACACTGATGATGCAAATAGCAGTATCACTGCCGGTAAGAAAGAATTTGTTACTAAAAACAAAATAAAGATGCAGAAACGATATCTTAATGCACCTTTAAAAACACTATATTCCAAATTTCGATCTGAGAGCAACATAAGAATAAGTTACTCCTATTTCTTTAAATTGAGGCCTTTTTGGACAGTGTTTCCAAAACCGACAAATAGAGAAACCTGTTTATGTTCTCGTCATTGTAATATAGATTTATTGATAAAAGCTCTTCATAAAGCTGGCATAGTAAATGTAAAATCTAGTGATGAGGTACTATCCAAGCTATGCTGTGACCCGAGGAGTTCGGCTTGTTTAAATAGAACCTGTAATATTTGTGAATTAAATAAACTCGAATATTTTAACATTTCTGATGGCAATGTTACCTTTTACGAATGGAAAAAATCAGTAAAAGAAGTTATACTTAAAAACGGAAGCAAAAAACAACAGCAGCTAACACAAAAATTCAAAGATACGATGAGTATTTCAGCAGCTATAAAGAAGCTTGAAACAGATTTGATACCTTTTTTTAATCACGTTTTTTAAATTGTTTCACATTATAATTCCATTAAAACGCTTAAACAGAACCTTACGCTTCAGGATGCTTGTCTTCATGTTGATTTTTCAGAAAATTATTCCTTGAAATTTGCTGCTGAAGTACAGTCGTTCCATTTCGGGGGCAGTCGCCAGCAAGTTTCCCTACACACTTCGGTTATGTATACCCACAATTTTAGTTCAGGCTTTGTAACCCCAATATCAGCATGTACAGACGCCAGCACATCAAGCTACTACAATCTGTCAGATTTCTTTAATAGATTTTCAACTTTATCGCTAAAGCGTAAGGTTCAAAGTTGATTGGGAAAATCTGACAGTTTCGGGTAGCTTGATGTGCTGGCGTCTGTACAATCAGTGATTGTTTGCGTCATGATGCACCTGCTATTTGGGCTCATTTGGTACCCATAATACAGCACGTTCTTAAAGTAAATCCCTTTATAGACACGTTACACTTCTTATCCGATTCTCCATCGTCCCAATACAGGAACAAATACATGTTTTTTATAATAAGTCAAATACGTAAGGATTTTCCTCAAATTGTTAAAATAACATGGAACTATTCCGAAGCTGGACACGGAAAGGGTGCTCCGGATGGCGTGGGAGCAGTCCTTAAAAGGACTGTTGACCGCATGGTTCTTTATGGTCAAGATATTGGCACATATGATCAATTTTATGACATGATAGTAAACGTAGTTGAAAATATTACTATTCAAAAAGTGGATGAAAGTGAGATCATAACAAAAGAAAGATTGATCCCAACTAACTTGAAACCATTTAAGGGCACCCTTTCCGTAAATCAGGTCCTTTGGGATGTAACAGTCCCACAAACAGTTTTAAGATCACTAAGTTGCTTTGATTGCAATGTTGATAAAAAATGTATTCATGGGTATGATTTAGGTCGTATCACAAATAATAATCATCAATATGTTAAAAATATTGATCATGGTTATGTTGCTCCGATGTCCAAGGCCAATCATCACATTTCTAATCCAAAAAAAATAAACATCCTTTCTGATATAACAATACAACACGGTAACACTGTTATCGATCCTTTCAAAGATCCTAAACCATCAACATCAAAGATGTTTTGATCTCTTTTATTAATAATTATGTAATTAAAACTAGCTGTGATTGTGCAGACGCCAACACATCAACCTACCCCCATTTGTCAATTTTCTATAGCAGATTTACAAGTAAGATTAGTTGTTTAGTTGTTTTTTTTTGTAATAAAATATTATTTTTATAAAAAAAAAAAACAAATATCATTCATTTTGTTAGGGAAAGATAGATTGGGGTAGGTTCATGTGGGGTGTAACCGAAAATATTATGACTGATAGAAAAGATATGTTTATGAATAAATAATAAGAAAGGCTACTTTAATTAACATTTTTTTACCTAGATTCTCGATTTAAAAACTACCAAATATCTGTTTGTTATTTATTTACAAAAAAATATATAAAAAGACAGTATAAATAAACTGTCTTTTTATAATTTTTTATGTATAATCTTACTAAGTGATAAAAATCCTTAGAGATATGTTATTCGTTGAAATAAAAGGAAGACTGATGGTGTTAAGTGTGGATTTCAAGTTTAGCATTATTTGAAATGTTCGCCATGATTAATATTGTTGTAATTGGTATTGTGAGACAAGCATGTTTATTTGTTTTCGAAATAATCTTTAATTTTGTATTACTAGCGGGTGAGAATAATATACACCGCTAAATTTTAATATTGTATTTGATTCAAACATTGGATTTATATTGAACAAACTATTAAAATTATGTTGATTGTTAATTTTGTGTTTGATTTGTTTATTTGGACATATTTTACCCCACAATTAACATTAGAAATCATTGTTCATAACATTAGTCATTTCTCCTCATTGTATTGTCATTTTCATCAACACAGGGTCATTATTCGCAACAGGCATTTTTGAAAAACCTTGAAATATTCCCAAAATAATAACATTACAATGGTGCTTCTTACATAGATTTCCTTATTATGAATCAAGTAATGATGTTAGCACGAAACAACTGCTTTGCCATAAGATTTATTAGCTTTCGTCCAAAACGGGCAAAATATATTCCGATCAAAGAATGTCCCTTAAATGACCGCAAGGTCACACAGTCACCGTCGTAAACAAAACTCTTGAGCCGTGCTTGCCTGGTTTCAACAACATACCTACAAACATACCTACTCTATTCTATAACAAAGTTATCAAGTACGTTTAAATCATCATTGGTTATAGAATATAATAAAAGTCCCATCTTCAAAAACATAATCAGCTTTAGGATTCATAGAAACAGTATTTTTGTACATCCAGTCACCATCTGCTGGGAACGACATCGACACTGCATATAAAAGAGAATATGCGTGACTCAAAGAGGCTCTCTAATTTGAGCTCCAGCCAGCTGTCTGTACCAAAAGATTGGATTTATAAATCCGCTAACTTTATAAAGAGATTTTCCTTCGCACAAAGATATGATACTTTGGCGTCTAGAAAATGTTTTCAAAGATAATCTCGATAAAATATAGGGCATACTTGCGTAAGAGGGGTACGTAGAGGTGAATAAGTTGGATGTTCAAATAATTGCTTATTGTCTCCACTTACTTTCAGTGCGTCACACGCTCCGATAGACGAGCCGGCGACGCTCAGCTCACATTCTCGTAACGGTGTTAGCAACAAGGACGGGGACAAATAAAGCAATATAGACAGCTGTATTTGGAGATTCAAGTATCTCGCCTGCAAATTATACGAGCGACTCGGGCGACCCATAAACCTACCGCCATAACGAGCAAGACCGCTTTGAGGATGTATGTTCGTATCACACAGTTTGGGCCTTTGATTTATAAGTATGTAGTTGTCACTGGCCCATTTCCAGAAATAGTAAAACTTACGATTCTCTTATTTGTTCTCACGCACAAAGTATGTCTCTGTTTACGACTTCTGTCTTCAGTTACTTAGCCAAAACATTATTTGTTAGGGCTTACAGAAATAAATCATGCTGAAGCGAAAAAAATTGATATCATGATCTGTGTTAGGGTGCGTTTCCACAGAAGCGGAGCTGGGCGGAGCAGAGCGGAGACGTGTAGGAATCGTCCAATCACAGACGAGACGAGTGACGCGATGAGGATTTCAACCATTGTGATTAGTCGATTCCTGCACGTCTCTGCTCCGCTTCGCCCAGCTCCGCTTCTGTGGAAACGCACCCTTACGCAATCGTCATTCCGAATTTCCGAATAACACCTCGAATCTGCCACAAACAGCCCATTTGGGGCCCGTCAAGCATGTAGTCTAAACAACGGCTTTGTCACGTTGTCGTTTACCCACAAATGCTGTCTAAAATTCAATTAGCGTCATGGTAATTAAACCCGGTATCGGGCTAATCTCGCGGCAAGCGTACATTCGATAGGTATTCGGTGTAAAGCGAATACTTTGCGGAAATTCGCGACGCTTCGCAAGCGACCCGACCGTCTGATGTATTTAGTTACGATGTTTTGCTGCCTGCAGCGCTAGATATATACTTACCCAAACGTATATTTCATTTTGAATCAAGAAAAACAAAACAAATACCACTTCTAAAAACGTTCAGAGACTCATTTGACGTGGGCCTGAAAAGAAAGAATGAAATATAAGGAAAAGATTATTAAAGTAGGTCTTCCTACGCAACCCTGAGACCAACTTGGTAATAAGTGTAGGAGTTAGGTATGTGGTAGCTGGTTGGCTGGCTGGTTTAAATTTAAGAATTAAATCTAACTTAGGTACTGTTGCAATTCAAATACTGTTTGACTTACTGGACGTTAACTCCTGAATAACTATTCGTGAGACTTATGAGATAGTGATATTCATAGATAAACAACATGAATAGTGTACGACTGTTACGAAATCTGTTTGATATTCTGACACAACTATTGTGATCCATCTTGAAGATAACTTGGATTTTCGATCTTTTATCGGCTTATCACTCTATAAGTCTTCCTATTTAAAACCTTATCGTTTTGGACGGAGTCTAGTTGTTGTAAAGATGATGTTTCAAGAGTATACAGCATATATAATAGGTTATTAAAAAATAGTTTTTTTATTTTTTATTATAACCGCTGCGTTACGCCATGTTATCTAATAGTGTGGCTGCTGATGACATTGACTGGAAATAAATGTTTCACAATGATTTCGTCACTTTTCCAAAACTGTTCGGTGCAATCTTCAAAGCTAAAGACTAGTGACCATCTTCCAAAAATCTTTCAATAATTTTTCTATACGCCACAAATGTCGAAGGCAAGTCTTTAGTTCCGCACAGGAAGCAATCATCACACAAATAAACTAGATTTCCTATAAAAAAAACAGCACTTCAGTTCCAAAAACAACTTGAGACAAGGAAATTGGCTATGATGAACACGGCTTCCTTGAGAAATTCTTTCGTCCAGACTTATATGAGAATCAGACGGAGGGGGAAAACCAATCAATGGCTCACGTGAAAAGCGACGTTATTAAAAAAATTACACGTTGGCTATTCGCACGCGATTTAGTTCAAGCAGATGCTATAAAATGTGGAGACAATACGGCATAAATTGAAAACACTGGCGATACTTATGCATAAGAATATTTTGTAACCACCAAATAAATCCAAGCATCAAAATTAACAAACAAAAAAAAAAATGATTTTCACAAAGAAACTGAACAATAGTGATGAGTATGGCTTTTGCCAGTCTGACTAGCTATTGCAAATACTGGATATATTTGATTGAATTTTTGTATGCAGACTGGGAACCTTACTAAATATACATACTTACGCATTAATTTATTTATTTTCATCTTTAGTTAGCGGGTACATCACAGCATAATGATTGTTTTCTTACATAACAAATGAGCTGCAAAGCTTATTACAGCGTTAAAATGGCTGTTAGATGCGATGACGTCACCTTACTGTGGGCTTTCCTCGAGTAGTGATTCATAGAGCGGTGTCTGTCGCGGTGCTTCGGCTCTTCTATGACGTCACATGTCTTGATACTACGACAATACATATTTTCTATTTTCAAATTATAAGACATATAGACATGCCTACGACGTATGACGTCCTAGTCATTCGTAGATTTTTGACAGTCGTTACAGGTAGACAGAAGCCCAAAAGTCTGACAACCAGTCTTACCAAAGGGTATCGTGTTACCCAGTAACTGAGTTGTGGAGGTCAGATAGTCAGTCGCTCCACGCAAAATACTGGTACTCAGCTCGGTTAGACTGGAAGCCGATCGAAATGGCTAGGAAGATGTTGATGAGTAGGCACTCGGCGTTTCCTAGTCGTACTATAAAATATTGTATCTGAGGGCAAACAATTGCTATAAAATTATTCTAATTAAAACTACGACGCGATCAGAGCGAACAAACAAGTAAATAATCGTGATACCCACTATCATGCTTTACAATGACGGATATTTTTGACGCCAGACAATTTTCAAGGAGTATCATCTTTGTGATAATGGAGAGCGCTACTTACAAATTCTTGGCTGAAACGTTTGAAATTGAAGCTATTACTTATATTTATTTAAACATCTGTCAGGAATAATTGATTCCAAGCCTCGGGGATTTTTCCTGCCTCCTCTGACTCATGTTGCTCAAACGATTTTAATTTGCAATCAACGCAAAATAATCTTATTGATATTGAAAATGATTGTATCAAGGTTTTGTTATATTGGTAAATGAGTAACAAATCATTCCGGCCTTGCAAAATAGTGGCGTCTAGTAATGAGTCCTATCTACCCACAGATTTTGCCAAAGTGCATCAGCCTAGGCTGCCTACACATAATCATTTGTATCAAGTTTCAGTCAATACTGACGTAATAAACTGACAAGAACATTTGAGTATCCGAAGTGAGTCAGACCAACCGCGAATGGTACAAAATGATTCCTGGTTTAACCCGTGAGAAGGCGCGCTATGAGCAATTTGCTCACACAAAAATCTAATTCAAAAATTTTTTGTCTTTCCCATGCCACACCAATGCAAGCACTTAAGTACCTTCCTAAATATTCACCCCCTCTCCCCTGACGCAATTCTCGATCCGCTCAGTGGCGTTGCGACCGCGCAGCAAGGCGTTTGTGGAGGCCGTGTACCAACGTGCGGCAATTTGCTCATCACGCGCCCAGCAATTACTTTGCACCGAACATGTAAAATACATGTGTTCAGTGTGTTTCGAGAGGCACATTAGTGTAGATTTAATGGATGAATTACACTTTTTAGTTTTTGTTATGGAACAGTTTTTATTGTGATTTTTATGAAACGTGCCAAAAAATTAATTAATACTAGGTTGTTTTGTTATTTGCGTTAGAAGTTGCTATTATGTTTAATAGTTTTGATTAAAATACTTGTTTTCTTACTTACTAAACCTTGGGTTATTTATTTAAATACATTATAAGCCAATAAATATAGAAACACTAAAAATATAAACATTTATGATAGTGTGAGCAATTTGCTCGCGCGCGCCTACTCGTGTAAGAAAATTAGGCGCGCCTTCTCACGGGTTAAAAAACTTCGTTTTGGATCGGCGCAGGCGCCCTTATACGCGTGACTAAGACACGGTATACGATAATTTAGAAGTATGTAGCCTTTTAGGAACGCGGTAAATTTAGTTTGTTGGGTAATTGAGAACGTAATGTATTCTTAAGTAGTCGAGCTGCGAAAGGTGAGAGGCGTCGGGAAATGCGAAAGGAATGAGGTATAAATACACTTTATGTGGAAGCGTAAGCTGGATTGGTTTTGACAGATTTATTACCTGCAGGTCTCGTTTTAACCGCATCTTTTATTTAATCTTCGTATTTAAAACGGATAACAGATTTATTAGATGCTTATGTGTTACTACTGAGTATTGAGTACTAGTCTTTAAGACCGAATTTCGGCCATGGCGGCCAACCTGAGCGGAGACTGGCCATTTACGCGGGAAATATTATAGTGCACAAGTGTGTGGCAGTAGAGAATACAATCCCGGGATCCCGGGATTGTATTCTCTAGTGCGGCAGGCACAGGTGTACTCACTCTTTCCTCACTCTCGTAGTCCGATGGGAGGACAAAACGTGCTTTCCGATGCACAGGGGTTTCACACCGCCAACTTACAAACTCGGGGCTGTTACTGAGAATACCCTAATGGAAAAACCCAATGACACTTTGCCCGACCTGGGAATCGATCCCAGTACCTACCCCACGCTCAGCAGTCGCTCTTGCGACCTCGAGACCAACGGGGTACTCTAGTCGGGTGACTCTATTGAGTAATAATAATTGTACCAAGAGACCAAAGTCCAGAAAATAAATAATTGAAAATACAACGTCAAATAAAAACTCAATTGAAACCACAAATGAAACCAAACACCGTTCTTTGTGCTATTCAATTTCTGAAACTAATCAATTGAATACAAGGATTTCAACGTTTCTCACAGCACAGTATTGTATCGCCACAGTCCACGATATAAAAATATAATAGCATATATGCTGCAATATGCCCTTGACATGCAATTTTAATGCTGATGATAACTTTATTCATCAAAACTTAATCTAATAAACATGCTTTTTCGATTTGATACCTTAACTCTGTTGTATATTATGTAGTTCAGTTTTGATTGGAACTGACAAAACCTTTGCCTTATTTCTTCTCATTTTGGAATCAACTTAGTTTTCTTCTTAAAGTCGACACTAACACAAATTATCATATCGTAGCTAGTTTAGGCTTCTAAATCTATTTCAATGTTCCAGTTCCGTTATGAGACCGCTTTCTATGTTTTGATGTAGCTTTATGAGTTTATAAATATACACTTACACATTTTTTTATTATAATTTTTACTAACACATTTTTATTCTTGTTTCTAGGTAAGCACAACCTTCGAACTCGAACCATATCTGAGTAAGTTATTAAATATCGATTAATGTATTTGTGTAGCATTGGACTGTCAGAGCCACAAATCGTCACTATCCATTACTAATGCTAATATAGCACTATCATCTCGTCATCGCCAAACAAAACATTCTGTATATAAAAAAAATAATTTGTACAAAAAAATAGTTTGTACCTCACTTCTTGGTTTTTAGACAAGCCGTGCCTTCGATGGGATTCTCCATCGCCAGAAATGACGAATTCCACACTAACTTTCATCCCCTCAACACAGGAGTTCCTTACAGACAACGCACAGCCTAAAATTGGGCCTAGACCCAGTTTAGGCTGTGCGTTGTCTGTCAGTAAATTTAAGATTTTTATTTAGTAGATCAAATGCGGAATGCTATTTGTAACTAGATCTGATAAACTAAACTTTATATAAATGAAGACTGGAACAATACCTAGTCCAGCAATATTAGCAATAACGTGTACTGGACCTCAATCACTGCCACAGAAATGGGTTGTGTCT
This sequence comes from Eremobia ochroleuca, assembly GCA_949629135.1. Lineage (NCBI taxonomy): Eukaryota > Metazoa > Arthropoda > Insecta > Lepidoptera > Noctuidae > Eremobia > Eremobia ochroleuca. Next base: position 8,979,586 of record OX451385.1, on the reverse strand, counting down.
CAACTGTCCCAAGTCCCAACAATGGCACACAGGAGCCCGTGCCGCGGACAGCCCCCCGTGCCGGTTCGTGTCCGTGGCACCGTGACAGCGTGTCACAGGACCTGTTTTATTCCATTATTGTTCTTGTTGAATAACAAATGGTGCTTTTAGAAAGTTTCAAGGTATTTTCCCGTTGGTAAATGTTGGGTTTCTATATTTAGTTTATTTAAATGTCGTTATCTTCGTGCCCAGCATGTGTTCTTCCTTCTCAAAGCTGTCATGTCAATATGGACTGCTTTACTAGTATTTTTTTTTTAGCTACGGTTAGTGACGTAGGTAATAAAATCCCTTATTACTGTGATATGTTCGTCAAGCAATAGACAATCCTTTGATCCAGGTCGTAAACATTTGAGAAACTACAACAACGCCTGCAAAATTGCACTGCTACAAGGATCTTTAGGCGTTGGAATGACGTTGACAGGGGATCGCTGCTGATAAAACATTTTGAGCAATTGTTTTGTGAAACGTATTGAATGATCAAGATGGCGGCGTTAGTTCCGATTTTGGCCACGCGCCAAAAGAAGCTTGTAGTGTTGTAGTAAATAAGGGCTTTTCTAGTCGCTGTCTCTATTATCAATCAGCTTTCATACTAGAGGAAGTAGACAGCAACCTACGGACCCAACAGCTTAAAGAGTACACAAACTGATTCAATTAAAAATAGCCATAATTGCAATTTCATCGGTCGACTCGTGGGCGTTTGGCGCCGGCTTAACTTTGATCGATTCAATAACAAACAAATTCATTGGATGAATTCAAACGAATTATATCTGTCAATATACTCATATCTACTCACAATTATTTTGAGTATCTGACTTTATTCGTTTCGTCACTTTGAGTAGGACGCGCAGCTTACTGAATGAGTTTGAATTTAAATTACGCAGCTCATACATACACAATAGCAGTGGCCAATGGACCAGCTTTAGCAGTAACACAAAATCACTGGAAACGGCCGAATTCTCATTTTGATGCTCTAGTGCATAGGAGAATGCTCTGTTCTTTGACAGCTTTCGCGACATCCACAAGGAAAAATTACCCTCTACTTACAATTTACACAAAGAATGGATACGTATGAACGCGTTACATTTGCAAGAAATGATAACTCATGTATGATACGGCATGTGATTGACGTATCTACTCGCATATTACCTATAGCAAATAATGAGCTGTATTTAAATGTCAAGATATCAAAATTTTGTCCATTATTTATGTTAAAATTTACATTTCTGATATCTATTCACTCCACATACATATCCTTACTATAGGCGGTGTACTAATATCATGTTGAAATTAACTCACTATTTCAGTATCTTCTCCTTCAAATCCGTGGGAAATTGCTACAAAAAACGAGCCACATTTCATTGCAGACCGAATCTATATCCAAACAGTAAGGTATAAACTCGCGTGGCAATTTAATGTGTAGCGAAGGCAGTTGTTCAATACTGTGAGGGTTCTTATTTCCGTCAGGCGGTTGCCATTGCGTTATCTGCGAAGATTTGTCGTCGCCGGTGCCTTCGCATCCGGCCCTCGGTGCGCAGAAAATGAGTGAAATAAACAAAACGCTGTATACACATCACTACCTCTTGATCTAGACTCCTATAAAGTAAATAGATAACGTTGTGGAGACATATTTGCTGAAATTTTCAAGTATTTGAACGTACGACTTATGTGGTGGTGAAACAATAGTTGCGTTTGTAACGTTAAATTTGTTGAAAATCATAGAAGGAAGCACAATAAATGTAAAGAAGTTGCGAGTTCATTTTAATAAGGATTAGATGTGGGGGTGGGGTGGGGTCCAGCACGATATGTAAGGAAAGTAGTTGTGATCAATGTAATGATTGGGTTACATAAAAACGATGCATGGACTGTGTGAGTGATTATATGGTTAGAAAGGGGTGACTACCGAGATAACGACTAATAGAGAAGTATGGAAGGAAGAAAGAGAAAGAAGAAAAGTCATGTTGCGCCGACCCCAAATAAATTGGAATAAGGGCAGAAGAATGATGATGATGGGTTACATAAATTGCTTGCTTTTAGGTTTATTTTGAGTGGGAGTTGATTTGAAGCAGCAATTTTACTGACACGTTAAAAAAAATTCTAGAAGAGATTTTAGGAATGCCGTATAAAGCTAATTCGTCATACCTGCTTAGTTATTGTATATCTAATTACTTCTTAGAAGGTATATTGGATAGAATTTAAATCTAATAATAACCAGATATTTTCTTGCTTTTTATCACACCGTACAGTTACTTTCTTATCGCTATTATATACGCATTACAAATGTGTTACGTTAGTGATAGGTGTAGCCTTAGCACCGTCATAACACGCATTTTTATCATATCCTTTCCATGATAATTACCGTTACAAGCAAGCTAAGGCACTAGACATAAACCCTAACGTGGCAGTACCGTAGAGAAGCACTTAAAGGTTTTAGTGATATTGCAAAAGAAAGTATCTCCATATATGCAGCTAAATATGGCAGTTTCGTCGGAGAAAACGTAGATCGCGTCGCATCTAAAGCAGTTATGAGGTCAGGTACCGGAGTCAAGTCTTTCTAAACACGGATTGTCGAGGTGGATGCACTTCAGCGGGTAGGGATCCTTGACACGGTTTGCCACACTATATGGAAAGACCTGGTGGAATAACTTTTTAGAAGTAGATCTTGTGATTGAAGGGACGGACAATCTTCATATGCCAAATGAATGGATATTTCAGTTACCTGCAGGCTAGTTTTAGTATCAAAGATCTAAAGGTCAATTTCATCTCAGCGACAATGAATGTCAAAAATTTAGCGAAATAAAGAGGTAGTTTTGACAGATTGAGACTGAGATCAGAGTAAGAACGTTCTTAAAAGTACGAGAATTGCCCCTCTGGTATGGTGAATTTAAGATCCTGACGCTTTAATATTATACGACATGATTGTTTTTACAGGCTCCAAATTTTTACAGGGTGTTCTACTCATGAATATGAACAACTTTTACTATGGAACCAACTCTGAGATCACGAAAAAAAATTCGGCTGTTTCATACATTTTGTTCAAGTAGGTATTGAACTTTTGTATTCAACAGCTGATTTTGTTTTCGTGATTTCAGAGTTGGTCCCATAGTGAAAGTTGTTCATATTCATGAGTAGAACAACCTGTAAAAAATTAGAACCTGTGAAAAAAAAAACATACAGTACACAAAGTTTCATTTGTGTTACGCTACGAGCCATGTTACTTTGTCTACGTAGTCTTTTACTGAGTCTAAAACCTTGACTTGTTTTTGCTCATTTTAGTTTACATTTTGTTTTTATAATTTTAATTTGAGAGCAGAATTCTCTGACTGCAAAAACGTGAATGCCGAGCAAAACAGTTTCAAATTGATCTTTGTAGCAAAAAAATAAATCTTTGAAATCTTTTCAAGCGCAAGAAATTTGAAAAGCTCTTTTTGGGAAAAAGGTTGAGTTCAGTTCTAATTCGTTCTAATTAGTCTGAAGATCTAGCGTAAAATTAGGATATCTGTCTATAGACCGTTAGACTTACAAATGTCTGAAAATACAAAGCCGTATTTACAGCTCTCTTCACTTGATTTCTGTTGAAATTGTATATTTTGTTAACAGCATGATTGCTTGCATTAGATTCAGCACCGATTCATTATGGAATCACTGTCGATCGTTATTCACTCTTTATTGGATCACTTCAAATCTCATTATATTTGGCAAATGATATAACTGCATCGCGATTTACGTCATAATTTCAATCGAAGTTTAATCTAGTTCGGTTGAATTGACTGATTGCGAATTAATTGATTTTTTATTGGGTTTATCTAATACTTTGTAGTAAGAGTCCGAAACTAGCAATCTACCTTGATTTATGAAATGTTATCTATTTTAGTCTCTTGAAGGAGTTAGTTTGGACAAATCAATTAAGTTTATTCTTCTTATTGTCTGTTTTGCAAAATACATTCAGCTAATGTCAAAACCAAAATCTTACCTGTAATAACACAATTGTTCTGTCTACCAAATAAGGCAGGAGACGTGATCAATACAATACTTATCTTACACTTGTATCGATCACGTATAGATACGCCTCCACCTCAGCCTCAATTCTCCAAGCCCCTTTTATGACTAAGTAAATGAATTTTCATATATCTCGAACCGGTTTCCAAGTACAGGTACCCAATTATCATCTAGCTCTATTCATAAATATGTGCCGGAGTGGGCGACAGTCGAGACCATCCGACGGATCAGGCCCACGTACTTAGACTTAGTGCACCCATCCATCCGGAATCTCAACGGATGTGTCCTAGATTTCGAAAGAGATGAAGGACGTGCAAAATTTTCAAAGCTCCCTAGACTTAGCCATTGATGAAACTTTGAATGGTTTAGGGTCTTATTGAACTTTGAGCGATGAAATATTCTGCACAAATTCTTTATCTTTTCCCATTTTCTGGGTGTTGGTTTTGTAGTGAGTCTTATTTAAAAACAACCTCCTCCTTTTTTGAAGTCGGTTAATTACTATTAAGTACTTGATTGTACGATAGTCAGCTATTATGGTGAACTAATTCTAATTAATGTCACCGTCCACCAATATCTTAAGCTATTAAACTGTGTTTCGTGACACCAACATACCTTAAGACTGCGTTCAGCCACATCATATTCGACGATATCATTACACAGTCTATGTGTTCTAATATAAAAGTATTAGAAAGTTTCAAATCCCCATGATGCAATTTTCTTTTGTTATGCCTAGTTTGCAAAATCACGTCTTGTCCTGACTACCATGTTCTTCTCTTATCTAACGTTACATGTCTAGAAGAAGTTCTTAGTTACATCAGTGCTATTGCAATTCATTGTTCGGCTCTAAAAAACGGGTTCGTCTTGTAATGTGCTCTAGTTAGATTTCAAGATGATATCGCATTGATGTGTTCTAATAATCTCTAAGTATGTGTTGCAACGTAGAATATTGTAGAATATCAACACTAGTACGTTTATCTGATAGTTTTAATTTCTAAGAAACGTTGTCTTTTGGCATGTGTAGCTGCATGAATTAATAGTAATAGCAATGCAAGAAGTAGTTTCAGTACCTGGGCGTTAATATGCCATATTGAGTTGAAAAAGAGGCTTTGTCGAGCGTCATCTCTGTCACACACAGTATTTTTATCTCACGAAGCGACGCGCGCTTTGATTGTGGTTACCAAGTGTACAAACACTCTGTGAATGTGTGTGTAAGCACTAGGGCTCTCGGTACCATCCGAGACACTGACGAAGTCGGAAGTGTGTGTGTGCGTGTGTGTGTGTTATGTGCTGACGCTACTCGTCCTTTACGCACACATTTACAGCGTGTGTGTACACTGGGTAACCACAAGTAAAGCGCGCGTTGTTTCGAGAAATAAAAATACTGTACCTGTGTGACAATATCTTTTTCAAAAACTCGATGTGCCATTTTAACGTCCGGGTACTGTATGTAGTGTTTTGTGTGAAAAGTTTGTATTAAAATTAGTTTTGTTTTTCTTTGGAATGCCTTTGACCCCTGTATATTTATAGCTTGGCTTTGTATACAGTTTGCGTCAATACTAGCTGTTACAGTGTCAATCATTGTGTTCAGATTCCAAAGGCGCTACAGTAAAACTGAAAGTCATTGTTGTGCATCAGTGCGTACTGTATGCATTTATGATTTTCAGGACACACGTAGTTGCATGCTCATTACGGCAGTACTTTTTGCTTGGAGCACGTTTCGAAGAAAGTGCGATGTATGTGTAATTAATTAGTATCGATTTTATCAGTTGTGTGTACATGCTTTGGTACGAATTAGCATAGCTGGAGATTTTTTGCACTCATATAATGTTTTTTACCACTAAATCTACATATGCATGTATATTTAGCCATCTCATCGTATCCCGAATAATTAAGAAACATTCTCGCTAGCTATAGTAACCATATTGTAAGTACATAAATACTTGATAAAAAAAAACACATTCAATTGATATTTCATCAATGTGGTATGACAAAGTATCACATGACTAAATAATGACGGTTACGACAAGAAATAATCAAACATTCTGACACAAATTGTTAGCAATCAACCAATGTAACATTAATGAAGCCATGTCGAGCTTACCTTCCATCGATTGACTGCCAGATGGTCACTGGACATACCGAAACACGAAGTAAAATTACTAGGAAATCCATTACGTTCTTAGAACCACCAGGCGTAAGCCCATAGTAGGTAAACAGCAATGGACTGGGTACAAACGACTGTTGTAGTTCTCGTAGTATGAAGTCTAGTTTGCGTGTTTCGTCGCTCGATTTATAATTCAAATGCAATCCTTTCGATCGTTGCTGAGAATGTTAACATGAAATTCTTGGAATTTTCTTCACTATTTTCTGGAAAATATTTTCACATAAGTACTAGAAGGGCAATTCTTGTAATTCTAAGAACGTTCACAGTCTGATCTCAGTCTCAATCTGTCAAAAATATCTTGATTGTCGCTGAGATGAGATTTTAACTAGATTTTGAACATTTTTAATTACGGGAAATGGCCCACAGATAACATGTATTCAGTAATCAATTTAAATACTGTCACATTTTCTTTCACCTTCCTTCAATATGTGTATTTTAAGAATACATAAACGTCACGCCTGTAAACCCTGAAGGGTTAGGAATAGGTTCCATGAAATGGGGTCGAACCTATTACAACCAACCGGTTACAAATCCAGACTCCGGGCTGCTACTGAGAAACTCCTGATGGAAAACCTCAGTATCACCTTGTCCGACCGGGACCATCAATCCCAGCAGTAGCGCTTGCGACCGCTATACTATAAATTCAGATTTTATTTATTTTCTGCGTTAATAGAAACAAAAGACTATGCCTTAAATAAACCCTCTAGTACCTATAGGTTCTAATACACTATCCTATTTCACACTAGGCCTGTGCCACATAGATAGCGAAGCGAGGCTACGTCAAGGGCAATCGCGTGAAAATATGATTGATTCGCTTCCAGATGCTAGGCAACCCTCATACATCGTACTGCTTCGCGTCGTAGGCGAAACAGTTTTGAGATATTGGGAAGCTAGATTGCGTTATACTTGACTACGTTTAAGTGCCTTGCTCTAGAGAGATATTGTGTTGTTTATTGTGGAAGAAAAGTTATGTAGGAAAAACGAAAAAAGGAAGGTGATGTGGGAGCGACGAAATAGGTCAAACTAATGGTACAGCTGTTTACTGAATACGTTTTCATAGACAGTTGAAAGACCTTATCAAAGAAGAGATTCATTATTAAACACATCATCTTCTAAGGTACGAGTACATGTAACTGAACATAGTTTTAGACAAAGAAGATGTAGATAATGACAAAAATTGAACAGAGTATGCTTAGATGGTTTGGTCATGTTGAGAGGATGAGTGGAAGGCCGACTAACAAGGCAGTTGTGAATGGAAAACCCCACGACGATGGGGGACGCCCTAGAAGGACATATAGTGACCTTATCGGTGATGTTCTTCAGAAAGGTCAGGTACTTATTACTCGCAACCGGCGTGCGCGTATGACCAGAGATGTATGAACGTGATTGGTTTCTGCCTACCCCCATGGGAAGAAGGCGTGACGTAACTCTAAAAAGCTGTTTTTCTCTACTTGAAATTCAGTTCAATCCAACAGGAAAATCGATCAGACAACCAATCAACTGATACATATGTAAATAACTCGAAACAGAGACAGCCAAATTGTCAATATTATTCAGTCCGCCACGAAAACATATTTCGTAGCCATGTTCAATACAATAATCATAATCTTATGCTAATTTGTGGCTTGTCTCGCCATTCGCCATGAACTCGGTTCCCACGTGTAAGACGTGTTTGTTTCGCCTATGACGTCAAATTGTTCCTGTCTGGGTTTACAATATGCAAAATGGACAGATTGTTGCTCGTTTGGGTCTACTATTTTGTGGCTGGAAATTGTTTTTTTAGTGTTATCAATTAGTCTGTAATGCAGATTGGTCTTCAAACTGACCCTTATGATCATCTTGCCCTTATTCTAACTAAGGGCCCTTTCCCACGGCAAGATTCCGTTTTTTGCAGGTACGGTTTGTTGCAGGATCCCGTTTAGTGGTGTACGTGTTTAAATATACATTTTCACACAAGCATCCCGTTTGCAGTATCCGGAAAACAGGATGCCCGTGTGAATATTTATATTTATATACACGTACACTAATAAACGGGATCCTGCAAAAAACCGTACCTGCAGAAAACGGGATTTTGCCGTGGGAAAGAGCCCTAATTTAGGAACTTGAAACTGACTGTTTGTGAATATGGCTTGTTGTTGACATGAATCGGCTTGCTTCAAACTATGAACGCTTTTGCAGTTACAACGGTGTGCTTAAGACATGGACCGAGCTATAGGGACGCCAGCAGTGGGGTCTTTGTATACCAAACTAACAGTAAGGTAGGAATGGCTTTCATTTTGACAGTTCAACAACATTAATTGCGTTATTTACGTCGTTGTGAAAAGAAATTTTTTGAACTTTTTTTTTTATTTTTATTTTTTATTAGAGGCTTTTATCCACAGTGGCATGTCAGCCTCATCATAACTTAAACTATTCTAAACTATCTCTACAAATATAATATACATTATTAATGTCGAAATAAATCAGCAAGTAGGTTTGCTATCTCAGGTGTAGGCTGCGCTAAAACTTTAACATAAAGACCAATGTCATATTTGTTTACTTTTATTCTTCTCAACAGTGTCTCTCTTTCCTTCTTTGTCGTAGTACATTCCATAAGTGGATGGTTTTTTTGAACATGGATTAGCAATATCCTTCAAAATGATTCGGGTTGGGATTGATAGTGTGTTACGCAATCAGGGTGCAGGAATGTAAAATCAACTTAAAGCCTACAAAATTACTTGATTCCAAGATTACAATATTGCGTAAGCAGCGGTGACAGGTTGCACGTCTGCAATCATCATAGCATTCAGTTGACACTTACATAACGAGGAAAATAAGACGACTCTTTAGCCACAACTTCCTTGTACAGACGCCAGCACATCAAGCTACCCGAAACTGTCAAATTTTCCCAATCAACATTGATCCTTATGCTTTAGCAGTGAAGTTGAGAATCTATTAAAGAAAGGAGGGGTTTCGACAAGGCCCTTTACCGGCCCCCCTAAATTGTTTATTATTTTAATATTGTGTTTATAGGACTACACTTAAAATTTACAAATATATATAGCATCAGCCAATATTCGCTATATTTATGTGTTTAAGGTAAATGTTTGATTACCAGTTGATGAGAACAAAATGACAAAATATCCTAATTAATATTATAATTATCGGTTTTATTTTTAGAAATCAAACTTAAACAAGGCGCAAAAACAATAAAATATTACGTAGAGTCCTCCGCTTCTTGATCTGACCATTCAACTGCAGCATCTTCAATACAATCTTCGTAGTGAGAAGAATACTTTATTTGTTGAAGCTCCAAATGCCTGTAATAGCTAAGGAACCACAATACTGAAGCTACGTGAGCACAAAATCCAACAACACGTGCTCCAACCTTGCACTGGCAATACCAAGATGAAACTCCAGTAGGATGATATTGTATCCATAGGTTGTAGATTTTTAAATATAGTAAAATCAGTCAATCAGTACATTATTAACTATTATCCTAAATACAATTTATTTATTTTATACCATGAGCGCAGTGTAGTAACACGACAATTTTTATACATGTAATAGCTTACGTATTTGTGCACCACATATATGAAAACCACTTTATTACTTGGTTGCGCTCTATATACAATAACTAAATAAAGGTTGCAAAAACTACAGAAATGACGCATTTTTGTAAAACAAGCTAAGTTAAGCGGTTCCTTTCATAAGTGTCCTATCAAGTTACACAAAAAGTATATGTATTTTTAAAAGACTTATATTATGCACATTATAAAAAAATAAATAAAAATGGTCTAGATTATAAACTTTAAAAAATATGATTCACGGGGGCCAATAAAGGGCCTTATCGAAACCCCTCCTTTGACATATTGTAGTAGCTTGATGTGCTGGCGTCTGTACAAAGGAATTTCAACCAAAGAAACAAGCAACTTTTCTCGTTTGTTACTCTTAAACAAAGACTAGTGGTATTGAAAGTGCGTGATAATTTAATTGGTTTATCTACGCAACCTTCATTAGCATAGGTCGGTCGTTTACGCCCGGAGGTCGTTTCATCATAGTTTTACATTATAAGTCCATTCACTGTAACGTGGGTAGTAGCTACGCATCAGACGCTGTATTTGAAAGAATGTTTAACGTGTTTTACTTGAATGTCTGTTTGGTTTTTAAAAAGAGATATCCATTCGTTAATATTTTAGTCCAATGTGTACGTTCGATCATAGAAATTAGACGAGTTACAATACCACTATTACTGTACTGCCTAGCGTTTTCCCAACTATCTTGGGGTCGGCTTCCTGTTTTACCGTATGCAGCTGAATAACAATAGTTTACATGGAGCGACTGCCTATCTTAAGTCCACAATCCTGTCTGGGTAACACGATACCCCTTGGTAAGAACTTCATCATTAAGAAAATTTCGCAAGTTGGTATTATTTTACCAAATTCAACCCAAAAGATTTATAGAAGTGGTGAATTCTCCAAGCGCGTGGTACGCAGACAAAGTCGTTTATTCTTTATCTACTGGCTGAACAAAATACGTATTCGCCGGCTCACGCTATGTATAAAGTGAAAGTTGTAATTAATTTGAATCCCAAAGGGATTCTTGCCATTTTATCTGACGCTTATGTTTGCAACTTTAAATTGGTACTGAGCTCATAATTAGTTTCGGTTTCACTAATTATTTCGTTATTAATAGGTTTTGTCTCCTAAGGCACAGGTTTCCCCTAGTTTAGGAGGCAGGGTTTCCACCATTCCATACACCTTTTTACAATCAATTGATTTTGCTACCTACATGTACTACTTATTGTAACGAAGGTTTTTAGTGTCAATAAAGTTATTATTATTATTATTATTGCTTGTGTGAACGTAAACGAACCAAAAAGAGTATGCTGGATCGTAGGAGGTCGCGATCTATATGTTTCTGCCTACCCTCATGTGAAAAAGGCGTGAGTTTATGTATGTTTTAATAGGTATCTCCCTTTCTTTTCGCTTTTTTTTTCGCTATAATTCCATCCTAAATAAAAGTCTACATAGAAACCAAACCATGCTACTTTGGGGCACTCCATTCAAAATGTTCCCTCTACGTTTGTTAGATCTTCAAACGGATATCCTGCCGACGTTCTTTTGTCTTCAAAATTAAGGTCATCGTCTATTTTTTTCAATTTACACTTCTTTTCTTGTTACCCTGTTAATTAATAAAATTTTTAGGTCCTCTTTCTAATTTGTTAATCACAGCGCCTCACAGAGGGAATATCTCATAGACTGGCAATCTGAATAAAACAGTATTATCCCATTCTTGATCGTAGAGATATAGAATAGACACACAACAATTGACAATACTTGGAAATAAACTGTCCTTCACGGGTCGTTTACACCGAATGCTAAATTGAGTGGCTTTGTGTGCGTACGATAACAACTACACACACACATACAAACCAAACGCGGTTATTTACTTTGATTGTTGTTAACTTATGAACTTTTCCGAGTCCTCTCCAGGCCGTATTTCGGCCATGGCGGCCCAACTCAACGGAGACTAGCAGACACAGGTGCACTCTCTCATCCCTCACTCTCATAGTCCGACGTCACGGCAATCCAACACGACCGGTGAGAGATCAGGCACAGCACCAACGGCTTAACTTGCTTTCCGAGGCGCGGCGGTTTCATACCGCCAACTTCTTATCTCCGGGCTGTTACTAAGAAATTCCTAAGGGAAAAACCTAATAACACTTCGCATTTTCATACAAAAAAGTGCGGTGCAGCCTGCCTGTAGTGAGCGATGGTTCATAGAAAATGTACGAAAGTGATGAAGGAGGATTTTTGCAGTGTTGCGTTGCGACGCGGCCCGCCTTAATCCGCGTACGCCTTAACGGTGAAGTTTCTTGCCCATTCTTCTCCACACGAAACTACCTTTTGGAAGGGGCGACTAGAATCAATTCTATTGGTTTGTAAATGACGTTGAAAAGTGCCTTTTGCGTGCCTATTTGAAATAAATGATTTGACTATCGCTTTGACTTTATGAATGATGTCTTGACTGGCCATCATTAGAAAACTATATGTGAAAGATAGCCATTTCATTTCAGTTTTCCTGTGTACCGTCTTCTAACGCACCAATTCTTCTAGAAAGATTTCCCTCTCACATTGTTGACTTAAGCTAGATGCTTCCCGCGCGTGGTAATCGTAATTGTATCCGCCTCTCATTTATTAAAACGTGACTACATAGTATGCGTGCGCAAGAGTGGCCCAACTACTATTGATTGATGGTGACTGCTTCTCAACAATTAAAGAAGAATTTATTTCTGGCTACAGTTAACTGCTATTCAGGATTGTGACAGTGGTTGGAATAATACGGATGTGCTTATTAGTGGAACGTAGAAAATTAACCTATGATCAGTCAATTAGTCCAATTGTTTACAAATCAGGTGATGCACTATTACTAAAAAATGAGATAGGAAATAAATTGGATACCTTGTACACCGGCCCATATATTGTAATAGAAGACCTTGCACCTAATGTTAAAATTAATATTAATGGAAAGGATGTCATAGTTCATAAGAACAGAAAAAAATTGTATACGGAACCATAGTTAAGTTAATTTTAAGGTAAAAAAAAAAAAATTTTTTTTTTGTATGTACTTATGTATGTAGACAGCCTTATTTATAGTGCTTCTTCAGCAATACTGTGTTGTAACTAATTACCTATTTAGACACAATACACCGAACCTTGAAACCAAACGCACGTATTATTTATTAATCCAAAACCCACAACGACCAGAACACCACAGTTTCATAGTCATGGATAGGGGCTCGTGGCTAAGTAATAACAGCTGCGCGTTTCGATCGATCAAGTTAAGCTACTAGTCTAAGATACGTAGAGGAACGACCTTCACCAATCGAGTAACCGGACGAAATGAGTTTTTTATGTAATAAAATATGTTAATGAAAGTAACGATGATGGGTTGCCTAATGCAAAGGCTAGGCAGATTTATTGTTTCATAGTGATTGTAGGTAGTTTTAACTCCTGAAAAACCTTATAACATTGTATATAGTCTAGACTAGATACAAAGAGCAAGATTCACAAACCGCGCATTGACTTAACCTTGCTGGATAAAGTACGCGTTTCATACAAATCTGAACCTTATATATGTATACATATGTAAATAATGCTCATATTCGTATGAGTGAATGTGAGCCAGCGATTTGTACGATTATCACATAAGTTCAAATTTGCTTACTTGGCGTGAATCTTGCCTAAAGTTTCTGAGTGAACAGTTTAAATAATAATGATTGTAATTTCATTGAAATCAGATTTATTAACGCCAATCGGCCAATGTGACGACGATAAAAGTGATCATAAATATTTTATTGCCTATAGCGTGTTGAATTAAATTATAATACTTCACTCTTTGTCTTATACAACAACGACGAATTTCCTGCAAATTTCTAAAACACTGACCGAAACATCGCGTGCGCATACTTCATTAGCTCGGTCATCTTCGGCCGCAGTCGTTCATCTACGGCAGAAATCAATCTATGATCGATACCTCCGCACGAATGCCACTTGCTGTTGACTATTTAGTGGCTCCATAACAGTAACATTACGCGAATGGATAAGAGGAAGTCTGAAAGTGGCACCGATGACTGTAAAATTGTATGGAAATCTGTTGTCGTGCTATAGGCGTGATGCGGAAGAATGAGGAAAATGTGAGAAAAAGCAAAGACATGATGGATGGACTGTGTGAAGAATGATATGGCTAAGTACTATCGAGATGATGACTAAAAAAAAATAAGACATGTTACGCCGACCCCAGATAAATTGGTAGATATAAGGGCAAGAGAATGATTAGTGTCTACATAACAATGCTATACCAATCCTGGAGTGTTGGGGGGAGGGGGGGTGTAGAAATGATATCATAAACTTATCTTTCCATGCCGTCACAAGAACAATAGTAAGCTGTGTCGCTTGAAGGTTATCAACCTGTCACTATTACTGCATTGTTTTGTTCATAACGATCCCATGCCTTCAAAAAGTACTCAAAACAACTACTGTTCCCCTCATCAGCTTCGCCTGTAAAGGCTAATGGGGTAATTCCGTCCTTAAGAAGTCTGTCTAGGTGCATGATAATACGCTAATTATGGTTGATGGCCATATTAATCAGTGATTTGCATGTGCAAGTTGATTTGTATGTGGATTGTGTAGTGCTTGATTAGCAGGTTGATAGGAGAAAGTTTGAATTGGTTAAATTACACAGTGACATTTATTTTGTTGCAAGTTTTTTTTAATTGACTGCTTCGTTGTCTAGTGGTCTCCGAAACGGCTGGACCGATTTTGTCGGGATATTCACTGGCAGATCCTCCCATTTATATGGAATAACTTAAGCTTTTATTTTAGAAAAAAATAATTAGGGGCCACGCAAAAATATTAAAATACATGAAATCCAATTTGTTTTCCGACATGCACGCGAATAAGTCACGGACACAGCTAGTCTTATCTAAAATTGGACTTGACTGACTTGATTATTAAAACCTGTATGTATTAAAATTTCCTTAGATCAATCTTTTACTAGGAAATTCTGGGTAAGTGCTCCTTAATTTTCCCTGACAATCCTGTTTTAACACTAGATTTGATCACTATAAGAAGTAATAATTATTCAGGTGCTAGTTTAGCACAAATTCTCGTAGAAAATGTTGGTCGGTAGTCAGATAAGGCCAGTTATCTAGCTCGATGTCGCCCAGACTGGTTCGGAACCGGACCACACTTGTATTATCGCAAGGTTCTCTATAGGTATTAGAGATGATATGATACACGTTAATTGTTGCTTGTATCTAAGAGGCAAGGAGTGTAAGGACAGGTGGAATAAAGATCTTGCTGCTTGAGAAAATGAATGTAATTTCTAGTGATTTTTACGTGGCTATCTGTTTTTGAGATATTTTACATTGATACTTTTGTGCCATAGGCCAAGAATTGTAAAAGATTTAGTTACTTACCAGTTACACTGCTACAAGGATCTTTTCGCGCTCGAATGAGGGAGAATTAGGCCGTGTTCAAACCAAACTGACTGTCAGCCGCCGAATGTGAGCAGGCTTACTGTGAGCTCCAGTGTAAACGTGAAAATAAACGGTATTTTTCGTTCACAGTATGCTGACAATACGCTATAGCTTACAATACGCCAATGGTGTGAACAAAACAGTCGGCTTGTATACGTTCACACCGTATGCGTACGCTGAGCGGCTGACTATTTTTCACATAAAAGAGCTCAGTGGTATTGAATAGAGTCCGCCGGCCGAGCTGGAGCTCCAATACGCTGACGTTTAGCTACGTAGCCAATCAGCGTCCGCGGAGCGTAGTGACACGCTATATTAATCGGCCGCCGAATGTCAGCGTCTACGCATAGCGTAATAACTTATCGTCGGTTAGATGTGAACGAAAAAGTGAATATGTATGGAAATACAATAAACTGCGTAACGTTCGCTCACTTTCGGCGGCTGACAGTCAGTTTGGTTTGAACACGGCCTTAGTGAACATTTGTGCAATTGTATTTGTGTAATATTTATGGAAAAAACGTGAGCAGCCCAGTGGTTTCCCAATGGTATCAGACGCGACATACGAGTTGTAGGTCGTAGGTTCCAACCCAGACAGGCGCTTTACTTTGTGTAAATTATTTCATAACTACCACTCTCAAAACAGTGAAAACATCGTGAGGAAACCGGCATGTCCTAGAAGAAAAAATTCGAAGACATCACCCAGCTAGAACCTTAACCCTTTTCGGACGTATTCAATTTGGTCATGGGTGACGTACTGGTCGGAATTAATTTCCGTTGAAAGAACATTGATACATAACATACAAGTTTATGAAAAATAAACAAGATTTATTAATTGTTTTGACAACTTTTAGATAAATGAATAATAATAATAAACTGATACATGGATGAATACAGTACACCGACCGGAACGGTAAACAGGCTTTGGTGGCTGAGAGTAGACATACGACCGCAAAGGGTTAATCAAGATTAGATTAGGTACTTACAAAAACAGTAAATTACTGCTGCCTAAGAAAGAACTACGATTTTATACAACAGACCTTTGAAGAGCGGATCGGAATATGCCTACGTATAATTTATATTAGGTATTTATGCTCTGCTAACAATAGAAAGTAATTAACGATACCCAGCAAATTCTGATAATTAACTCCGTAACGCGAATTAACGCGAAAGTGTTGTTACGCAACGTTTTCCCTTTATTCCCAGATTAGATGTGAGTAAAACATGCTGTAATTATTCGGGGAATTATAACAAAACACAAGTGCGAAATTTTCCATTGTTTACATCAGCTTAAAGTTTCGTATAAGGATTCACAGTAACTTAAAGTATATGTATATCACACTTCACACTAATATTCTAAAGGCGAAAGTTTGTGAGTTTGTTTGTATGTTTGTTACTTCTTCACGCAAAAACTACTGAACGGACTTTGATGAAACTTTACAGTAATATAGCTTATACATCAGAATAACACATAGGATACTTTTTATCTCGATATTCCCTCGGGATCGAAGCTTATGCGGGTGAAACCTCGTGGCGCAGCTAATGCATAAACCTCACTTGCGAGACGGACGTCCCCAAGTCCGCCGTCCCTCAGGACCAATTTAGGGGGGCTGGAAGAGGGCGTTATCTGCCCTCCGCCCACGCCCGGTGCGCCTGCTGAGGGTCGGGAGATTGGAAGAGATCTCCCTCTCCCTTTCCGCAGCTTCCTTCTGTGAAATAATGGTTTCACAGAAGGAGATCACTGCATCCTACGACTCGGCGCTCCCGACCATTGAACGAACGATGGCCGGCAGGCCACGACAAGTCGGCTCCGACTTCGGATACGAGGGCACGTCGCGGTTCCTCCCATGCGGCACAGTGCCAGCGTATTAAGACCTAGAGGTACCTAAATAAAGTTACCTTCTCGAAAAACTCTTTACTAATTGAATCGATTATTTCACACTCCAGTAGGCGCGCGGTCAACCATTGTAGAATGCAAGTGCATTTCCTAGAATTTGAGCGCAAATTGAAGGTCACTCACGGACACACTCATAGTATTCCTCTACATTACATTACATATTCCTTGTGCCTCATTTAGTTTCATAATAAAGCCTTCTTGAACATGAAAGTATATTTCTAAGTATTCACTAAACTTTCCCTCAAAAATCTGTAAATTAAAAGTGCTCTACATAAGTATAGCACACGATCACTAACGTCCCAAGTTGAGGCGCGCCTACTGGAGTGTTAACTCTTTCAGGGTCAGTCAACCAAGTACGCCAACCAAGTATTACGGATTTTTTTTTCTTTGAATTCATGTCATTTAGCTACTATTTCTTGAACTAACATAGTAATACACCTTACGCTTGATTTAGATTAGGCAGTAATTAAGTGGCGCCGATAATAGTATGTGCGGGTATTGCTGGTTTGAAAAACTATCGTTGACAGTCTTTTTGTAATGTGCTCGGAAAAAACTTTCAAAAATAAGGCAAGTCTGTTATTTTTATGACTACGATTGTTTTATTGGACGTATTTAGACATCTTTTGCATGTATTTGATAATTAATTTATGTAATTTTGTGTTTCTAATGTAATATCACACTCACAATTAGGTGGTTAGAGTAACTAACCACCGCACAAATAATTAATTTTTTCAACCATGTTTTCAGTATTGTTTAGCTTAATTATAACTAGAAAAAAACATAAAAACACGTATAGGTAGTAGGTAATACGGGCTGGTATCCGCAACTCCACGTCAGTGTGCGTATTTTGCGTACAGAAAAAAACACGTATAAACACTTATATGAAAGTGCCCCTGAAAGAGTTAAATTAATTAGTATTCCAGATTCGTAACAAAGAGCTCTTGCGACCACTAGACCAACTAGCCTGAATAATAGTCTCAGAAAATAAAGATAATGCGCTGATTGCTAAGGGCTGATTTTCCAACACCAGATAATAATTTATTCGAGGAATAATTTTGAATTTTTGACAGTTCTTCCGTACAAAATCAATCAGACGTCAAATTCGTTCCACGAATAAAAATTATCTGTCGATTGGAATATCGGCCCCTAGTAAATCTTCATTCCTATTTCATACGGGAACATAAAAGCCTGTATTTAGATAACAATATCATAAAACCGAACAACATTTCATACAAAATGATTTACGCGAATGGAGTTAAGAGGGTTTATCCCTTAGAGCCATGTTGGAGATTCAAAATTGATGATTTCCGACGGACAATAAAACCATAATGCGTTTAATTTATAGATGAGATATTGACGTCATATTATTGGGAATATTATAATCTAGTGCATGGCTGAAAAACATTTTCAATTTTTCGTATAGTTTTCTCATCAGAACCGTTTTTATGCAAGCCTTTTTTCAAACTAGCGATCGACGGTCTAAGCAGATGCGAGATATTAGTAAAACCGTATACGACAAACTTATAACAACATTACTTTATAAAAAATAATAACATTTATTAGTGCATGGCTGAAAAAAAAACACGATTACTGTAAGTTTTCATTCAAGAAAAGTATATTCAAAAGTGTCAATTGTAGCCACTTTTCGAGATATTAAACGTGTTAGTTTAGGATGAAATCTCAAATATTTATATTTTCTTTTAGACCTAGTAAATTAAGACATTTATGTTCTAAAACATGGTTTAAATTTTTTTTTGATAACTTATATGTTTATTTTACTATGAATTATTTAGTATTGCTAGAGCGGCGCGCTGAGCGGTGGCGTGAATCCGCGCCGATTATATAGCAATACTAAATAATTCATAGTAAAATAAACATATAAGTTATTAAAAAAATATTTGAACCATGATTTAGAACATAAATGTCTTAATTTACTAGGTCTAAAAGAAAATATAAATATTTCAGATTTCATCATAAACTAACACGTTTAATATCTCGAAAAGTGGCTACAATTGACACTTTTGAATATACTTTTCTTGAATGAAAACTTACAGTAATCGTGTTTTTTTTTCAGCCATGCACTAATAAATGTTATTATTTTTTATAAAGTAATGTTGTTATAAGTTTGTCGTATACGGTTTTACTAATATCTCGCATCTGCTTAGACCGTCGATCGCTAGTTTGAAAAAAGGCTTGCATAAAAACGGTTCTGATGAGAAAACTATACGAAAAATTGAAAATGTTTTTCAGCCATGCACTAGATTATAAAATTCCCAATAATATGACGTCAATATCTTATCTATAAATTAAACACATTATGGTTTTATTGTCCGTCGGAAATCATCAATTTTGAATCTCCAACATGGCTCTAAGGGATAAACCCTCTTAAACAAAACTAATAGCTGGCTGGGAGCCATTTTCTGACAACTTTTACTTGAAAAATAAACCTCTATTTACGATGGTACAAATAACCGAAAATGCAGCATTTAGTATAATCAGCCTATAATGTTCCCATTGTTGGGATACAGGCATCCTCCCGGTAAAAAGGAGTGGTATGTAATCTACCACGCGAGCCCTGTGCGGGACGCGGGTTGGTAGACGTATTGTATTTATTTATTTATTTACTTAAGGTTCACCTACAGCACATACATATACAGAATCGTACGGTATTATTCTAATATATGTATATGCCAATTACAGGTAAACACAGCATTGACAACAACGACGCCAATTTACCGCTTATTTGCTAACTTAAGTCTAGGTGTACAGACGCCAGCACATCAAGCTACCCGAAACTGTCAAATTTTCCCAATCAACCTTGAACCTAATGCTTCAGCGACGAAGTTGAAAATCTAATAAATAAATTTGACAGATTGTAGTAGCTTGATGTGCTGGCGTCTGTACAATCGATTAAGAAAACAGAGTAACCCATTAATTAATAGGACAGATAAATTATAAATTTCATTTTTATCTAGACGTCACATGTTTTGGAACTTTTATTTATAGGACATGCCGGTTTCCTTTATTAATGGAGGCATTTATAAATGAAAGCCTTAGTACAGATTTTCCGCTATAAATCCCAAGTTTTCATAGACCTAACTGAAAAGCTAGTAATTTCAGTTTAATTTATTCAACATTGACGAAACATTTATTAACAGTTACGTTTTCCTCACTTTGCTGAACATAGATTTGTATTGAAGCATTAATTTGACGTTCTTGTTTGAATATTAACACCGACTAACATAATTATAGGCGTCGTAAAATACATAAGCTTAAGCGATTCGATAATTGGCACTTAAAGTAATTAAGAAGTGTAAGCCATTAGTGAAATTCTGAGAGCTTAAAGACAATAATTTAGTCGGGCAAATTAAGACTTATATTCTTCAAAGCTTTCCTCCAGTACCTACAAAATACATTGATCTATACTAATATGGTAAAGTTGAAGAGTTTGCTTGTTTTGTTGTTTGAATTGAACGCGGTAATTTTTAAATTAGTCGGTTTTTTTTTTTTTTTTGCTATAAAATGATAGCCCATTTCCTGAGGAAGCTAATAGGCTATTTAATATCACTCTACCACACTTGAGACCAAAAAGAAAAAGAGCACGAACGCTAAGCAAGAACAAAATAACAGCGCGGGCGGGAGATACGATATGCCTCGGTGGGTCGGGGGGTCTGGGAGCTTTATAAAATGTGGCTGTCATTATAGTATATTGTGTAGAAGTTAGTAAAACAATAGGTATTTAAACTGGTAATATTAGTTAATCCATGCATCTACACATCCATTGTGGACACGCATATAATTAGACTATTAGAGTAGACAGAGGTAGTAATTACATCAGTCATTGTTGAATTACTGTTTAGGCCAAACTACAAATTACCACTAACAGCGTTACTTTAATTACTGGTATAAGCAAATTACCCACTGCCATTGTTATTTGTCTTTGAGTAGACTGAACCTAGATGCAAATTTATGACGACAACCTTAAGGCATTTGCTTGTTACATAAGCGACAATCACACTCAATTCACCACTTGGATATGGCTTTTTTTACCAGTTCCTGATAAGTACCGGTTCACATATCTAGCAAACATTTAGATATAAATTAAGCTACATTTATGCATTTATCTGGTAAATAACCGACGTCGACACTGAGCGCCAATTTCACCAATGAAACGGAACGCGACCATCGGCACTTCTAAACTGCGTTCAATAACTGTCAGTGTTAATATTCCACAACAATAATGACACGAACAGCTCTGTCTTGAACGCGGTTTATATGTGCTGATCGCGTTCAGTTTTATTGGTGACATCCATCCTAAAACAGCCTGTCGTTCAGCGTAGTACCTACTAGGCTCAATCTCCTAAAATTCCCTGCTGTAGTCAAGTAAATACAGTAGCTGTTTGTCCTTGCAGAACAAGTGGTGGTCAGGCGTCGGGCCGGGCTGCTGCACCGCGCCCGCCGTGCCGAGTCGCGCGTGCGATGCGGAGCGGTCCCCGCCGCCCGCGCCTCCTCCCGCTCCGCCTGTGCTTTGTGCCAGACCCTGCTGTCGCGACGCCACGTCAGTATACTTACTTAAAAGCTCTGCTATTTAAAATAAAAGTGACATGTTGGACTTTCAACTTTTGGCGCTGGAGCCGAGCGTTGAAAATCCAACAGCGCGCTTTTATTATGGCATATTTTTCTATGCTAGGTAACCCTAGGAACCACTTTACGATTCGCCTCTGCTTTGTTTTCCATACTGTCACGACCCTACGTCAGTCCTTGTGTGTAGTTACTAGCGCCTTTCGTTTCTATACTAAGGTACCCCTAAACCCGGCTCCCGCTTCGTCTGTGCTTTAAACCAACTAAGCCCTGCCGTCGCGATGACACGTCAGTAACTACTAGCTTTATTTTCTAAACCAGTTACTCCTGAGTGCTAGATTATCTGAACTCGATAGTCTTATATCAATCTGAGAACAACAGCACAACCTTCAGTGCCTTGTTATTAGAAGATCACAAAAACCCAACGCCATCTTTAATTTGGGAAAATAACGGTTAGCGTCCGACAATAGACGATGCTGAAATTATAATGACGGTCAGAATTAGAGAATAAGATCCCGGCCGTTTTTCTGACTCCGAAAATCCCGAGTCTGTACTTGGCCAATCTTGGGATTTTCAGGGTCAGAAACCGGCCGGGATCCCGAGATTAGGATCCAGGGATTGTATTCTCTAGTCAGAATGCTAATGATGTACTTTCATACAAAGCTAAAGGGCACTAATTACAATAAAAATTTGCTTGGAAATACAAATACTAACCACCCTAGTGCAATGCTATTCAGTATTCTTCGAATGACCAAAGGGTTAAAGTGTGTGAAATTATTGTAGATAATAGCATAAAAAAAAAAATGAAAAGGATGTGATAATCAAAAATTTTAATTAGGTATATTCGGACTTGGTATGGCTAGTTTTACAATGCGTATGTCGGGGAACTTTCTAATATCGTTAATTTTGAATGCGCCCATATGAGCGTTCTTTTTTGAAATCCGGCTTTTAACTTTGCCTACGGATAGCCAAATGGCTACGCTAGCAAATCATTTGTCACGAAGCAAACCAGGGGAACTTTTGTAGGACTTGTTTTTTGTAGGGGAAAAAAAAAAACTAGCAAGTAATTGCCAGCGGTCTACATAATTTTGAGAGGAAACTGCAGCTGCAGTTGGCAGTTGAATTCAAGTGAATTTTACTCGCAATTTTTCAGCTCACATTTCGAAATGTTCGCACCGGGGATTTGCGTGTACGTACGTACTGGCCCGTATCTTCGTAGACGGACTTAGAGAGGAGTTTTGCGAAGGAGTAGCTAGGTTGTGGGGGTCAAATAAGCAGTCGTTCCATGTAAAATACTGATCTTCGGGGTAATCAGTTGCATCCGGTTAGACGGGAAAACTGACCCCAACATAGTCGGAAAAAGTCTAGGCAGATGTTTTCGGAATGTTCGTATAGGTCTGTTTTGGCCAACTCACAATGATAGGTTACTTTCAATAGACTGAAACTACGACACTATATACGTTTCAGTTAGAAAACAACTGAACTATTCATAGCATCAACATTTAATTTAAAAACAAGCAAACATTTCATACAATGGTTCATTCGTTCCCACCGCGCGCGTACGCTACTCAGACGCAGGTTACCTTATTATTGAATGGGGCATACAATACGGGGAATTTGGGTGTTGAGTCCCCTCGCTACCTGGACCCCCCGCTACCCTCAACCCTCAGCTACCCTCGTCCCTTCGCGTCATTCGGGCCCCCAACCCCCTACGATGCGCGCACGCATATTTCCACGCCTCGCAAGTTTAACACCATTTTTAAAACTAGCATTTTTACTGGACTGGTTATGATATTAGTGGAGTTATGTACAGTGTAGTGTATAATATAGTGAATGTGTAGATATTATAGTTATAATGGATCTGTCGATACCAAGACTGAAATTTGAGTGTGAAGACGATGAATACGAGGAGGATTTTGATCTCGGAGAGACGTAAGTTGATGATTTGCTTGTAATTCCTTATGTTGTTGGATTCCCAACTATGTATCATACTAAAAGTGATTAAATTAAAGGTATCCCTTCCAGTGTGCGCTTTGATTGCATCTTTATATTTGTAAATAGCAGTTTTTAAGTGTTAATTAAAATGTCGAGTATGTTAATTACGTCCCCGTTTCACTTAACATAATTGCATACAAAATTACTTGATAATTACGATATTTTCTGTATGCAAAAACAAATATTGCACACGCAGGTGTCTTATACGTATAGAATTTTTAAACCTTTGGAGTGACTGAGTTTCAGAAGTGGTAAACCCGTTATTTAAGAGTTAATTGTTTTAAGCAGGTCTCAGAATATTCTGTCGTAATTACCAGTATTTAGTTTTTTTGAATGTACTCAGATCATATTTTAAAGCAAAATATTATTTTACAAGGGCCCAAGAAAGAGACTTGGTATTTACAAATTATCTGCAAACCGTACTTTCTCTTAACTCGCAAAAAGTGTTTCACTTGCATCGGTGTTCGTAAATAATAATAATATAACTCGTCTCTTTCGACGTTATTCCAATGTTATTATAGTACTTTAAGCGATTTCATGCTCTACCGCTTAAAAATAGAGTCCAAAATCCCTTCAATCAATATCCGATTTATCAGCATTGGCCCCAAGTTAGGCCCGATTGTAGACATGCGCGTACGCCGAAGCGATTTTTTCTAACGGGAACTTCTGCGTGGGCTCCTTTTATTTTTTGTGGCTAAATTATTTTTGGGTTTAGCAAAAAGCTGTGAGCTCCGTGTAAAGTGAAATGTAGGTGCATTTAGATTAAAAAAAAATTAAGGAATGTTAGTTTTAGAGAGACTTCCAAACTAAGGTTGCTATTATACCTAATAGTTCCCTTTGATAGACTTTGACCACATACACCAAAGACTATTATAACCACTTGACTGCGTATACAGTGCCCCGACGCACGAAAACTATTAGTATTTTGTCGCCTATGTATAGGCTACGGTACTAGTAGCAATTTTAGTTGTGTCCAAGTGTTAGACCTGCGTGCACGCTAAATTAATATATTTTTTTTTTACGTTTATGCAATTATAACGCATCAAAATGCCTCCATGCGCGGTGAAGTGGTGTGGGAAACATTCTTAGACATCTAGTTACAAAAAGGATGACATAACTTTTCATCGGTACATAAACATTACGAAAAATTATTTTTGATTTAATCAGATTATAAGCCACTGCAGGGGTCTATTTAAAATGGTGGCTGGGTAAACGAGCACACTTTTTGAGTCGCGCGTTGATGTCTTTTGGAAAAGTCTCGTTCTTGTATTAGACAATTCTAATGCTTCTATCCCTTTCTTTCCTTTTGTATGTTTATCGTAAAAAATAGTGCTGTTATCTTTAATAGCTGAAAGTTGATATCGAGAAAAATAAAATGAATACATTTTTTATTCAATTCACATACTTTAATAAAATAACTATCTACTATTAACCGACTTCAAAAAAGAAATACCGACGAACTGAGAACCTCCTCGGTTGTCAGTTCGTCGGTTTTTTTTTTTTTTTTTGTATAATCCGGGATTTTTTAGTTCTTTCTGTCCCCGACCGGGGCCGATCAGTCCATTTCCGGGATTTTTTTTTTGTAATTGATTGATTTTGATTAAATATTATTTGTATGATTTTGATTTAGTATTTATTATAATGTTAAAATCCATTTTATCGATATCGACTATTTTCTCTTAATGAAGTAAAGCAGCCCTAACGATGCAACTTGACCTTGAACTGACCAATTGCAGCCGCGCGTTTTTCCTCATCCCCCGGCCCGCAGTAGTGAGTCGTGTGCTTCGAAGAAATCGGCCCATACGCTCTCTAGTGGTTATATTCTCTATGACATACACAGTACTCGACAAGGATACCGTGACTACTGACTGAGTCATGTCGTCACGACGGAACCTCCAAGAGAATATTTGGCAGATATTTATATGTAGTTTTAAGGTGTATTTTTTTGCTGTAATGCCAATAAACGCACTTTTCTTTCTTACTTTTCTTCATACATTTATTTGCAATAGGTATTGGTTACAGACAATGCTGGTCTTAAAGTCAGTAATTAAGATTCCTAATACATAGGCAGACATTTAACTTAAGAAACTTTACTTCTTTTTGAATCGATGATACGTTTGTCTAGTTAACTAGATTACAATCATCATCTAGCTAGCTCATAATGACCAGGAAGTGAGTGGTTACCAAACACACGCGTTTTCCTCAAAAGACCATCTCAGGCACAAATCTGCCTGGTACTCACAACGGCCTGCCCAAGATTATATCTGGACTTTTAAAAAGAGACTGGGACCTGTGAATATCAGTTTGTTTTGCTATTTCTTAGAGTAGTCGGATAGGAAACACTGAGCTCATTTATTTTTGACGTAAAAATTGTTTTATTTTTTAACAAATTTACAGAAATAAATTATAATTTTCATCATCCTCTTTTATCATCACTTTGGACAAGATATCCAACAGAAAAATACCTTGACAATGCTAACATTTTTTTTTCGTCCAACAGTGTCGCAGATAGCATCGAACAACGTCGCGTCGTTGAACAAATCGGCAGCGGGGGAGGCGCGGGCGCGGGCGGCGCGCGGCACAAGACGGCTCCACAGGCCGCTACGACGACGGCTCACAGCAAGCAGCTGGCGGCGGGCGGGGCCAACCACCCGCCCCAGCCGCAAGGTAACCACAAACGTAATGTCTTTGTTGTTATACCTCCTTTTAAGCACTGAGCAGACGATGGCCAATTTTTCCGCACGATAGAACGTATTTAAATCTATGCCCAGTTGACGTCATAACGTCAACGGGCGCTTTCGCTGAAAACTAAGGGTGCGTTTCCATAGAAGCGGAGTTGGGCGGAGCGGAGCGGAGACGTGTAGGAATCGTCCAATCACAGACGAGACGAGTGACGCGATGAGGATTTCAACCATTGTGATTAGTCGATTCCTGCACTTCTCTGCTCCGCTTCGCCCAGCTCCGCTTCTGTGGAAACGCACCCTTACGCTATGGCTCTGTCTCGCACAGTGTCACAGCACTGAGCGATGGCCGTTTTGCGTGGATCTGACGCATATTTTCTCTCCAACTTATTCTTTTTTGTTTTGTCTTTGCGTCATTACCGCAAATAAATTTATTTCTTTCTATGCAACACCACACACGTAAGAGAAATAGATTGCCGGAAATTTCTGTCCGGAGGCAAATTATCCATCGTCTGCTCAGCGCCTTACATGCACTCACACACGCACACTAACTTACAAAGAATTTTGGTCAGGTTCAGAAAGGGTTATTTTGGAGAGTGATCGTTCAAAGTAGTATGACATATTAAAAACATAACGACTAATCCAATACAGTAGCCCAGTCTCTATTATACATGTAAAACGATTGTAAAATTAAAATTATGTAGAATCTTCTTACTCTCAATAATCACTTAAATTCGTATTTTCGTAAACTCAAATTCGTAGAATCTAAAAAGTTCAACAACGCGTTAATTTATTTGTAGGGTTTCAAATACATTAGGGATTTCATTTAATTGGGCGGCGTATCATTAACTGAGCCTAATAACACTATTCAGCAGGATTCATTTAAAACCTACTCGTCTGTTTTAGTAACCAATCCACAGTCCACAGATTTATATTTTAGGATACTAATTATCAGTAATTTGCGAAAATAAGTATTACATTCGTTCTTAATTAAAACTGCACCCTAATATTTTTTGATAACTAGATTATTTTGTTTTGTTTTGATTCTATTTTAATTTAATTTAATTTTAATTTTGTAGTCATTCTGATCTCATTAGCTCCCACTGTACCCAATATTTGTACCTTTAAAAGGGTTTTTTTTGTTACTTACCGTATATTTGTAATTTCTTTATGTTTTC
Source organism: Eremobia ochroleuca (assembly GCA_949629135.1). Lineage (NCBI taxonomy): Eukaryota > Metazoa > Arthropoda > Insecta > Lepidoptera > Noctuidae > Eremobia > Eremobia ochroleuca. Next base: position 8,952,039 of record OX451385.1, on the reverse strand, counting down.
TTTTTACTTTAATTGGATTATTTGTTATTTTATGTCGTAATTCCTTTATCAAGATTTTAATAGCTAATAATAATTAAATGTTATTTTACTCACTTAGAATGTTGGTCGACCTATTGTTGGCGACTGTATAAGTCTGATGCTTTTGTTACTATTATTATTCTTATGTAAAGCTGTATACAGAAGCTGTTGGTTTGCCTTTAATAAATAAAATAAAAAAAATAATAATTGCGTAACACACTATTACTCTCAATTTGAATAATTTTGAAGCATATTGCTAATCCATTGCTCCATTTGTTCTAAAAATGGGTCTGCTCAACAACGCAAATAACGCAATGAATGTCGTTCAACTGTCAAAATGAAACCCATTGCTACTGATAGTGTGTTATGCAATTACCCTGCAGGACAACACGCAGCTATTTTGTTAAAATGTTTATTTGACATCACCCAATAATAATGCACTTGGCATTTTCCGTGTCAAAAATCAGATTATCCAACTTTCTAGATTTTATTACTTGCATTTTTGCCCAACCTTGACTTATAACTTTTAATAAAACTTTTGTGTACCACACCGTCATAATATTAATTTAAAATAATAATATCTGACCCGACAGACGTTGTCCTGTCATAATTCAATAAATCATACAAAAATTAATTTCAAATTCATGAATATTTTCCAATTTTCTTTCCTTAAAAACCTAATTAGGACTATTACGAACACTTTTACCAGCGAGCAGCATTGAATTTTTTATTTGTATTTATACAACGTGTAACGTTAAATGCGCAAAACCTGAAAATAGTTTGATCAGAATAACGAGCAGAATTAATTGAACCACTTTTTGATATAGGTCACATTTTTCAAAAAATCTTCATTAAAAACGTTGCCGTGTCTATTTATTAATAGGTCAAGCAAGCCAATGTCAGCGCGGCGCAGCGGCCCGGTGACGACTCCTCCCTCGATAAAGCGTCGTCGCAGACGCAAGAAACGATTAGAATGGCCAGTAAAACTAAAACAGCACATAAAACCTTTACAATTTTTTTAAGGACTTATTTTCTCTCTGAAATAGGTCAATTGAATTAAAAATCAGTTGGGGTGTCTGAGGTTTTGCGCATTTAACGTTACACGTTGTATAGATATAGATTAGGTAGGTACATAAGTATAGTTTTCAAATTCTTGCACAGAAATTCAACTAACTTGATGGGAGGTAACTATACCAAGGGGCCCGTGGGAACCCATCTGTAGTTTGTTTGAACTTTCATGCACTATCCTTTGACAACTGCACTCAGTATAAGTGTTTAGGTTGACACAGCAAACAGCACCTTTGTACACATTGAGTATGCTCAAGCTGAGAATATCCTGTATTCTCAAACCTTACCTATCTTAACATAGATCGATTAACACGAATTAACGATTGCTTGAGCGCATTCTAATGTGTACCATTTAAACTATAATTCATTTGTCTTTTTTCTCTTTCTTATTATTTTTATTAGATTCCGTGTCATGTCTTTTAGAATTCTCCACAATTCATTGGACTTCTAAAAGGTTTTTAACTTTAATTAACACTGTATAATATCAGTCGGAATACTAAAATCTCACAACAGCAAAATGTAATGGTCACTGGAATTAATGTATGTATTTCCAAGTGTTCATAGATCCGCAATATATTAGACAGTAGACGTTGTAATCACAGTCATTATGTCTCTAATACCAGTCTGCTTACATTAAACCACAGTTGTCTGCAAGTGTCCGGACCCTATACATTTTAATGAGTCTATTTCTATCGCCACTCCATCACTGAAGGCCATTTTGAATAAATCATAATTATAAAGCCTTTCAAAGATGGGTATTAAACTGTTGCTTTGAATTTGAATAGAAAATTTCTCAATTTCGCAATGCTTTTAAAGTTACTCGTTCATAGTAAGTAGTGTCGAATCACAAGCTTGTCGCTTTCAAAATAACTTCTAAAATAACCCCATTTTTCTCAGTTGACATGCACAACTGTGGGAAATGACATTCAATTGACAAAACCCTGTCTTTCTTTCTTCCCCAGATCAACAAGGCAACAAAAAATATGATAATTCTAGAAGACCTACAGCTCGAACAAAACGTGAGATATAGACAAACATATTTTAATTAATATAACCTTTTAGAAGTCCAAACAAACCTGTCATAAGTATCATTATTATATCATTAAGCCACGTCGCTATGGATGCGTTTACCGGAACTGTTCCAATTCGTTTATACATTGATGTACTATCAAAAAAAAAAATCTTTCAAATGAATCTAGCAGTTTCGACAAATAACTTCATAGAGTTCTGGCATCAAAGTGTATTTAGTGAAATAGACACATGAAGCTAATATGTCGTTATCCAATATCTGTACATGCGGATGCGGCTGGCGCTACGATTGACGCTGCGACTGCGACACGACACGATACCGCTGCGACTACAGGCTCCGGCTGTGGTGGCGATGGCGACTACCAGCTGGTGCAGCATGAGGTGCTCTACTCCTCGTCCAATAGGTGAGCTATACCAACATTATCAATATGATTGTGTCGGGCTTAGGTTACAGCCATCCCTAAATGTTTCTGCTGGTGAATTATTCGCCACGAATATAGGGTGACTGATAATTAGTGATCGATACTTAAAACACATGATTCTACTCATGACAACAAACAACTTTTACTATCGGAGCAAATCCGAAATCGCGAAAAAAAAATCAGCTGTTCGTACGAGTCGTCAAAATGTAGGGAACAGCTGATTTTTTTTTTCGCGATTTCGGATTTGGTCCGATAGTAAAAGTTGTTTGTAAAGATGAGTAGAATCATGTGTTTAAGTATCGATCACTAAGCGGCGGTCAGAAGCCTCTCGGATTACCCCGGAAGGATAGTACCTAGGGGATGTTCATTTATTACGTAAGACGATTTGAGGGGGAGGGCGTTCAAACTAGTCTTATTTTTTCTTACGTGGGAGTGGGAGGGGTGTAGATTGTTCTTACGTAAGATCTCAAAAGTAAGGAAAAAGTCGTTTTTGAATTTTTTTTTCTTCGCAATTTGCAATTATGGTAGATACTGATATCTATCATAATTGCAAAGATAAAAATCCTCAAATCGTCTTACGTAATAAATGAACAGCCCCCTACCAGTCCATGACGATTCATGTCTATTTTCTCCCCTATTGGTACCAAAAAATATGAGAAAAGCAATGTCGGAGTAAAAATATTAACCAATCAGCGGAGCGGTAGCGGGGCTGATTTAGGGTCCACAATCAAGTATCGTCAATCGAATCAATGTGAGGATTCACGTCACGATCAGATTCCCACAGGGAAGACGTATCCCTGCATAATATAGCATTAAATGTGTGAACCAAGCTAAGTACATGGCGTCGTGAGAGAGATCGTCGCTGTAATTGGCCGTAGGTACTCGTCCACCGATAAGATCGCTGAACAAGGCGGGACTGTTGATTATACAGATTGATCTTGATTAACCAGAAGTACTGCAACCTTCCTCGCAATGGAATATTATGAATACGTTACAATATGGCTTCCACTCGCTGTTTAAATGTTATTGTATGACATTGGCTAAATGTTATTTTATTTCAACATCACTTTTGCAATGGATTCTTTCATTCTTGGTTATCACAAAAGAAATCAGCTGTTTCATAGAAAAGTGCAATACCTACGCGGTCTAAATGTAATTTTTAGGGTTCCGTACCCAAAGGGTAAAAAGGAACCCTATTACTCCCGCTCCGCTGTCCGACCGTCCGTCTGTCACCAGGCTGCATCTCATGAACCGTGATAGACAGTTGAAATTTTCACAGATGTTGTTTTTCTGTTGCCGCTATAACAACAAATACTAAAAAACAGAATGAAATAAATATTTAAGGGGCTCCCATACAACAGACATGATTTTTTTGCCGTTTTTATAGATAATGGTAGGTACAGAACCCTTCGTGCGCGAAACCGACTCGCGCTTGGCCGGTTTTTGTATTTTTGTTTATCGACGAATAATTTCAACGCACGGCTGTTCAGACTCATGTACTGAATTCATGGTTACAGTTTGCGCATTGGTTAAAAAAAATTCAAATTTCATAACGAAACCGATCGTTATCAGTGGTTTAGGCGTGATAAAAAACAAACAGACAGAGAAACAAAGTATCTTTCGCATTGATAATTATAATAAATAAATTCCTCCAGACCGTATTTCGGCCACGGCGGGGCCAATCTTAACGAGGCGAGAAAAGCCTTCGGCGCGGGAGATATTATAGTGCATAAGTGTGCGCGCAGACACAGGTGCAATCCGTCTTCCCTCACTCTCATAGTCCGATGGGACGGCAATCCGACACGACCGAGAGAGATCAGGCGCAGGACCAACGGCTTAACGTGCTTTCTAAGGCACGGGGGTATCACACCGCCAACTTCCAAATTCCGGGCTCTGAGTGGGAATTGTAATATTAAGTTTAGTATGGATACTACTGTAGCCATTTCAAGAAATGTTTTTGCAAAACCTTTTTTTTTTACGCGTCCGCAATCATTGCAATAACGTGCACAGTTCTGAGCAGAAATCCTTGCGCTCGTTTCATTTATCAAGAGTCCTTGCATTCTTTCTAGTCTTCCAAATACATTATTCATATTCCCTGCTACACGCTTTTACATTTTATTTTAAATACGCTTTTTATTCTACGTTTCATTGGCACTGATTCAGACCGGTAATTGGTTTAAGTGTACCGAAATGCCCGGAATTTTCCACCTATAATATTACGATTTCGAATAATACAAAAGTTAGATCACGAAAAAGAAACAGCTGTTTTTTTTTCGTGATCTCAAAGTTGGTCCCATAGTGAAAGTTGTTCATATTTATGGGTAGAACACCCTGTTAAAATTTGGAGACGGTAAAAAAATTCATGCAGTATATTATAATATGCAGTTATATCATTATAGTTACCGTTTTGAAAAACTAGTATAGTCAAACTATGAGTATAATGTAGCTGTGCGGCTATGCCTTTTAGTTGAGAGACCCATCATTTCCTATCGTTGCCAAATTCATTCTTAAATAATCCTACTATATCTACTCCTACTAAAATGATAAATTAAGTAAACAAACATCCAAACTTTTAAGTAGTTCTGATGTTTGTTACTCAATCACACAAAAACGGCTGAACGGATTTCAATGAAATTTGATACACATATAGTTTAAGTACTGGATTAACACATAGGATACTGTTTATCCCGGTAGTACGTTCCTGTGGTATAATTTCCGAAAAAACTCGGGCGAAGTCACATTAAAACATAGTCAGCCTATAGTTTTCCTTCCGCTGGGACTCGCCTACTCTTAGGGCGAGAAATAATAAGATCATTCATTCTTAATGGTAACTAATTGGTGCAAACGGTTCTTAGGAAGGTGACTGAAGATCGAGCTAGCTAGCCAACAATGGACATCTATAGACAGTGCTTACGGTGAAAGGCTCCTCAGAAAATCGCCAACATAGCCTCATACATTGAAAGAACAAAGAACTAAAACGCAGAGCGATTATAAATACAACAGTCAGCATAGGTAAATAAATACACTAAGAAAGGCGCGCTCTATTTGCGCTATACAAAGCCAAAAATGTACTAGCACAATTTGTAAAAGTGACTATTCGATCTTACTGCCCCGTTTTACAAACTGACTGTCCACGTCACGTAAATTCAGAGAAATTAATTGCTAAGCAAATGAACCACCAAATTATGTTGTCCGTATATTCAAATCAAAACTGTAATTCTTTGACAATTGTACAAAAGAGCAAGTTCAGTATCTCTACTCGTGGAGACTGTGCCTGAGATCTTATGTTAAAATTGTATATTAAGAATAATATAATGTTTACTTGTATTCTAGGTACGAGGTGTTGGAGTTCCTCGGGCGAGGTACGTTCGGGCAAGTGGTGAAGTGCTGGAAGAAAGGCACCAACGAGATAGTCGCCATCAAGATCCTCAAGAACCACCCCAGCTATGCTCGCCAAGGACAGATTGAGGTACAAACATACATACATTCACTGTCTTCGTGCTGTAAAATTGTGAAAACTCAGATACACTATATTTACAAACTCTCGTTATGATATATGTGTAGATAATTACAAGCTTTTGTTTAACTAGCCTTGCTATATGTTAGGGTCAAATCTTGCGAGCTGAATTAAAACCACTTCCTCTTATCCTACGGAGTACAAATTTTACATGCTGGTTCAGTATTGAAGACAATGCATTTTTCTCGTGCTATGTTATTTCTTAGCTACCACATACAAGTGTCACACATAAGGATCTTTATAGTCATGAAGACGTGTTGCATTTATCAGACATTAGAGATGTTTCCATTGTGTATCTGACGGTGACTGCTCAGCTTTACCAACCAAAGATGAATAAAATGTCTGCAGCCACGCCACATAGTTAAGGAAAGCTAAAAGTATTATCTTGAATCGTTTCCAGTTTCTACCGGTCGCCAGCTAGTCTGTAATAAATATAGTAATAATTCATTTCACACTTAATGTCTATTCTTACCGCAAGAGTAGTAAATATATTCGATCAACAATAGTACTTACTAGATTCCCGATGAACTCATCAAAAACGACCGGAAAAATAAAGACTACAAATAATGTTGTGGTCTTATTTTGCAACATAGTTTTTTCAACCTTATTGCTTAGAAATTATGCTTTATTTTTCCATAAATATTTTCATGATACGTTTACTTTTCAATCAAAGTAGTAAATATATTGCAAACGATAATACACTTTATTTTTGAGTGTTAAGGTTTATAATCAAGTTATATGCAATCGCGACCACTTGAGCGATGTGTTTTTGTTCGTAATCCTCAATCTAGTGCTTTTATCGATCGAAGGTAAATATACAAGTTATTCCAATTTTACGCCAGAGTCAGGGAGTTAGTACTGTCGAACTCATGTCAGTCAAAATCATATTCAAAAGTCATTTATTCAGGCTAGGCTAAGAATCAGCACTTTCTAAACGTTAAAATACCATCCCCTATAACGCCCGCCCTTCACCACTTCCTGGTGCTTTGGCATAATCAGTCTATAAATGTTCCCACTGCTGGGACATAGGCCTCATCTCTTCGAGAGGGAGTGGGCTGTAATCTACCACGCGGGCCCAGCTTAAGGGTGCATTTCCACTGGAGCGGAGCTGGGCGGTGCGGAGCGGAGACGTGTAGGAATCGTCCAATCACAGACGAGACGAGTGACGCGATGAGGATTTCAACCATTGTGATTCCTGCACGTCTCTGCTCCGCTTCGCCCAGCTCCGCTTCTGTGGAAACGCACTCTCACTGGGAAAAAATGGCATTAGCTTGACCTTGAAAGAGTATATATTCCAAAGCAATAAGGGCAGTTTCGTAATTCAAATGTCACTACTAAATAAAATCCTCCAGACCGTATTTCGGCCATGGCAGCCAATCTCAACGGAGACTAGCCTTCGGTGCGTGAGATATTATAGTGCACAAGTGTGTGCGGAGACAGAGGCTCACTCTCATAGTCCGAAGGGACACCAATCCGACACGACCGGAGAGAGATAAGGCGCAAGACCAACGCCTTAAAGTGTTTTCCGCCCACTTCCGAACTCCGGGCTGTTACTAGAAATTCCTAAAGGAAAAACTCAATAACACTGCCCGACCCGGGAATCGAACCCAGGACCCCACCCTCAGCAGTCGCGCTTGCGAGCACGTGACCAACGAGGCAGTAAACTGAATACTACTGATGTTACGGTGGGTGATTGTACAAAAATTTGTCATTTGTGACATACTACTAACAAAATGCAGTTTTTGAATAGTTGCCAAGTTCGCCACCAATATTATTCTGTGTTTGAAAACCCTTTAAGTAGGTCAGACTCTTATAGAAGACTTTGTTTATTTGAAACTATTGTGGGATAAACAGAAGACAAAGAAACGTAATTACGTTCATTATCGTCCAAGTTTAGTAGAACAAAACGTTAAGTCATCTAGGGGCTGAAAACAAAACGTTTCTTATTCAAATTCAAATGTTTATTGCTCAATACAGTACACAATAATACATTTCTAGATGTCAAGTGAATGCGCAGTCCACTGTGGTGCACCAATTCAGGCATGCAAAATTATCATTAAAATTGTATATCTTATAATTCTTATCAATTTAAAAAGGCAAATTTAGACGATAATACCATAAGATAAAAACACCTATTGTAAGGACAGACAATCAATCAATCATCTTAGCCTTTTCCCAGTTATTTTGTGATCTAGAATACTAGTATTTTACATGGAGCGACTGCCTATCTGACCTCCACAACCCAATTACTGGGTAACATGATATCCCTTGGCAAGACTGGTTAGAATTTCGAGCTTCTGGCTACCCGTAAATGACTGTCAAAGATCTACGAATGACAGCAGAGACCAACGGCTTAACGTGCATTCTGAGACACGGAGGGGGTCTCTATATGTAATAGATGGTCATCCATCCACGAAACGACCGCGGCAAGCGTAGCTTAACCTTCGATCGACCCATGGGGCTTTAAATAATAACTAATAAGTAGCCACGAGCCCCTACTACAAAATTGATATTTTTGTCAAAAAATTAAAAATCGCGGCCGCCAGTGACATTATTTATGTTTGATAGAAAGCTAGCAAGTCTCGATCCATTATAGTGAGTTTGGCCGCGCTCCAGCCGTTGTTTGTGTTTGTCGACCGGAGTGGTTTCTATACAGGGCGAGTTTTTGACGAAATACGAAACTTTGAGAAGAAGAGCTAAGTGGAGATCACTAGAGTTAAACTCAATTTTTAAGGACACTAAAAGTTATTTTCACACCGCTTCGGCTTTTCTTAAACAACTTATAATATGTTTAGAAGAGATGATGAAGGCAAGAACCGAACCCATTCTTTTTGCAATAAAATACCACCCTATATTATTGAACTAGATAGGAGTTGTTCCTGCTTGTAAAGGTACAAATACAGCAAATAAATTCTGGAAATTTTGAAAATTCCATGTTTCATCCAATTATTCATCCTGTATAAAATGCTTGATATAGTAGCCGTAACGTGTCGGTGTTCAGCGACCTCAATTTCTCGTGTTATGACAGGTGAGAAGTTGAGAACTTGGCTCGGCTCACCATTTCCTACGAATACCAGAAACTAGGTGGTTAGAACTATCATGGAATTGCTTATAGCTCTGTGAATGTATAATTTTACTGTAGTAGGTTGTCTGAATAGTTTAAAACCAAGTTATGTGTAAATTCGGATAGCTTTTCGAAACTACTTTGATGAGGTTAACAGTTAACACCATCACTTTGAAAACTTTATAGTTGCGCTTGCTATGCTAACACTGGTACAATTATACCGGGATAGACTGAATGGGGAAGGTGGAGACCCATTTCTTTAAGCGGAAATTGAGACAGTTCTATGTCCCGCAGTGGACGGAGATAGGGAATTGACTTTTGTTTCCGTTCTTCTATACAACGTGTAACGTTAAATGCGCAAAACCTGAAAATAGTTTGATCAGAATAACGAGCAGAATTCATTGAACCACTTTTTAATATAGGTCACATTTTTCAAAAAATCTTCATTAAAAACGTTGCCGTGTCTATTTATTAATAGGTCAAGCAAGCCAACGTCAGCGCGGCGCAGCGGCCCGGTGACGACTCCTCCCTTGGTTAAGCGTCGTCGCAGACGCAAGAAACGATCAGAATGGCCAGTAAAACTAAAACAGCACATAAAACGTTTACAATTTTTTTAATGACTTATTTTCTCTCTGAAATAGGTCAATTGAATTAAAAATCTGTTGGGTGTCTGAGGTTTTGCGCATTTAACGTTACGCGTTGTATATATTGCCACTTCATCACCAGCCTACTGCTTGACAAACACCCCTTCGCACGCCATTTAACTCGATTCTCGGCTACTTTCATGCAGCTGCTACAAGCCACCCTGCAAAGAGAAAGAAAGAAAGAGAAAAAAAAAGAAGAAAAGAAAAAAGAAAGAGAGAGAAAGAGTATTCTATTCTATTCTACGTTGGCCGTTTCGCGGTCTCAACTCTTAAGAAAAAAGTCAACCCCAACTATTCCATAACCAATTATTTACTTCTTTCCAGGTATCAATCCTCTCCCGCCTCTCGCAAGAGTCGGCGGACGAGTTCAACTTCGTGCGAGCTTACGAATGCTTCCAGCATCGCTCGCACACGTGCCTGGTGTTTGAGATGCTGGAGCAGAACCTGTACGACTTCCTTAAACAGAACAAGTTCTCTCCGCTGCCGCTGAAGTACATCAGACCTATACTGCAGCAGGTTCTGACGGCGCTGCTTAAACTTAAAGTAAGTGGTTTTGTTTTAAAAGTTTGTTTCGAGATATGTGTAAAAAGCTAGCCAGAAAATTATCATTATCACCTAATTATTATTTATCTCAAATGGTTACCGCACAAACAAAAAGATAGAGAGAGAGAGAGAGACGTTACGAAGCTGAGTAGGCTTGTCAATTCACGCTTGTTTCGTACTTGGTTAGGCTACTTCGTGGCATTGAGCATAACCCAGGAGTGCTGCAGCGCCTGAGTTTATGTGTACCGGACCGCTATGTGCGGAGGCGGCGCCGCCCGCCGCTACTGGCCGTGCCGGTTGCCAGGACCAACCTTCTAGCGAAAACACCATTGACCCGCGCAATTCGGGTTATTAACGATCTGCACGTCAAGATCGATGTTTTTACGTGCTATTTGAGTGAATTCGCAAAAATACTGTTGTTTATTTTATGTTACAGTGTAGATTAGGCTAAGCTAAGATTATTATTAGATGTTATTATAAGTTTTACTAGTTTTATATATTTTTAATTATTTTTTTTTCTTTTCACAGTTTTTATATTGTAAAAAATTAATTTTAAGACCGCGCTATCGCATTAGGGATACCTGTAATGATAGTTGTAAGGGAGATTTGACTAAATAAATAAATGTTATGTTTTTACAGAGGAAACAGATATGGTTTTTTACAGCTTTTGCACAGGAAATTATAAATGTCAAACTGACGCGCCGTATTTATTCTTCAAACTAGAGTTATCTGACGCCTGAACGTCATTACAAGCACAGCATGCATCATCGCGTCGTTTTATCAGGTTTTTAGTCTCTTAGACCTAGACGGCAAAAGATAGGGAATAAGCAGGAGGAATGGAAGACCAGCATATCAACATTAAACTGTAATGAAAAAAAATAAGGCCCTTATTGTTTCTAACTTTACTCTTTCTATTTTTCCAGCAACTGGGTCTGATCCACGCGGATCTGAAGCCTGAGAACATCATGCTGGTGGAGCCGGCGCGCCAGCCGTACCGCGTCAAGGTGATCGACTTCGGCAGCGCGTCTCACGTCAGCAAGGCCGTCTGCAACACTTACCTGCAGAGCCGATACTACAGGTACAATATAAATAGGAATAATGTCAGAGAAACTGTCTTACCTATGTTGTTGGCTGCTGAACAAGCCGCAGCACACCTCATGGTAAGCGGTCACTGCTGTCTGTGGATGCATCTGCGCAGATGAATTGTGTGTTGATCCCAGAGACAAAGCTAAAATTGCTCATGCAATGGGCCTATAATTACACCCGCACCTATACCCTTCAATCGGATCAAATCAGAGCCACATTCTGCTCTCCTACTTAACTGTGCCCGACCGGGTCCACAATGATCATGTGTTTGTAAAACCTACCACCTTATTTCACATTGTAGAATGCAATCAATATATTGAGTATTGAGTCGTCAGCCAAAAGACCCGCTGCGATCATAGGCACTCTTTTAGTGCATCCTATGTTTGTTGGTTTATAAAGAACTTATCTTAATTTATATTTATTGTGACCCTTTTCTCACAGAGCACCAGAAATAATCCTGGGGCTGGCGTTCTGCGAAGCCATCGACATGTGGTCGCTGGGCTGCGTGGTCGCAGAGCTGTTCCTGGGCTGGCCGCTGTACCCCGGCTCGTCGGAGTACGACCAAATCCGGTACATCTCGCAGACGCAAGGCCTGCCCACGGAACACATGCTTAACAGGTCAGTACTGGCCAGAAATCTGGGTCTTCTATGGAGATACTGGATTGTAGACTAGAATTCAGAACAAATGTTGATGTTGGTCAAAATAAAAACAAGTAAAGAATAATACGACTATTCGTTAGATTAGTTTATTGTTAAATGTTACTTACTCTCGACGTTATTATATAGTGATGCGAACGCGGCGAAAAAGAGAACCAACTTGAAGTTTACTGGATTTGAAAGATTTATTGACATTATCCCTTGAAAAGCAGCGCCAAGATTACGTTCATATGACTCATGTCTAGCGTTAAAAATGCCGAAAATAACAATTTGTTTTTTTCACAAAAAAAAAAACATATTGTGGTTTTTTAACCGACTTCAAAAAAAGGAGGAGGTTATCAATTCGACTGTATTTTTTTTTTTTTTTTTATTTTTTTTTTTATGTTTGTTACCTCATAATACCCGACTGGGTGAACCGATTTTAATGATTCTTTTTTTATTTGAAAGCTGGTGCTTCCCGTGTGGTCCCATTGTCACCATTTCAATATCTGATGATGGGATCTTGTAGAAATCGGGGGAACTCTTCAATAAATAACAGCAGATTAACCGCGATTGTTGCTATAGCATATCTAAGCATTGTTTACACCATCACACAACATAATATCACGCCTGTACTCACTACAAAGGTTATAATTTTTTTTATTATAATAATAATTAATACCAGTAAAACAACCGCGATTGCTGCTATCGCATATGTATGCATTGTTTACGCAATCGCACAACATAACATCACGTCTGTACCCTATAAACGCAGATGCAGCTTCCTGTCACTGATATTTACATAGCAAGTAGTGTTTATATGAATTTGATTGGGGTAGATATAACTAAAAAGTGAAAAATAAAAAATTTTATATAAAAAAAAACAACCGACTTCCAAAAAAACACTACAAAGTGAAAAATAATTTTAATTTCGGAAGTCGGTGTCAAAAAACCAAAATGCAGAACCAACGACACCGACTTCCAAAATTAAAATTATTTTTCACTTTGTAGTGTTTTTTTGGAAGTCGGTTGTTTTTTTTTATATAAATTTTTTTTTTCCGTTTTTTTCGCATGTTACATAGAAAAATTGACGGAAGGTATCCTTTGGAAAGAAACAGGATTCTTTAGAATGTTTCCCGTGATGTTTTGAAAAGTGGAAAAAAACAAGTTTTATTGAAATTGAAATATACTTTAATAGGTGAAATACACAGATGCACAAAAGTGGGGACGGGCGCGCTTATCTCGCCGATATATTTTTTCATTCTACCCTCCATTTTATTAGTACGTATTATTATGGAAAGAGATAAAGCATAGAATATGTTAAGTTAAATATAGTAAGAACGGATTTGAATAAAAAAAACATGAAAGTTTCCCGTTTCTTTCATATTTTTCGTTTTTTTTTCGGTTTTATTGAAAAAAAATCATGAAATATATATTGACAAATTTTCTTGAAACTTTCGAATAAAACATTGAAAAAAACAACAGAATTTGAAAGAAACGGGAATTTTTCCTGCTTTTTTCAACGCTACTCATGTCATACTGTATGCGCTGAATAAATGAACTATTACTACTACTACGCGCACGTGTTATTCACACGCTTTGAGGTTCCCTACCAGCAGTACCTACATACAACGCAGAACCTAGGTATGGATATACTACCCTCTCTTCATAATATAACCTACCAATCTGTAACATAATTTTTAACCCAAAAAATTCCTTTGAACAGCGCAAGTAAAACAGCGAAGTTCTTCTACCGCGACGTGGACAGTACGTACCCGTTCTGGCGACTGAAGACTCCAGAGGAACATGAACTCGAGACTGGCATCAAGAGCAAGGAGGCTCGGAAGTATATCTTTAACTGCCTCGACGATATAGGACAGGTAACCTGTTGTATGAACTTTATGATTGAAGTATTTCGTGTAAAGTACTGGGGCTTAAAAATGACGCATCGAGGATTAGAAAAAGAATTCTTCAAGCACAGAAGACGTGTTGCGCCGATCCCAAATCGAAATAAGGGCAAGAGCCATAATGACTTCTTCTCCGTGTCGATGGCACGTCAAATAAATAAAATAAATTTGGCGTGCCATCGACATTTGAATTATTCAAATATTTATTAGGTTTTCTGAAATATAATACATAATCTCTTTCTAAAACTCGATGAGCCATATTGATAGCCTGATACTCCCGTATACTGAAAGCCTGATCAGTAGACTTAATTCATTCCTTAATTCTGTAGATTTTAACTGATATTTACGGGGTCTTCGGGGGGGATTTATAATAATAGGGTATTTGACTGGTGTTTTTTTTTTAATAAGGTATTTCAAAATCTAGAACTAAGAAATGCCACAGAATGAAAAAAGAAATATGGCAATGTTGTAAACGTTTTAAAGTCTATGTTAGACAGAGACATCACTACTAGCATCTGCCATCACAAGACAAACGTTATAGTATTGTAACTTAGCGCCATTCGGTACAATAATCGTTTTGCTTGAAAAGGATAGAAGGATAACTTCAAAAGCATTCTATTTCTCTATTTTACCAACGATTTTATTAGTTTTTTCACTAATATATATATTTTTTTTAGTAACATCTTTAAAACAAGTATTAATTATTACATCATGTATATTTTTGATTGTAGTCAAATACCCTATAATGTGCCACAATGCTTAACAAATTGTAAAAGCTTTATAGTAGGTAATGGGTATCTTTAAAATTGTTGAAAAAAATTGTGCCTTATCAATGGAGATTTTCTCTCCAGTCTGAAAACAGATGGCTTATTCAGTCTGGGTTCCATTTAATTCAGTTATTTTAACATAATATGTATTTGTTTCTCAGGTCAATGTACCAACGGATCTTGAAGGCGGTCAGCTGTTGGCCGAGAAAGCAGACAGAAGGGAGTTCATCGATCTACTCAAGAGGATGCTCACTATGGATCAGGTTAGTTCTAAGTAGATAATAATATCGACGAAATTGTATTGAAGACTCTTCCAGCGGGAGCTAAATATATCAAAATTTGTTTATAGCCAGTGCACTGCTGGAAATAGGCCTCTTAAAGTACACGTTAAGTTCGGTCCTCAGTCACAGACGCTCTATATTTCTATCTATTGCTACAAATCAAGAACACGAATCATGTCGCGTAGAATACACCTGGAATCTGAGAAAATGTGTAAAACCATACATTTTTAGTAATTTCGTGTTTCTATTGACCTTGGCACGACTAGTGGTAAATTTCATACAAACACTTACATTTTATAAATTTCCTGGAAAATGTTTCTTGTCTGGATACCAAATTAGGCCCTCATCACATTTGTTTACAATCACTATCATATTTTATATGACACTTATATATTTTTTACAGGAAAGACGAATAACACCGGGCGAGGCGCTGAACCACGCGTTTGTAACATTAGCTCACCTCGTCGACTACGCGCACTGTAACAACGTTAAGGCCTCCGTTCAAATGATGGAGGTAAATATTGACCATATCTATAACCCTTCTGGGAACCAGAAAAAAAGGGGCAGGACTTTCTCAGCAAAAAAAACCACTTCTGGTTTTTATTCAACCATACTCACTACATGCATAGGTTGATTTGGAGTCGTTTTCTAGATAAATATGTTTATGACGTAGGAAATATCCAACCTTTCCAATACAATAATTGTGATAGTTTCGTCAATCATCACATTTTTATTGAAAAGTTATATGCATCAGTAGTCCAAAAAAGGAACTTGAAGATCCCTGTAAACATGTGTGTATTTAACTAGTACATATGTGCTACTTTTCACAAACAATGCACGGCTTAATACAGTGGGTGTAGAAGCACGAAATTTTGCACAAGAGTTCTTTATATACCAAAAGTGAGCACTAAGGAAGTATTTTTGAAAATCCAAAGGGTAAATCCCTTATAGGGAATGAGTCTTTATAGAAGTTCGTTATTTTTGCCGATGGAAAATACCATCGCACGTACAGGGCAAAATACTTCGGTAACACAGGTACCCTACGTGAGACGGTCAGTAACATCAAGGCGTTGCTGGCCTTCCTTGAGGAGCTGGTTTGGATCGAATGATCGATTTTCCCATCCGTACGCAAAATATGCGCATTGACGTGGAGTTGCGGACACCAGCCCGTATTACCTATTATTAGCATCGCACATGGCTTGTTACATGAATTTCCTCTTTCCAGGTATGCCGTCGTTCAGGCAGCGGCGTCGGCGGCGTGAACGTGGGAGGCGTGGGCGGCGTGGGCGGCGCGGCCGAGTACGGCGTGGCGGGCGTGGTGCCCGGCGCCGCGCCCGCGCACCACCTGGCGCTCAGCCTCAACCAGCAGCGCCTGCGCGCCGCGCCCTACGACAACCTGGTGCGTGCACACACTCTCACGGAGAAAGCCGTTCGCCCAATTTACCTCAAAGTTTGAGATAACCTATAACATTATCATTAGAAAGATATGGC